>CALNXK010000023.1:475000-810000 GCA_942486035.1 Porites lobata | reverse complement strand
TGCAGAATATCCATCCCACGAAATATATAATTTAACAATGGTGGTCTATGGGACTGCAGGAGCAGTCGAAGTGGCTGTGTATTCTGCAATCCCACAATATTGCTCTTAAAACATCGAGTCTTTACAAGCAAATTTTTAACTCATAATTATAATTTTGCTAACCTTCCTATTCAATTTATCCACCTTCTGGTTTAACTCTTTGACCTTTTTATTGAGTCTAGTCTTTGTTGCATGTAGGCCAATGGGATAATATCCTTTCGAGATAGGCTTTGTACTCCTCGTACATTTCTTGCCTTTACGAGCCATCAGTTTTCAAGGATATTTAATTTTTCAGTTGGCACAATTGACACCTTGAACCTTGAAAATGAAACTTGACAGGGACTCTTCAATTTTCTGGACCTAACAGGCAAGACCTAGGGAGAAACACAACACCAAACGCGGTCACACTTTTAACGTGGAAGAAGGCAATTTTTAGACAAGGTCTTTCGTGTTTTGGGGTCTCTATTTTACTTGCCAGGTTTCTGCCGTTTTAAATTTTCTGTGCTGTGCGTCCATCAAAACTTATTTGGGAAAGTACGACAAGAAATGGTAATTCAGACGCCTCACAACACGACAAAAAAAGAGCGTAAAAACACACTTAAACGTACCTGAAATTCAGCAAATGACTTCAAAAAATTCGTTTTCCTCGTGGTCTTGCAGCCAGGCCTCCAAAAATCCCAGAAATCTCTGCTTTTTATAATTTATGCCATAAATTTGGTTATTAAACAGCCTTTCAAATTGGCCGCCATTTTGAAAAAAATTGCTGACGATTTTGGTGGCTGATTCCGCGGGCTCAGCAGCCCGGCGTGATTAGGACCGGATTTTTCGTTAGGAAAAGAAACGATGTTGACTTAAAAGGATTATTTTCATTCATGTCCATATAAACGACCCACAATATCAACGTTATCCCAGACTGGCTGCTGACAGTGTTGCAAGTTTGCTGATCTTTCATTGTATTCTGGGCGATTAGCTTAAGGTACTGCTTAATTTAAATTAGACGGGCAAGAGAGAATGAGCTCATTATCTCTTGAGACGGGCCAAATGATATGTGCTGGAAAAGTACATTCTGGCTTGCAAGACGTGCCGGCGACGTTGTGTAGCAATTTTGTCCTTGTGAACTAGAGCAATGCGGGTCCTGTTTGTATTACAATTTTACCATCTTGATAAAACGGACCAAGCCGATCGCTTAATCCACGCCTCGGGTATAAAATGGCCGTAAAGATGAGCGGTGTAGTCAAACAGCTGATGTATGTATTGAAAATGTTTCGAGTCACCGCTGCCAGCCGGGCAATGTTCGCTCATTTCGGATCCATAGACGTAAAAAAGCGCTTCTGATCATGTATCCAAAGTATCCGGATTTGGTTATGATCCAAGGAATCCTCCAGGCCATTGTGGATTATTCGGATCAATAATCCATTTTTGTATTTTAGCAGGGAAATGAAATGTCCTTTTTTAAGATTAATACTCCGGATTTAGTAGACAAACACACCCTGATTAGTCAACGGATTCGTTCAAGTACTGCCGGTAAGAAATACCGCATTGTCGGTCAAACCACGAGAGGATGGGTACCGACTATACCCCTTCCAAGAGCCCCTTGCACCCTGCCTCTCCCCATTTCCCTTCTGCGGGCTCGTTGTGAATTCGCTGCTGTCCAGGAAAATCATCAGCTACACATGTACATTAGGACGTGTGACGCTAAACATTATCAGTGATTAGTGTAGAAGGTGTTTTTAAGTCAAAAACGAACCAAAAAATAGAGCTTTTGTCCAGCTAGATATACCACCAGTCCGGCAGAGAAATCAAATTTCAAAGATACAGTGTTTCAACAAGCTCACCCCACCCCTAACTCCTCCCTGAGACGAAACGGGGAGTATGATCGCACTCAGGTACACGCGTATCTAATACCAGGCAACCAGAACTGTCAAAAGAAAAAAAAACAAAACAAAACAAATTAAAAACGTATAACGACAACTGATTGTTTGTAAGTGATCGGAATGGACAGGAGACTGCCCGCCGTGGAAGACTTAGTGTGGAATGAGTTTCTCTTACTGTAAACACATTTGCATGATATACTTGATTTTGTAGCCTGTCAGTGAAAATAAAAGAAAAGTACTGTATGAATGAGGTAATTTTATTATGACGGGTATATATATTTTCGCAGCGAACCAGTTCCTTATTCTCCAATAAGATTGCGTGACCAGCGTCATACATGTTGGTATCAGTTCATGTCTGAGTTCATTAGCCTGTGTACAGCCGCCCCTCACCTCAAAAAAATCGATTTCCGATTTTTTTGAGGTGAGGGGCGGCTGTACACAGGCTAGAGTTCATGTGTAAACAACTGAAAACGGATTTGGATCTATGATCCTCTCTTCCAATGCAGTTGCCGTTTCTAAGTTAATGGACTATTCTATCCACCCTGGTTACTTTTATGAACTAAATTAATCTTTTCCCTTTGCTGAATTTCCAGAATAACAATGCGTTCACATCGACCGATACAAGGGAAAGGAATATTGCATAAATTATTTAACTCACGAAAATGTGACCTTTCGAACATTTTATACTTGATTGGATGGAGCGCCGAAATATCGACGGCTTGAAGGTTTTCTTTCCATAACTATGCTGTTTTATTGTGTTAAAAGTCGCAAAAACTTGATACATGTAATGAATAATTGTGTTAGTGAGGCTTTGCAATAAGGTCGCCTTTCGTGTATTGTAAACAGTCATAACAGAAAATAGGCATATTTCGTCTATCGGCTGTGCTCATAAATCGCTGAAATCACAATATGTTTTTATGTTTCCCTGTTTTTGAACATTCATTTCATTGGTCTAAATTGATATTTCGTTAAGAAGAAGTGGGGATTTTGCTCAGTGCCAGGATAAAAGTATGCATTTTTGAGTCCTTTCCCACCTACGGCAAAGTGGGTGTGAATCGAAAAATATTTATTAAATATGAGTTGCTTTTGAAGGTTCAAAATTGTGTGCTTTACATCTTTTAAGGACCAATTTAAACCTGGGAAGTGAAAAAAATCATTGAAGGTGAAAAACTTTGAAGTGGTAAACTCGGCAATATGCTCTATTTTTACTCTTCTCCACTGCAAAAAATTGGCCGCCGAGCGCTGAAGTGATTTTCGTCCCGAAAAATCTTATTTTGAAATATTTCCAAAAACTAATGCCGTTTCAATTACTTTTGGACCAATATATATTCATGGGCAAAGTTTAAAGGAAATTGATTTTCCGACGCGAAACGCAGTGGACCGGTTTTAGGGAGACTCTCTCTTAATATTAGTGCTTTGCCCTCCCTTTGACAACTTCACGTGACTGGTGCACTTGGCAGGAGTTGACAGCTTAAATCTGCCTTTCTTGATAGCAAACGGCATTAATTTATATCAGATCGCTGTATAAACACGTCTTGGTTTCTGAAAGCTGATAACATGAAACCACTATTGCTCAAACTGATTTCTTACTGTATTTTTCCAAGTTTTTAGCATCGGCCCGCCGCGTCTGGAAAGCTCAAATTTCAGAAAAGTACTACTTGTATTTTTTGGCCTCAAAAAGTTTCTTTTAAGTTGCCCGTAGTTTTGAAAACAGATTTTGAAAGAAGAGATAACGCTCTTTAACCTGGTATAAGACTCGTTACTGAAATCGAGGTACCAGTCGACGATTTTGGGCTTTGAAATTTGCCATTTTTTCATTGAACGAAAACGTTCAAAATATTGAAAATAATGAAAAATCTCCAAAATATTACACTTTCGTTCAAACTGAGTAAATCACCACTTAGAATGTGTGCAGTTAAGTACTCTTCTGAATAAGTTATTTGTTGTCCACATTACAATGGACTTGAATTTTAAAACGATTTTTTTGCGACAAATGGTCTCGGGCCTGGAAAACCCGGTCCGAGAGCCGCAAAACCAATAACCCCCCCGTACGTGGAAAATAATTATCGGATCGAAGTAAAAATTACATTTATGTTAATAGCTTACCTAGTGCTACTTTGTGAATTTTTTTAAGAATTTTCGATTTTTCACTTTTGTAGACCTCTGGTCGATATTTACTGACATCCGCTCTTAAGACTCACTCATTGTGATATTTTACACACCTACAAGTGAGGAGGGCCTCGCTCATGCACTGTAGAACGCGTATCACGTGGGTTTTGGCTGTTGAGGATCATCACAAAGATCTATAAATGCGTAAGGAAACTTGGGCCAGCTACTTAGATAACTGGAGAGAGAGAGAATGATGCGTTGTCAAAAAAAAAAAAAAACTCGGTCGAAAGTGTAAAGCCCGACAGTTTGTTTTCTTTAAACTTGTGGACAGTAATTTCCATTGTTGTTCCCTCTTAGACTCTTTATACCACTTTAACTATACTTGCTAACAGGTACTTTCCTCTTCATTGCAATCTGCAATATTAAGGCCTTTATTTTGATTTGGCTTGGTAAGAAGGTTCCAATTTTAGGCAAACCATGCAATCAGAAAGTCGACGAGCTGCGTCGCTAAAAATTGGACCTCAACCCGAATTTTCAAATTTTCTACACCGGGATTAGCTCAGCTGGTCTGGATGCCGACTTATGACATGGGCAAAAAAGATTTGAGAATTTTATCAGACCTGCAAATGACATGCGCAGAATTTTCTTGGCGGGAGACAATGTCTTTCAAGAGAATCACTACATCTGCTACTCCGATAGTGGAAAAAACGTCTTTATCACAGCCTCTAAGCAAAATCCACAGGGGAAATCGCTATTATAAAGTTACATACCGTATTTATTCGAATAAGCGCCCAATCTCGAATTAGCGCCCACCTCGAATAAGCGCCTATCCTAAAGGCAGAAAAAGTTAATAAGCGCCAAGCCTCGAATAAGCGCCCACCTCAACCCCACCCCCTTTCACCTCCCAACCGAAAAAAATTGAATAAGTACTAATAAGAGACTTCCCCGAAGACGGAGTTTTCTGCAGAGTATTTTACAGAAACCTTGCTTTGTTACATCTTCGAGTTCGTGATTACCATTTATTGTTTTGTTGCAAAATAAACATACTAAACTTTTTGAAATTGTGAAAATTTAATAAGCGCCCAGCCTCTAATAAGCACCCACCTCGAATAAGGGCCCACTCTCAAGGTCAAAAAATTTAATAAGCGCCCAGGGCGGTTAATCGAATAAATACGGTATTCATCATTCCCTACCTTTTAGTGGCAGCAGACGAATAACATGTTTTGGATCTCTGATGCCGGCTTACAGTGATACAGCACGTCATCACTCGCGAAGAGACATGTTTATTTATTTTTTTGTTTAATTTCAGTGGGAATCGGTCCTTTTAGAAGTCCTATTTTGCATATCTTGATGGTGTTTTAGCACTTAATATCTGAGGAAAAATAAACCATAAAAAAGCTTTGTTGTCGTTGACCATTTTCTGAAAAGCAACATTATCGACCTTAACTTCCGCTGGATATGTAAAATTTTAGTTATAACTTATGCAAGCAAGACACAAACGTGATAAAAATATAAAAAATATTTAGATTGCTGGTTAAGGTTAATCAAGAGATAAGTCGTTTCGTGCTACGCATCTAACATAATAATTATGAGGTTATATACATAAGCCAAAGTGCGAATTATTTCACTGTTTATGGTTGATCTTTGAACGTGACTGACAACAATTAAATTATAGCTAGAAGCGAGGCTCCTCACACATTGTTAACGGACATAAAGGAGCCTTTTTTAAAGAATTGCTTTGTTGTCTGCGTAAAAAGCAGCTGGACTGAAGGCCGCATCTATTCCGAGAAGCAGCCCCTGAAAGTTCAATACAAGAACTTTAGAAGAATCGAGCAACGCTTAAGCAAGGACCTTGACAAACGGTAGAATATGGTTTACACCGACTGTTAAAGTTTTTGTTAAAAATTGTAGTTCTTCAGCCTTAAGACAGGCTTTGAAAGGTCTGCTTTTGTCGTTATCATATCCACTCTTCCGTTCTTCACAGGTATCAATGACTAAATTTCATCATATCCTGTAATCATTATTGTACTTCCCTGGTAGCAGAGGTCTCTCGCGACGAGAGAACAAGAAATCATTTTACCAACAGGGCTTGCAATACCAAATTGAAAGAAAATTCTTTAAGGATCCATAAATTTTACCACTGGTCTTTGATTCAATCCTTGACACAATTCCACTCACTTTGAGTACCAATTATGAGTGTTTCTAGAAAACATTATTTGGAGAGGTTCCTCACGTTTAAATCATTTTAACTAGCAAGAACTTTCACTGCATTTAAAAGAAAGTACAGCTGTACTTATCTTTGTTGAATAAGTTGCGTAATGTTTTTTCAAAATCCAAAAGGAGATTACGCAATGATTTATATTGTGAGCACAAATTAACTTACTAACTAAACAGTGAATATTTTATTTATTCCTAATTTTTCTTAAAAGTTTTTTTAATTACGTAACCGTTAAGAACGGTGCATGCACATTACGAGAAGGTTTAAGGTTATTTTGCGGCATTATCTCTGCTTAATTATCTCTGGAAAAAAAAAGTGTGGTTACTCCCAGTTTTCTAAGTTGCTACCTAAAGTCCATTTTAAGTACCGCTTTTCCTTTTCATTCATAAACTACTTATCAAGTAGCATCATCTTTTTTAACCCATCAAAACACAACAACGGATAAGAAACATTTCACCGACTTTTCCTCAGGCAATGAGCATTTCAGGTTTTGAACTTTCCAAACCAGTTTGGCCATTAACCTCTGAGAGCGTTCGCAATTGATAGTAATCACTATCAATTTAGGTTTCTGGCAAACTGCCCACCTACCCTCCGCTAAGCCAACATTATCGCTTGCTTCTCACTCAAGGCAGAATGTTGGCTTAGGGGAGGGGTAGGTGGGCAGTTTACCAGAAACCTAAATCAATAATCACTTCTCTCCTTCTTTACAGAAATGAACTTCGTGAGTACCAAGAATAAGGCACGAAGGCGAAAAAAGAAGAAAGCTGGAAAGGGAAGAGAGGTATACTATTTGGAAAATACAGCAATGGCTGATTCAACGAACGATATTGAAATTTGCACGGTAACAAGTCACTCATTGCCAGCAGAAACAAGTCCAATAAAACAAAAAGCAAATCAAATGACTGCTTCCACGGAGTGTATCGCAAGCTCATCTGTGTGTGGAAGAGAAAGAACTTGGTCGAGATCATCGGCAGCACCAGTCTTGCATTCTACAGACTTTTGGGACAGGCATTTTGATGGTACCAACTCGGTCTCATGGAAGACTTTTCGAGCTGCATTTCTTGAAGATTACGGATGTGTTATTCAAGAATTCGCCCCTCAGAGAATTCACTGGATTTTAACCATAGTGCACAAGGACATTTTTGCCGCAGCAAATGATATTCATAAGCTGTATTACGATAAGTTCTGCGGTAAATCACGCCACCCAGATCGTCTTTGGGTGAATATCAAGCAATATGCGGCCGAGAGGATTTTTCGGGAAGGTGTTATAGAGTCTATGTTCGAGTAGGGAAAAAAGGTCGATTTGACGTAATGGCCAGTTACTTGCACGATCGCGTCATTTGACTATCACTACCACAATTCATTTCGTTTTCTGATTTATATTCAACTAGTTTTGAATAACAAAAGCCCAAATTTGTACAAGAAAGCCAACCCTGAAGGGTTGCGGGTTGCGGTAGTAGTGGTAGTGGTAGTGGTAGTGGTAGTGGTAGTGGTAGTGGTAGTGGTAGTGGTAGTGGTAGTGGTAGTGGTAGTAGTAGTAGTAGTAGTAGTAGAATGACGTAATCCTGCAAGGATCAGCTGAAGCAACTTCGTTCATAGGGTCCTCGAGAGAAAAAGCGAGAAAAAAATGGGAACGAGGCTGTATGAATCAGAAGCTGATTTGAGTATTTTACCAACGGATAAACGTTACCAGCATGTGGCTGTAGGAGGAACAAGAAATTCAACTACTACTAGCATGATTGTTAAACTTGGTCAGTGTTTCTTTTCCATTTCCTCTGCTGCTGTTGTTAACTCTGTTAACTGTACTAGGAATCTTGGGGACCACTACAAAACACGTTTTAATAATAGCAATGGAGACCTGGCGAAGATATATTAATTAATGTCCAATTCGCTGGTTTTATCTTGAGTCACGTCTCCTCTGGAATTCCAAAAATATACGCTCATCATAAAAAAGATAGTAATTAAAAGCTGGTTCATTTAAATACTTAAAGACATTAGTTTTTTCGCTTTGTTTACCTTGTTTTTGGTTGTATTTTTATTATGTGGCTTTTGACAGTGACCTTCATTCCGTATTTGATAGCCAATAGTTTTACAATAGAGCAGCCGAAACCTGATGCTAATTTGGCAATATTTTGTTTGGTCGGGGTGGTGGTACCCTGGGTGCCAGAGGCTTTTTATGCGCAGTTTCCGGTTTCGGTTAAGTCTGAAGAAGTGACCCGCGCGGGCGAAGACGTGTTGGGCTGCGGCCAGCGAAGCGCCTTGTCGCACGCGAGAAAAAACCTCTGGTACCCAGGGTATGGTTGTGGATAAGTTATTGCGATATTAATTTAAAATAAAAATTTCCAAAATGTAAGAATTATTCATCTAATGCTTCTAATTATTCAATTTAACTACTGAACGCGGGTTCCGAAAGCTATAAAGAACAAAATGTTAGGCGGCTAATTACCATCAATTCACGGGGAGACCACAGGCATCCCAAACTCACTCATGCAAGCGCTTGAGTTCCCTAGCGCATCTGATAATTTTGCATAACGCAACGATTTTATAAGGTTCAGCCTGGAAAGAGGAATTTTGAAAAAATTCTTTATCTTAGCTTATTGACTTTAGAGAAAAGAAATAAAATAAAAATACTTGTGTTGTCTTTTTCAAGTGAGTGGGGATGTTTGAACACTGTTCGATGGTGATTTTAGGACATGTTGGGACGCCTGTTGTTAGTAACTCAACGGCCGTCGCCAGAAGAAAAAAGGGTATTTTATTAAAAATCCAAACCTGGCAAAACGAAAAGTTGTTCTTAAAAGTGCACCCAGTTATGAACATAAAAGAAAATTGTTGTGACAAGAAAAATAAACGGTAACATGAACGGTATTTACCAGCAAGCTCTCTTATTTGGGAGAGCGAAGCGAGCCGCGCGAGAACGCGCCTCGCGTCTCCTCTCGCGTGCCTCTCGCGCGTCCACTTTTCACGATATTCCCCAAATAGAGAGCTTGCTCGCAGGCTAAGACCGTGGTTGAAATCACTCATGACGTCGTGAGGTTACATTCTACTTATTTTTCTACCAACTGACTCTACGGTGACGAAGCGTTTTACAGTGTTTTTTAGATAGCAAAAGATCCTGATAATAAGTAACGAGGTGTTAGATACAAAATGGTTTCGATGTGAGAGAACTCAAAAGGCATGACAAGCATCATTTACATCCTGTGCGGTTACACATGACAACTGACACGAATCACAAGTTTCGCGCCCATGCAAGTGTCACAACATCACAAGATTTTCACGGTGTTCAAGACGACTTTGAGGAAAACTACTTGTTTAACAAACGTCGAGCACCAGAATATCGAGACGACCTCTGAGTTCCATCTTGGCCTTTTATACTAAAACAAAAGACAGAGTGCACTGCTCGGAATTTTGAATTTGAATAGTTTCATTCATTCGGCACGTCAGAGACTCTGAGAGGTCTGGAAGCAAGCATTGCCTCTTAGGAAGGAAGTAAACAAGCCGCCTCGAAAAAAGGCCACGTTTCTCCAGTTTGTTCCAAGAAATGTCCGCTTTACGCTTGTTGGGGAAAGTCTCGGATAAAGCCTTTGTGTTTGTATTGGTTACAGCGCTCGTGACGGTGTGTGTAGCTGATGGAAAGGATTATACTACGACAGAAGATCGCGGGGAAAGGAGTGACGTGCGGTGCCGTATGGGGGAGTGCATGAATAACAAAAATATGTCTCAGAATGACTGCTCTATCAATGACGACTGTTTAACCTTCCACGTTTGCTGCAAAAACAAATGCGTAGAAAGCCGTGGGGATTGTTTAGAACAGACGTGCACTTCAGACACTGATTGCCAAAGAAACGAGACCTGCTGTACTGGTTTCTGTAAGCCAGGAAAGAACCCATCATGTGCTGATCGGAAAAGCGGTGTAAATCCTGATGTAGCCCTGATCATTATGTTATGTCTCATGTTTATTTCCTTCCTGTTCTTCTGCTATTGCGTCTGCCGAGAAAAAATTTTAGATAATCGTCTGTATTCTTCATTAATATCCACAGAGGTAACTGTGAGCACGAGCTTATCTCGAAGCCTTGAATTCCCGTCTTATCAGAGATTCAATACTAACGGTCCGTCCATTCCATCTCGAAAACTCAAAGTTCACTTTTATGTGCCCAGAATTTACAACCCACCGCCTGTCAGTTCAAAGAAACAAGACAAAGCCTTTAAACCTGCACCGCGAACTTGGTATGGTGCTACTTGTGAAACAGTCTAACCTTACCAATCACCGTATCTTTTGAGCTCTAATATCAAAAAACATGTTTTCTGAACTCGTCTCCTCACAATTTAGAAATGAAGACAAGTAACTGTGCGAGATTATTATTTTCTTTATTCGGATAATCTTTGTACCGTATTAACCCGGCGATGCAATTATTACGAGAATTTTTTAATTCCCAGACTGGAGAAAAGAGATTTTAATCCCGGTGAATTTTCGTCTACCTAAGGCTGTTTTGTAAATTCAACTCTCTAACAATCAACGCTATTTTTTTTTGTCGAGGTGTTGATTTCTTTTAAAAATTTCAGGACAAAAAACACCCTGTCGTTGTTGCTGTATTTTTGTTTTACTCGAGTGACAGTACATAAAGAGAAGAAGTAAACTAGAGAATCAATTCAGCTAAGTGGATTCTAGATTCCTTGATTTTAAAATGTTATATTATATCTCCACTTTTTTGTATGTCAGCCATTAAGATGGAAATGTTAGTTTAGTAAAGGAATTTTATCCTACCGTGAAACCAGTTTTTTGAGTCTGGCTCTGGCTCGAAAAGTAACCGCACGAAATGCTGTCTCGCCAAAATCGCGCCTAGGTACCAATAAGTGGCTTGCGTGACTTCTCACGACTCCCCCCTAACGGGAGAGCTTGCTCGCTGACTAGACTTGAAAGTGATCTGGCAAATCACGAGGTGGGAGTACTGACTCGTACCCAGGCTTCTCTTTTGTCTTGTTTCAACTGTTAGCGTGTGAAAGAGGCTAGCGGGAGGCTCTTGGCGCCGGTTATTTTTTTGGTTAGCCGTTTTATATAGTGCGTAAGGGGAACACGCGCGTGCGTCCTATGAATTTTTCCCATTGCCCTAATAAACCGGCACCTGATACACAGACCCTTCTTCGAGATGCCGGCCGGGAATAGTTACCCGGCACCGTCCCGAGCTGACCGAGTACAAATGATAAGGGACGGTGACTGGGGACGAGTCAGGTGCGAGCATGTTACGTGACTCCTGGTTACGTGCATTCAAGAGAGTACGAAGGACGAGACCTTTATACTTGCCAGTGGTGCAGTATCCATCTTGGTGACGAACGTCTCTGTCCAATTTCCTTTTCGGCTCGTTTGCTCTAGTAAATGCTCTTGGTTTTTATCCTGTGGACAGGCTACACTCTTTTTTTTATATAAGAATGTTGTTTTTCCGGCCCAGGCTGAATATTCTTATTTTTCTGCCGATTTTAGGCTGAAAGTATTCTTGTATTCTTAAATTATAGCTTATGACATTTCCCTTTTAGAATGTATTGGGGTATCAAGTATAGTTAGTGCAGGTTTTTGCGCCTTGTTGGCAAGTTTTGCCGTTCAGAGGATGGAATATAAAGTTGAAAACATAATTGTGTGGTATTTACAGTTTTTGAACACACAAAATTACATCCTTTTCAAAACCTCAGCCTGGGGTTTATTCTTAAAATATTCTTAAAATTTCGCAAATTTCAGCCTCGATATTCTTATAAAATATATTCTTATAGAAAAAAAGAGTGTACTTGGTTTTTGGCCACCTCAGTTTTAAAAGACGAGTAACACACAAACTGCGGCTACAGACATCAGAAATAACAAACCCATTGTATAACTGACTTTAATAATATCATGTTAACGGTCACTTCTGGAGATGTAAGTTGAAGCATACAAAACGTCAAGTTAGATATTATAAAAGTCAGTTATACAATGCTTTTGTTATCTCTGATGTTTGTAACCGCAGTTTGTGTGTTATTTTTTTGCTCTCTTTTCGAACCAGTTAAGCCTCGGGCCTGCCACGATTTTGCTTGTGTATCGTGCTGGAAAATTACTGGAATATCAAAAAGTTGCTACTTAAATTTCTGCATATTTTTATATCAAGGTCAATTTACCACTTCATCCCCAGGGTGATTTTCGCTGTCTTAAGAGGGGGGCTTAACTGGTCCGAAAAGGGAGAAAACGAACCGAAAAGGAAACTGGAGACAGACGTTCGTCACCAAGGTGGATACTGCACCACTGGCAAGTATAAAGGTCACGTCCTTCGTACTCTTTCGACTGCACGTATGCTCACATCTGACTCGTCCCCAGTCACGCAGTCTCTTATCTTTTGTACGCGGTTACGGAACGGTGGCGCGTAACTATTCCCGGCCGGCATCTCGACGAAGGGAATAGTCTGTGTATCAGGCGCCGGTTTTTTGGAAAACCGATTTTGAGAAAAATAAATCCGACTGTTTTGCAGTCTGATAGATCTAATGCTCAGTTATTTCTTTTAAAAAAGCATTTCACGACAAAAATTATCATTTGTCACTTCCACGTTTTTATGTAACGGAAAAGTAACACCTAAACTTTGCGGATAGGGACCCCGGGGGGCACTTGGGTATTTTTTGGGTGGGTATGTGCAGGCAAAACTCCAAATTGGCACTCCGTTCTAAAAGAAATTTCTCCTAAAATTGATACCCCGTTCTAGACATGGGCCAATTTTTTATACCCCGTTCTAGAATTCGCCCTAAAACTGATACCCCGTTCTAGAAATGGGCCAATTTTCTATACACCCTTGTACAAAGTTTGTAAATTGAAGTAGTCCTGTTTTTTAGATAGATATTTCTTTATTCGTTCGACTTATACAACAAATAAATGCTTCTTCATAATCAGCAACAATTTTAAGCAGAAGATAAAGCCGTGATCCACAATCTTTTATACCCCGTTCTAGAAAACGCCTCTGAAATGGATACCCCGTTCTAAATTAGGAGCTTCAAAATCACGACCCCGTGAGGCGGCACATACCCGTATAGGTAATGTAAGGGAGTACCCCCCCCCCCCCGTGGATAGGGATCAGAAGGTCCATCAGTGGTCCATTGCAATCAATATTCTGTTCCACTCGTTAGGGTTTGGTACAGTAAATCAAAATGTTGATAAAGGTCGTTAGAACCGTAAAAATCAAAACCAATGTCAAGGCTAGTCGATGAATTTGTAAGAAGTATCACATCTATTTAGTCAAATGGCTTCCTTTACCCATAGGGTAGAAAGACTACAAACAAGGTATGGTCACCGATGCTGAGAACCATCAAATCCGCAAGAAAAACTGTCGCAAAGCAGGATTTTGTCTGCATACTGGCTGAAGAAAGACTATTAAAGAATGACTAGTAAAGAAGTTGAAGTTGACGTTACTATGGAATGAAGGTCCTTCTTTGTGTTATGAGTCTAGAGGGACATATTTTTCCGCCCGTTTAGACTTTCCCACGCACCCACTATCTGCCCCTGGGTCTCCGAGGATGCGTTCAACGAAGAGGTGAGAGTGTCTCAGCAAGACCCTCGTCCAGGGTGGAGAGGGGGGTGGGGTGAGGGGGGGAAGGGTCATTCTACTGGCCAGCGGTTTCTTCTTCAAAAAGTAAAAAGATAAGATGGCGAGAGTGCGGAATTTCTTTTATGGTTTGCTGCAAATGAGGAGGCATTATGCCCGGTATGGTTTCAGTTGTCTTTGACATTGACTAGTTGACTCATTTTTCTGTTACTTAGTTCATGTCATGCTTTCAGGCTGGCAGAAATCGGGCGTTTTCAGGAACTTAAAACCAGCGGAAAATATGAACCTGGACAGGTAATAAACTTCAGCTTTCGTGACGACTTAACGGTACGATGACGATAGAGAGTTGAATTTTCACGCTGTGCGAAGCGCGGTGTACAAATTCTAGGGAAAGGGACTAATTTAGTTGCCTAAACAACAGAATGCAGGGACTGACTTAGTAATCATCCCATATCATTAAAATTATGTACAAAACCATATATTGTTGGGCTCACATGTCACGTTCTTCAAAGCCCTCGGACAAAGTGGACGTGAATATTTCTGAATCAGGATTCTCCAGAAAATCTGAAGAAGAAAGAGAACAACACTTAATGGGCGAAAACTGATTGTTGTATTAAACGATTCCTCTTCTCTGTGGTACAGCTGTGTGAATGGGTAGATAATAGGTATGGGATGAGGTTGCCGCAGTAGCCCCCTCTTTCATTGGAGGAGTCCAGGGTTTTGGGTCACATGAGGCACAACTTTTATCTTTGTGAAAAATGTGTTTCATGAGATGAATACTACAAGATCCTTAAACATTGGTTGCCCAGGTTTGTTTGAATTTAGAAGCATGCACTTTTCTAATGACTTGAATTGTTCCTTTAATTTTTGCATAGCTGTTCCTTCACAGAATATTTGGCTACAGAGGTGTCATACTTTTCACGTGGACAGCAAGGGTGTATGATCGGGACAAGGAAACAAGAGAAAATGAAAAGTTAGTCACAGCAAAAAGCTTGAACCCATTTTCCAACAATGCCATTTGAAACATGTCTGGTTAACACCTGGGCAAGATGGATGACACTGCCTCTTGTTCTTGATTATAAATACGCACTCTTGGTGGTAAATATTTGTGGCTGCCCAAGCTTGGAGGCCCAGTGCTTATGTACCAGGGCTGTGTTCTTGCAGGTTGGGGTGATAAGTGCAAAAAAGAAAGTCTCATAATTTCAGACCTGGAGCAGTTGGCATCTCTAGTTTATACTTGTGTGATAATATTTATGTGTACCTTCGGGTTATTAATGCATGTTATTCTGTTAACAGGTCATTTGAGGAGAATGGATCCTTCAATCCTGGGAAAGAAATAAAAGCTGAAACACAGACTTATTACCAGGCACTAATCGATAACAGGGATTCCCCATTTATTGTAAGTTTCAGTTTCCCTTGTCATATAACTGTTATCCTTATAAATAATGGAAGTAGAACTGAGTGGAGTCCAGTTCCATCTTTAACCATACAATTAATAATTAAACAAAATTGGACGACTGTGTGCCGGGAGTCAGATTTGGTTAATAGCGGGTATGATTTTGACATGAAGTTCTGTTACTAATAATCACAACTAAAACAAAATTTGTGATTGCTTAAACTTTTCTTTACATTAAAACACAAGATCTTCTGAGAGCTTTTTGCTACATGAGAATAATGAATCTATTTAACAGTTTGGGATAATTTATAGACTACATTAGATATTGTGAAGTAGGTACACAGGTCATTGTGTTTCAATATGGGGTGAACATGACCCAAGGGCCAGCTAAGGATCAGCAATTTTATCGTCTTTATGCTATTTTTTATTTTATTTCAGAGAGCTCAACCCGAGATTGTAACATTTCTTGGGTATGAAAGTGACAATGCGCTCTACTCAATTCCAGGCAAGCACATAGTTAAACCTGTTTCTCTTTAACAATTTCAGAAACTGTAACTTGTACAGAAGTGGAAAGAATGGATAAAAAACTGTCAGTCATACATTTATTTATATATCACCATCAACATGACCTCAAAATTACCGGTAATTTTGGTGAAAGTGCTGGTTTGTAGAAATGTATAGGTTCTTCCCTGTGTAACTAACTAATTTTTATGTTACTGTATTTTAGGTCTGGACTACATATCTCAAGAAGATGTGCTTCCATACACAGTTTCAGATGCATTTTCTCGTCCCATTCATCACGAGCTCTTTGACAGATTCTTGTATCCCGAACCAGGGAAAGGTATTAAAAATACCAATAATGAAATAAATATTACCTTTCAATTCCATCACTGACTACAGTCACTGACGTCAAAGATGGTATAAAAGCAAAATTATTCACGATTGTCTTCATGCAAGACAGTGGTGCATTAGGTTAACTGCTTTGACCATGAAAAACTCTTAAAACAGCTACGCAAAGACAAAACTGAGCAATCAGAGCATTCACTTTTGTTTTGTTATAAATGAAAGTGTTTTTCTTGATGACAGGCATTTGTTATTTGTACGAAGTGTTCTGAAATACAAAGGTAGCCTCAAATGCAGACACTCCTTTGAACTGTCACACATTCCTCAAGGACCACAATGTTACAAAAGGCTACTGGAAAACTCAACTAATAGTGTGGTTTTGACTATAAATTTCTTTTGTCTACTGTCAACATTACATTGGTAGTCTAGAAACAGGCCAGTAATTGCATATTGCATTAACTTCTGTCAAAAAGTGATATTTTTGTACCACTGTTCTAGTGCCACCTTTTGCACCTCGTGAGGCTCTTCAGGCATGGCAAGAAAAGAACCACAAATGGTTGGAACTGACAGATGTGCACAGAGAAACACATTCTAATGTTAGGATCACTGTCATGCCGTTTTACATGGGAACTAAGGTGTGCAACTTTTTTCTGACCTCTGTTATTTTGTACTTATCAATGGAAAGTATTTACTGTAGACATGTTTACCAGGTCTCCTTAAACTTGTGTGTATTTGGCCACAAAAATACTGTAAATGAATAAATAACTGAACATATATTTTAATATATAAACAGATTTGTGAAAAATACATATTATCATAATAAGTCAAATTGAAGGAACACCTGAAGACAATTTTTCTTTAACAGATTCACTTTAAAATGCACTGCTAAAAACTAGGAATTCTTGGCTATTTTTTAAAGTTTTTTTTCAGTTTCACCGACATGATTCTGTAGATTTAGAAAAAAAAAAGAAAATGAGAAAATGAGAAAAAAACAGATGACTTAAGGGAAAATGCCGACTGCAACTATAACACCTTATCTTTAGAAGAACTGACTGATTTTGTCGTACTTTCAGAACAACCTCTCATCCCAGGACTACTGGGTGAGTATTTATATTTCCTGTGTTATACATAACCTCAAGTTTCTTTGAATGCTTAAAGGGTTGATGATTTTGATTTTATCACCTCCAAATAGCGGCTCTTCTACCATATTCCAACTTTGTTCCCAGGGTTCTGTCCTACCCATCCCTGTAGGACAGAACCCCTGGAACGTCAAGATTGACCATATTCAGTGTGCAAAGAAAGTATTGTTCGATAGCCCGGGGCTAGTGGATTTTGCTATTGGGCTAGTGAATTTTGTTTTTAACTTGCCCAACGGGCAAGTGATGTTTTTTGAAGAATTCGAATAACAGAAGAACTGTGAAGTCAATTCTTCTCGTCAAAAAGCTTTTGGGGCTAGTTGAAATGACATCTGGGCTAGTAAATGCTAGCTTCAGCTTGCCCGAATGGCAAGCTGTAAAAATGATTTTTTTGCACCCTGCATATTCCTGATCAAACTGGAATTTGAAAATTTGGTTTTTGAGTAGAGGAGAAAAATGTCTTGGAGCAAAGAGTACAAACAAATAGATAAATAAACTCATTGGCATCACTGCCATTATTCGCACTCATTCATCCCCAGTCCACACTGGAGGAATGTGAGTGATGAAAAAGTAACTTTGCCACCCTTTATACCCATATTATAGAGGGACACCAACAAATTCCCCTCCTTATTTCAGGTAGCCTGCGTGGAAGGCGTTCTAAAGGGAAGAGAAAGGGAATCGGGTGCATGGGAGAAGGGAGGAACCTTCCCTCTTCCTTGCACACCATTCGCTCTTCTCGTGAGCCTGAAATCCCCTTGGCCTTCCCCTCGGAATGCCTGCCACGCATGTTATATTTGAGACTTCAGAATTTCAACAACAGTAAGTTGGTTGTCACCTTGCCTTTCTTAAAGACCCAAATAAAGACGACTGTGTATGAGACTATAGAACCGAGTCAGTGGCCTTAAAGTTCAGTTAGAATAAAGACCTGCTAATAGGCTGGAATGCAGCTTATTTATTTGCTGACTAATTATTACACTTCTCACAAGATTAGATGTTATTGTTTCAGTGGCGATACTGCATCAGAATTGAGAATCTTGGACAGGAAATTGTTCAACTTCGAGAAAGACACTGGAGAATATTTAGTCTGTCGGGCACACTGGAGACTGTCAGAGGGAGGGGTGTGGTGGGACAGGTAAGGCTTTTTGGTGAAAAACGACGCCTGAAGAAAATACACAATCTTTCTTTCCAATCTTTCTTAATATGAGTCATTTCGTATATTTCCACTTACTTTCCTCTGCCAAGAAGGGTTTACGGTCATCTCGCCACCATCCAACTCGCCACCAAGAAGTCAATTCGCTGCCAACCAGCTCGCCACCAGCTGTTAAGTCTGCTTAGATTGGAAGATTGGGAGCAACAAGCCAAGCACCCCGGGCATAACAATCCACTGGTCGACGGGGGTTATCGTTTAAGATCTTGTCTTATCTTAGGCGAGTAGACTGTGTTTTAATGGCGAGTTAGAGTTTACTTCTTAGTGGCGATTTTGTTGGTTGCGAGATGGTTTGGTGGCGAGGTGACCGGATATCGTCCAAAAGACGCCCTAGGAACAGGTCTGAATTTTCGAAGATTTTCTCTTAAGGGAGAAATCATCGTTGCCTTGCTTTCTATTTCTGAGATCCGTATTGAAGGTAGATTTGTCTTCTCCATTTTTTCCGAACACAACTAACAAGCTCTTAACAAAAGGTAGGAAAGTTAAAACTGTGACGGAAATGACATGTGACTGTTTAAAGATTAAGGAAAGCCGATTAAAGTTGAAAATAACTCAGACGTTTCGGGAATACTGTCCCTTTTTCTGTGAGGTTTTAAACAGCAAAAAAAGGATCAACGTTAGAAAATGATTTCTTAAAAAAAGCTGAAAATAAGTTACTGACGCCGTTTTGTGACTTATATAGGAACCTGTCTTGTCACCAGAGCAACCAGCTTTCCAATATAGCAGTCACGTGTCATTACAAGCACCCAGCGGAAACATGTGGTGAGTAAAGAGTAAGAAAAAACATTGTACCCGTACGGCACGGTATACTGTCAGTACTTGTACGCTATAAGTGACTTAGCCTGTACAAAGACCCTCTAATTTCTCTTTAGAGATCGTCGAGCGCGCGCGTATCACTGGAGACCTTTATATATATTCTAGAACGAGGACGAAATTCGACGTAAAGTTTTAGTCGTGTATTTTCAAACAATATACACCTCAGAAAGCTTCATTGAACTTTTGCACCTATCAATGTAAACCCCGTCGGGAGAGGCGGGCAAGGGGTGGGGATTTGACAAATTTTAAAATTTTTTGATCAAATTCCCCAGGGTGGGAAACGAAAGGTCAATCAAAAGTGTCAAAAAAAGCTCCCACCCCAGGGGAAAAAATCTAAACGAACAATACCATAATAATGTATAAAACGAATTAAAAGAACATTTCAAAAGTACGCCCTTACTAAACGTAAGCTCCGTTAAATTACTCGCTGTAATTAAGTATTTTCTCTCTCCACTAGCATCTCTTATTTTGAACAACAAAATCACTCTAGGAAGATTGACCGTGCTATTATGATATTAATGAAACGTAAAATGCTTTATAACATCTGTTCAACATGTCGGAACAGGTCGGATCAGTGATCCGTAAAAAATCCTCTAACTTTCATGGGGGAGTTCGATTTCAATCGATTTTTACAATCAGATGGGAACTTGAAGATAAAAACTTTCTCAAAATAGACATTATCTGTTTAGATGACAGTTTAACAGTTCGGGAGTATGCCAGTTTTGGAAGAAGCGATGACGTCATGATTCTATTGTTCTGCTAAAAATACGCAAAAATGGGAAAAAATAATCGCCAAAAACAAGGGAGCTTTTTCAAAGCCTGTTCCAGGTCCACTCGTTCAATATCCGGAACTTCCGAGCTAGCAGTGCTGATGAAGAAGCTTTTTCCTTGCTTTTTGAATGTCAAGAGCAGTTTTGTGCCACATTACGGTAGTTAAAATCGACAGTTATCAAACAGCGTTCGAAGACGTCGCCGCCATCTTGACGGGCATCGAATGTAAGTACATGTCTTTATGTTTAGTTTTCAGTATCTTGCCGAATTTTTACGAAATCAAGACTAATTTTCCTCAAAACTACAACGTGTAAGGTGTGTTCAGGCAAAGTTTCATCGATGGTAACAACCTAGTAAAAATGGTAACCACACATTGAAAATTGCCAACGGACAGGAAGGGTTACCATATTGATGGTTATGCCTTAGTCTGTCTATGTATTTTAAGTTATAAGGGATCAAGTCTGTTTTTGGTTGTGTTCACCGGCAATGTATGCGACTCTGATCTAGGAATCACTTTATTGATCCAGATCATGTGTGTGGAATGAGTTTTAAATCAGTGTGAGTAGGTTCTTATATTGATTTCTTATATTTTGATCAGGAAGTTCGTCCAAAATGTAGACATATTACAAACATGTTGTCGCGTTTGTGCCAAAAAGCTGGGAAAAAGAACGAGGAAGACAAATGTTAAATATCTTCAGAACGACATATTTGTGCTCTGAGGGCAAAATGTTGTTTTAGGTTCGCCTCATGTTACTCTGTAATAAAAAATTTAATATCTAAATTCAACCCTACCTCAGTAAAATCAAACATGTGTTTTTGTCTCTTTGTAGTGTGGTCACAGGCTTACCTACCACCACAAAAGCCCCTCCTCCCTCTCAAAAATGGGTAAGAGGGAAACAGGTTGGAGGGGGGGCTTATATACCTTGTGAGTGGAAGCTCACACTCAATGACCATTCAACCATAGAAGAGACTGTGGCCCTTATTCAAGGGGCTTTAAAGGAGATAGATGAGGAAGGAGTCATGGAAGTGGAGGCTTGTGAAGATTTTCTTCACATAATGTTCAATCCCTTGCGTCAAATATTGTTTGTACTTTACAAATGCCAAATACATAATTTGTTCAGTCCCTGTGCTGTGCAAAGGTCAATCTGAAACAGGAAAAATGCCACACTCTCCCCCATCAATACCTTTGCAGCAGCAATAAGCCCACATTTTATGTCATAATATTGAATATGTTTGTATTTGAATAAATCCTAAATTATTGAGATTCTCTCGATGAAAAAGCATCCATATTAATGTATCGTCTTCAACAAATCATCCTCCCTAATAAATAATACATGAGAGACATCTCACAAGATAACTATTGAAGACCTATGTCAGCTGCTACTGTCTTCATTATATCAATTAAGCTTTGGTTTTTGGTTTTCATGTCCAAGAAGGTGTTAAAAAAACAAGATTTTGAGATATAAGAGTGTGTATAATATGCGAGCCAGCGAGCCATGGCAGCGAGTCATGCAGGTCAGATACAACTCATTGAAAACAATACATAAAAATTGAAAACAGTAATACCGAAAGAATTAACCTAAAGCTTACCATGGTAAATAAGTGTTTAACCCTAAACAGCACTTAATCATAACCCTAACCCCAACCTAAACCCTAATCAGTAAAAAGCATGCCCAACCGTAATCTGTAAAATTTGCAGTTTTTACTTGTTTTTACTTTATTTTTGCTGATGGTCTGCGAACTTGCATAGCTCCCTTGCTCATAGTTTATGTCAGGACCAGAAATAAAATGTTTGTTTACAAAAAACAAAATGTAACAATAAAATTAATAACTTTTATAATTGTATCTTTACTCTGATGTGTGAGCTTTGTTTTCTTGAAAGTGCTGTTCCATAGAAACATGGAGAACTGTGAAAAAGAACTTTGGAAAACTTATGTTGTGTCCATGCCAAGTGCAGCAATCATTATTATTTTGGGCCAAACCTTGTCTAATAGAATTGTTTGAGGGTCCCCACAGAGAAGACTCGGAGAAAAGTGCTCCTCAAAGTTACAATGCCTTTGGTTTGAAGGCAACCCCAGAGTTAAAAACAATATTTAGTATTATTCGGATATACATCAAATCCCATATAAGAGGATATTTTATAACAATCTATAACCCTGTTGATCTCTGACTTCTGGTCAAATCCGGTGGACTACAAGACTATAGTATCCCATTTTAATCAGTATATCCAAAAACATGTAACAGGCATTCTTAGTTTTCCAATATGTATATTAAATTCTAAAGAGTCTCTTGCATTTGTTAAGCTTGAGCAAATACTCAGTGAATTTCAGACAGTGGAATAATTGAAAGCAGTAGGTTTTTTTGAAGCGGCACAAAGAAAAAATGATCAGGGATGATAAGCAAGAATTTCACTTTGTGGGTTTTCAAGAAGAAAACGCGAACACAATACCCTCAGAAATCCCTAGTAAACCTGTCGTATACCTGGACGGAACCCCTTCAAGACATACACCAACAGAACATCATATTCGAAAAAAGCAGATATTTTACTCACAAATGACTCGCTTGCACCAAAACAATAACCTGAATTACAGCCGTCTTCTCCGGCCAGTCGCTCACTCCCCAAGAGAGAAACAGAAGCAACGGGAAAAATTACAGTAAAACTTACTCTTTGCTAACATAAGGAAATAAGTTATAGAACAACTCACTTTTTTAGTTGTTTCCAAAGCATTATTTTTTCTTATAATATAAAAAATTAATGAAAGAAATAGGCACAAACTTGTTAGCGTGCTTACCATTTACATACGCAGTGAGTACGAAGTGCCTACAAAGCGCGCAATAAGCGAAGAACTATAGCGCAAGAATGGTTACTCCTTGTCCTCAAGGTACTTCCCAATTCATAGTAAGGAGAAGACAAATAAAAGGCTCGATGAAACAAGAATAAACGAGAATTTCTGTCAATACCCTTTCCTCTCCCTTGTCCGCCATTTTGTATGTTTTGAAAATGACCATCGCCATGGTGATCATGTTATGGTTGGTGACGTAGACCATTGTTTTCGCTTCTTCCAAAACTGGCATACTCCCGAACTGTTTAAAGTATCGGATTATGGCGATTAAAACAAATGAAAACTTCACACTTTTCTCCAACAGCGTGATTTTCAGAAAGCCTCAAGGGACGGACTTGGCAACCGCTTCTGAATTGATACCAGGCTTCTGTCGGTCAAAGTCAAATGTCCCGACCCCGGGGTCGCTTCGCACGATCAAAAGCCCGACAGGGGGATAGTCTCAGGCATCAAATCCCCGCCCCTTGCCCGCCCTCCCCCCCCCCCCCACGGGATTTACATTGATAGGTGCATTTTTCCAGCAGAAAAGTTGGCAATACTGTATTATTCTGATTGAAGCAGGTTAAGCCGTCTCCTGATCCGAAAATGATAAAACTTCTAACATTTGATAACTTGTTTCCGCCCGACTACGACATTCTTGCTAAGGCCTCATTTCCACTGTTGAGTAATTTTTCCGTGGGAACCCGTGTAAAATTTACATGCGTAAAATTAAATTGAGGCAATGTCTGAAAGGACCCGCGTAAACGTGAAAGTTGAGCGAGGTTCAGCTTTTAGGTGTACGCGTGACCCGCCATACAATAGAGACAGCCTCCTCCTCTGGCGCTTCGTTTTTCGCATGGCAGAGGCGAGCGCGAAACGAGTGACTGGTGATGAACCGCAAGGGACCATGGGAAGGGTACAGACGGCAGGCGAAGCCCGTTGTCTCCTTCCCGCCTTCCTTTGCGCGCTCATTTTCATCAAAAGAGAGACGTCTGGGTACGAGGCAGCAATAGAGAGTTTTAGATTCGAGTTTACCGCGAACCTCTAACCGCTGGAGGTCACGTGACAAGTCTTTCACGTCACGTTTGAGGTTTACGACGTGCGTTTTCAACGTGGGGAGGTAGGGTTTCACAAAAATCTTGTGGAACAAGTCTTTATCCATTAACAGAGGCACAAATTCGGGCGAAATGCTAAATTTGATAAATCCTATTGGATCTTGAAAACAAGTGCCATTCATGGCTGCTGATTCAAAATGGCGGCCGTAATCTAATCCACCGCCAATCTGAATCGAATTATGTTTTAACGTCGAACCGCAAACGGGTAACCGCAAACCGCGGTTAGAGGTTGGCGGTAAACTCGGATCTAAAACTCTCTAATGTTTCTATTTTACTTACGCGCATAAAAATTTCGTGCTTGCGCACGTAAAAATTACGCGGTAGTGGAAATAAACCCTAAAACTCGTAGTAGAATGACGACGGCTACCACGTTTTCCCGCCAAAATGACGCTGGTTCAAGTGCTTACACTACGTAAAGGTCTCTAATATAAAACCGCCGGGGGTTTATTGACTGCAAGCTCAAGGAGGTGGGGGTGGTTAAAAGAAAAAGGAGATTTTTCTGTTTTTCTCGCGCTTCGCGCTCGTTCTCACACGCTGTCAAATTCTTTAAAAAATAAAAAAAAGAAAGGAAAACGTCCGTGGGTAGGCTATAAGTGACTTGGTTTGGAAACACTATTCCAGTGTAATGTCATACATTTACAGAGGAGAAACAATACTTACTATTCATCCGTACGACAGATTTCGTGTAAATGATGGTTGCTTGTTATTCTTGTTAATACTTATAATTTTAGCTCAGGTTTGACTAAGTAGTCTCCGACCACTGTCCTATTTTAGTGGAGTGACAGGTGAGAAGCCGGTTTTTACTGTATTATCCTTCCTATCGTTTTTCTTTTAGGGGGAAATTCCGATTTGAGCGCTCAGATGGCAGTATGTTTGAAACTCCAATTCCTCCCTTCGCACTGGACAGCAGAAAAGAAGATACACCGGAACCACCGAGAACGACTTGAAAAAGACACACGAATCATTTAAAGAATTGCCATAGGCTTACATTGAAGTCTTCACTACCGCGTGATAAGCCTGCGTGACGGGCCATCGAATACACCTTTTTAGCTTGCATGTTTTTTTTTTTTCATTTCAGACCACGTGATGGCAACCCAGAGAACTGCTTCTATCAAATATCGTCCTATGCCAGGAGCCCATGCACTCCCGCCTATGCACGTGGAAGCAAGCGCATATGTGTTCATAATTTATGAAAATCAAAAGGCAAATTCCCTGGAGAAAATCACGTGGTCTGAATTTGGAAAGCTAAAAAGGTCTATTAGAAGTTAAGGGAGAAAATTGAGCGTGCAAGAACGCGAAGAACGCTCGTGGGAGGAGTTGCTACTGTGGCTTTGTTATATCTCCCTTGCTAGGACCCTTGGGAGCCCTCGTCGTTCTCGCGCGATGCGATTTTCCCCCTCCCTACTCCGTTCGATTGCCTGTCACGCATAGGTCACCACGCGCGACGTAGTTCCCGATACAGATTGTTTGCAGCATGGCCGCCTGCAAATGACAACGGATACGGACATGTGAAGCACTTATGGCCGAAGATGTCGGATAAAAAAGCAGTATAATGACAACGTAAATGAACTCTTGTAGGTGTTCCCTTTTTGCGCGCCGAATTTTTTTCTATACTGTATATTCACATACATTTTTGGCCCCATTTATATGGAGAAAAGTTGTCCGGGTAGAAGCTTCACCTGCCCACCCGAACAACCCTGAGCGAGCCAACTTTACTCGTATCTCCTTACAAAATATGGCGAACCGTTTACACGAGAAAGAAACGTTGGCTCGGCTATAAGGGTGGAGCTGATATTAGGAGCACTAGCCCTTTGCTAAGGATAGCACTTAGGGCCTGTTTACATGGAAGTGGGGGACCTCAGGTAAGTGAGGTAACCCGCTTAGGTGGGGTAACCCGCCTGTCCATATAATCTCATTTAAATGTGATCAAGTCTACTTGATAGGTGGGTGACCCTCCACATGTACATGTTACCTCACCTATCTGGGGTCCCCAGCTCCATATAAACAGGCACTTACAGCGTCAGCTTTTCCATCTACATAAATCAGTCTTATGTTTACTGATAACAAGGCAATCCTTGGACGACAAGTCGGAGATAATTTATGATTTCTAAGCCCCACTTTTTTTAGTTATCTTTATAAGAACTTAAATTTTCCGTTCCAGATTGCTCAGTCGATCGATATTTCCATTTATAAATTGTGAATACATAGTGTATATATTATTTGTAAGTGGAACGTTACTTTCTCCAAAAACAAAGTAACCATTCATATAAAAAAACATTCCTATATAAAGAAGCAATAATGACTGAATAAAAATGTTGTTTATACTGTAGTAATTTCGTATTGTAGGAGGTGTTCCCTATATAGTCTAATTACCTACAGAGTCAATATCGTCATCTGCAGTGTATTTGCTTTGGTTCAGTCTTAACCTTTCTGTCGTGTTTCCCGCGTGTTGGAAAAGAATCTGATGATTTCTGACGTCAAAATGTTTAAACCTCAAGCCGTAGGCAAGTGGTTTCATTGCAAGTGACAATATTAGGCTCCAGTTGTTCGAAGGTTGGGTAGTGTCATTCACCAGATAAATCACTATCCAGTGGATAAGTATTAGGGAAACCAATTGCGCTACTGTCAGTGGATAGAGAGTTATCCGGTGGATAGCTGTAACCACTGGCTCGTACCCAGACGTCTCTCTCTCGATGAAAATGTGCGCGCAAAGGAAGGCGGGAAGGAGACAACGGGCGAGACGGCGCTTCGCCCGCCGTCCGGACGTTTCCCATAGTTCCTTGCGGTTCATCAACAGACGCTCGCCTCTAGCTTGCGAAAAACGATCGAAGCACCTGAGGAGGAAGCTGCGCTAACCACCTTTTGAACAACCTGGGCCAGTTGTTTAAAAGTTGGTTAGTGCTATTCACCAGATACATGTACACTACTACCCAGTGGATAACTATCGGAAATACCAATATTGTTATTGGCTCGATACAGATTTCTTCGGTGTAACCACCTCATGAATATCTGGGCTTTGCGAGTTCGCCTGGGTGCGAAACAGTGTGGCGACCCCCAACCCCTTCTTCGAAAAATCCTAGCTAATAGGCCCCTATCTTGAAGTCATATCGTCGAACGTTTTGATCGTTCCACTTTATTACTAGAAGGTATAACAGTATCTTCTTAAGTATGGTCGAACAGTTCTTTGATGCTGCAAAAGTCACTTTTTCCGAACAACCAAAAAAATGTGGTAACACATACTTATATTGGGAAAATATATCTAGACTTTCAAAAAGTCTTTACTCCGCTTTGCAGTCGACCACTTCGTAGTCTAAAAACCTCGCTCCGCTGGCTTTACAGCCTTTCTCATTGCTGTGTAACTCTCGAGGTTGACAGACTTGTTGCAAGTCTTCACGAAAACGTAACTAAGCACATTCAAACTAGAGAGAGAACACTTGTCGAGAACACAACAACTCTTCTTCATCCATTTTTTAGACCTGACAGTTTTTGAATTTTTAATTAAGAGAGAGTAATTTTAGATTTGTGCGTGACAATCTAATACTGATGCGAAGTTATTAACTGTCTTAGGACGTGTAAAAAGGGTTACCAAAAGATTTTAAGCCGGAGAAATATCATATATCAAGGAATTTAGCAAGAATTAGCAGAAAAGAAAAAAAAATTATGAAAACGGGTTTTAATCTGATATAACTTTTAAACAAATTTTCTCTCCTGCAAAGAAAATCAAATGCGAACATGCAAATCCCACACGTATTGAAACTCAGCACTCCTGGTGCCTAATACAAGTAAGGACAAATAAAATACGAATCGTCTATCACTTTAAATATAGGAGTGCACATCTTTCAAAATCTTTTTTATTTAAAAGATCTTAAAACCCGTGCGCGTCGTAATTACTAGGCAACGCTTGGGAGCTGCAACTATTTTTGTGCGACCAAGGTTATATAAATTAAGAGCCTACGTTTATTTGTCAGCGCTTAAATCACGTTCAAGTAGTCGTTTGAGCGAAAATGTTGTGTTATAATAATGGCTCTTTCTGCTCTTTAAACACCGAGAAAGAGCACTAAACTGCTAATGACGTCATCGCAGTCGAATAGCAGCAAGGGTTTTAGTGGGAGTGAAATTTTTTTAGTGAGCGTCTTGCTGTCTAGGTGAAAAGTCAAAGCGCGAAAATTTATGAAGATGCTTTGTGGCAATAAATGGATAGGGTACTAATGGTGCGTGGGCATTGCTTAGTGCGCGGAGTGCGCAAGCGAACTGTGTCTCTCAGTTACGTAACTGCGTAACTGCTATTTTTAGCACAATTGTTCCTCTCTACCAAATATGGCAAGTGTGTCCAAACATAGAACAAGCGGAACAAGCGGCTTTCCCTCTTGTTGGGCACTAAGGGCTCATTGCGCATGCACCAGGTTAGTTTACTCACAACACTCAACATGGATTCGGAATTTTATAGAATCGTTATCGCAATTATTAGTATGCGTCGGGCTTATTAGCTTTAAAACATCCACAAGCTATATTGTATCTATTGACCAGTTTGTTTCCAATGCTTTATGCGCGTTATTTCGTGAAGGAAATGCACGAAGACGCGATCACGTTTTGGGAACCCTTTTCGCGGCAACAGAGGTGTCTTTTTTCCAAACATCTTTGCAAGTGAAGTGAAGATATTGTTGTGTGGTGTAATATTGCTGCGGCAAAAATGCCATCTTCTAACATCCCGGTCCCAGAGAGAGATACGGGGAACTCTCCATCCCGTAAAAGCAACGTGGAGGACTTACGAAGACACAACACCAAGCTGCGGTCGGATTTGGAAGCCGAGCGGGCGAAAGTTCGGCAAGTTTTGCGGGATAAATCTGCAGAGATAAAGAGAATTCAAGAGAACTTTGAGAAGGAAAAGCAGAAAGCGGTAGAACTAACTACAAAGCGGTTAATGAACGAGCATGCTGCAGAGATAAGGAGAGCGCGAGAAGGTGCTGTCAAGGAGAAAGATAACGAACTCAGACAAGTGGTGAAATTTAAAGAAGAAGAGGTCAAAACTATGAAACAGCAAATTGCAGAGGAGAAGGAGAAAAATCGGAGCGCTGAAGAAGAGTTGAGAAGAGTCTTAGTGGATAAGGGTAAGGAAGGAGAGGATCGTTCGGAAATTGAACGAAAATTACGAAGCGAAATTGCTGTGCTTAGGGACCAAAAACAAAAAGCGGACGAAATGTATCGTTTGAAAGCTGCAGACGACAACGAGAAGGCCGAAATTATACGACGCTTAAAAGCCGAGCATGATGTGGAGCTTCAGAAATTTCTAAAGGACTCGAAACGCGAATCAATCCATAGTTTGCAGCAAAGGAGGTTAACTGAAAGAGCTTTGGAGGAAAAAGCCCACGAACTAGCGTTCAAGGATCACTTAGCAAGGAAACTAGAAGCTGAGAAAGGTGATCTACAGAGAAGGTTATCACACTCAGGCGATTCGGAAACTTTACGAAGGTCAAGTCTACGGACGGATGAACGATTGGATGAGAGTGTAAGTAAAATTTTAATTTCAGAATTTAGAGGCTAAGTAAGAGAATACAACCCTTTAAAACCTTTAAAACTAGGTTATCTTTTGTCAGTTCTGGAGTGGATTTTAATCACTTAATTAAAATTATGGTTTCCTTCTACTTTATCGGCAAAGTGTAAATTAAAATCCATACAAATTTCAATTGTCCCTGTCTTAACAATATTATAGAAATAAGCTTATTCTTTTTCGGCCAGATTTTAATAATATTTATGTCTGGGGATCAGTACTGGTGGTGTAGTTAAGCTCGCGATATGTGATACATTGTTTTTCCTTCCGTTAGCGATGTATCAATATAGCCGTAGTAAACATGTATTTTCTCATTGTGCAAATGGGATTAGAGAGGGTCGTCGATTGATAGGAAGATGGCATTGTAGCGTGAATAAAGTAGTTTATCGTGATCTTAAGTCGAATTTTTTAATATCACTTTACAATAATCCTTGTTGGGCTCTGAATATAATCGATCCTGCTCAAAGCAACTCTCTCCAGCTTCGATGATTACACTGTGGATTTCGCGTTTCTTGTTAGCTGGTGTTTACACTTTTGGTCGTTCAAATTCCTTTGAGACAGCCTTGTGAAATGACCAGTTTGTTTAAATTTTTATCTCCTTTAAAAAAAATGCACGAAGAACACAGTTGAGAGAGCTTTGAGAAAAATTTCATATTTCCAAAGATAACTTGATACATGTACATTTGAAAATCCATTAGTACAAGATTTCTAAAACTTTTCTAGCCTTAAGTTTTGTTTACAAAGTGTGCTAACATGCATGAGCTAAAATTAAAGTGCATTGTTTCAGCAAGATCTATTTGCTTAATTGTAGTAATAAAAAACTTAAATTTTCCTTGTAAAAATTCACTAGATTTATTTGGTACAATGTACATGTACCATTATGAGAACTGTAAATTTTTTAATGACACTTCATCAATTGCAGCAAATGACAGGCTAAGAACTAATGTGTACAGTGTAATGCACTGATGCAATTTTGACAGTAATTTGAATGCGTTTGATTAACTTTTCTTTTTTCCACTCACGAATCAGTAATATCATAATCAAAATTAGAACTTTTGTTTCGGTATCATCACCTCACAATAATTTTCTCCAGGCTGTTATCCAGTATTTTCTGGCATGAATGCCTAAAATGATTATATTCCTCTATTAAATCTTAAATTGAATATGAATTATACATTTGCCATTAAACCTACATGTAGCTGTTTCGTAGTTTCCTCATAAAAGTAGGACAAAAATTTATTCCACTGTGCTTAAATTGCTAAAGTTGCAATTTCATTAAATTTATCTCAAATTTTTATACTGCAAGTGGCTGAAAAAATTTCACTCCTAAATCTTTAACTTAACTTTTGTTTCAATAATTACTAGGTTTTTTTTCAACTGGAGTAGTACTTTGTACCAGCCACAAAAGTGTGCAGATTGTGGAGAGTAAACCCTGGTACCCCGATACCATATCGTGTTTTGCAGTTAAACCAGTCAAATGTGTTAAAATCAGTACACTTTTAAGAAAATTGTCTATTCATTGAGATGTAATCTGGCACCCTTCTTTGGAGGGCTGTTTAGTAATGAGCCTATCAGAGCTGAAAAGAATAAATATCAAGAACCAATTCAACTTACATGACTGATAGCTAGATTCTTGTAGCGTCAATGTGGAGCCCCTTGAGCGAGGGCATGTTATTACGGTTTCTATATATGTTTCCTGTCCATTATCTATGGTATATTATGTAACGAGATAGATACTATGTTGTGACACTCTGCGACAAGAGACAGCGTACCAAATGTCCATAAAAAACCACATGTTTGCAAGGCAACACCATTCACCAGGGCATTCTCGTTGTAAAGTGACTTCTAAACTGAATGTGTACTTTTTCAAAAATATGAAACAAGTATTCTAGCAGATGAGGTTGGTTCAGTGGCCACAGGCAAAGTTTTGACATTTTACAGTTATGGCTCAGGTATTGTTGAAAAATGACAGGAAACTTCTTGCCAAGATTTAGCATGCAAATGTCATTAATGTCATGTAAGTTTCCATATACTGTAAAAACCTAAAAAGTTCATCCAAGTGTTTTATTTTTCTTAACTGACTTATTTTTGCATGGCTTTAACGGTTTAATTGAGTTTTGTTTGGATCTTTCTTTGACTTACAGCCTCTTGCAAAAAAGGACAAAGAAAGAGAACTAAAAAAGAGAAATGCTGAACTGCAATCAAAGGTGGAAAGCTTGGAGAAGAAGTGTGCAGTATTAGAGGTAATAGCTTAGCTGGCATGTTTTGCACCAGTTTGTATATTTGGAAATTACAGATTGGTAAATTGAGACTTGTGAAACTCGAACTTTGTGATAATTTACTCCCTTAAAATATCATTGTAACACAGCATGGAAAGAGATTCATGCTTCTTGGTGTTACATGTATTATATTTTTTCTTATTCTTAAGTTTTTAAACAGGTTGAAGTGCTTTTGATTGAGTATCCAGGTAACTAATAGGCTGTATTGTTTTAATGTATGTAATTTTTGTCATCCCCGAACAATATTTAAACTTTTTGTAAATTTTTCTTGAAGGCTGAAATTATCAGGGGTCAACTGCACTGAATTTCGATTTTATAGACCTTTCCTGCATTCTTGTGCTCAAAGGTACCATCTCGAAACTTTGGGTGGACAAAATACAGTATTCAGTGATTTGTATGAAGTTGTCTACCTGACCCTCAGCCTCATTTCTTTGTGTTTGCTCACTGGAGCGGAATGCGGGAAAGGTCTATTGTCTCTCCCACCCCTACTTAAGAACACCAGAGTTAACATATCATAAGGCATTAATTTCTTTTGTAACTGTGTCCTTATAAAATGTACAATTATACGTCAAGTTGCTGAGATCTTCCTAAACACTACAATTTTATGATGTGCTCTTTCATTACTGAACGTCTTGAAAAGGAAACATGTTGTTTCATTTATTTAAGGAATGCATTACATGTACAGTTGTTCTTTTTTCTGTAGAAAGAGGCTTCAAAGAGTGGGAACTTAAAAGTGACTTTTATGGCCGAGGAAAAAATAAAGAAGCTTAAGAAGAGGAATTCAGAACTTGTGTCCATTGCCCGCCAGCTTGAAGATAAGGCAAAGAAACTACAGGAAGAAAAAGTAACTGCACAGGTGTGTTGCTCACTCTTTAAATATTGCTTAAAATCTTAGTGGCAAAAGTCATGAAATGTAAGATTGATGTGAGTAAATTTGTTTTCTTTGAAGAGGCGACTTTTTTATCAGAGTTTTGAAAGGCAACGTTTTTGTCATTTCATTTCGTTGATAAAGCTTAGACCTGCAATAGATGCAAAAGCTGATGTAAGCTTGAGTGTATTTTATACACATACGCTTTTCTTCTCGACATAAAGATTTATTAACATCACTTTTCCTGATGCTTTGCAAACTGTGCAAAGTTTCCTTCAGTTAGGTGACAAAGAAGCTGCTAAAGATTTTTTATAGGGTGGATTTATCATGGCTTTCAGAGGTGAAAGAAGTTTATCTTGCCAAGTTAAGAATAGAAGAACAGTAACAATGGCTTCCGTCTTTAAGCAACAGAGTGTGACTCGTTTCTCCATCACTGTTGTGGAAGAAAAGAAAGTTATGAAAAGAAAAACGAATAGAGGAGCAGAGGCGCTGCTGGTTATATTTACCTTTATGGCCTAAATTCCAGAAAAACTTCCTTTCCTCTTCAAAAAGCAATCATCTTGAAACAAAACTGAAAGTACGAGGTTATGCCATCACGGGGAAGTTGGTCTGTTTTTGCATGAGCATGGAATGTCCAAACAATTCCTTCTTTGGCTAGCAGCCACTTTATGCCACAGCCATCTGCTAGCCGAAAATTTTTATTAAGTCACCAGATGGCGCCTGTATCAAATAGTTAATTTTTGGACCCTGACCAATTTTGTTTTATTTGTGTCAGAAAATAGACATTATGTTAAAAGTTTTTGGACAGTTTACCAAATGCTTTGACTGGGATTTTGAAAGTGTTCTAACCGATAATGAATGTTCATCCCTTTAAAATGGATAACCGTCAGTGTCCATTTTGCCTATTACAGTCACACATATCAAAATTGTTTTTCAGACAAAGTAGCGTGGGCTCTTACTTCGGGTAGCTAAGGTAATACTTAATGGCAGCCTCTCCTTACCTTCTTTGTTATTTTTATTTATCTAGAAATTAGCTGAAGAAAACAATTCAAATAATACTGCTGGAGTGGAGCATGTGAAGAAGATGTATGCCAGACAGAGAGCAAAGGATCTTGCCGAGCATGCAAAGTCACTCATGTCCAAGGAAAAGGAACTGGAAGACTTGAAAAAGCAACTAAAATCGCAACAGAATGACCAAGTCTTGCCGGTTAGTTTCACAAAAGATGTTGAAAAGAAATCTATTTGCAGTGGAATCACAATTGTCTCAGACCCCAGGGTTTGGAAATCTCCCAAATGTCATTCATTTTATGCTGACTTTTGAACTTCTCAATATTTCAAATCAATGCTCTCTTTTTCCTGGGTAGGTTTGGAATATTAATTTTGATTCCATTGTACCTTGAGCATGATTTGTAAAGCCTGTGTAAAGCTCATGCAGTATAAAGGCTGGGGACAAATGTGATTGTTTTGAAATGTTTAGGGTGAAAATCTACATGTTACATCTGCACTGATGACCTTTCATGATCGATTATAAATCTAATTTATTTAATTCTACCAAACGTCCATTGTTCTGACAAGATGTAACTGGTACCTATTGTGCCATAATAAGTCCTATGTAACTGAATGTTTCTTACCTCTTTTTAGCCCAATGACCCGCTGAAATGTTGTTGAAAAATGCATTTGAAGCTAGTCAAGTGGTTTTGTGATCACTTTCTGATCAAAAAGAAGCAAACATATACATTTACCCAGGACCGTGTTGCCATACAAGCTGCGCCTAATAGACTGACTTTTGTTTGTGATGTTAAATTAGAGGTTTTAAAGTAACCTTCAGGCATGTTCAGATGGCAAATTTCATTTCATTTCCCTTGATTTGTTCTTTTTGCCTTCTGTCTTCTTTTGTTTCCCTCTTTTATTATGGGAACTTACTAGACTTTATTTGATAGGGAAATGTTTTGCAAAAACGCATTGGATAGTAAATGTTTTTGAAAGAGGTACAAGTGGAGAGTGGAACAAGATATTTGTTGGAATGTTCTGGTTAAATGTAAATGATATTTTGTGCTTTTCTTTAGCCTATTGAATTAACTGCGTTTGTTTGGGTATGGTTTGAAAGAACTCTTCCCTTGCGCAAGCTAGGTGTCAAAAGTGTCGGTGACTTTTAAAATTGATGACGTCACAAGTGGTCCAAGGGATGTTGTTACACACGGGGTATTGCAAGTAGCTGAGATGTGACTTCATCTTGGAATCTTCACCTCTCACTTCATAAGCAAAACAATGACTTTTTATAAGGACATTCATTATAATTATTGGAATCTCCTTTGAATATTGTTAGATTTTGATATTTTGTCATTTTGAAACGATGTTTTCCCTTTTCATCTGGTGGTTAATATTGATTGCTGTTGAAAATATCATTCAGTTTCCTTAAGAGACCAGTATTGTTCAGTGTGGTAGCATCAGTCCAATATTGTATCCTGTGGTATTTTGAACATGTTACAAAATACAACTGGTAGCAGGAAAAATAACATCTGGAATTTCGCTTCATGCATGGAAGATCAAAGTGTGACAATGGTGAATTTGCTAGTTGATATTACTACTTTCTAAAGATAATCATTTCATGGCCAATAGGCATATTAGGTTATTTTTACACACAAACCAATTATCATGCAACTTGCCGGCCCATTGTGATCTAGTTATTATAGTTCAAAACAAGGGGAAGACATGTTAAAACATCGTAGGAGAGCTCGACAAAACAACCATGTTTTGTCTAAATCCAAGAGTGAGGTATAAATTGTTTTCTTCTTTAATCCCTTGATGATAAGTGAAGTAATCACAGTAATTTATTTTTCAAAAGGGAATTGACTTAATTTTCTTTGTCACAAAATGCAAATTGCTTTAAATGTATCTTATTTTTAAAATCAAATAAAAGGTTCATGTTAAGTGTATTTCGAGCATTCATTAAGCAGATTTGTTACCTCTAATTACACTGACGTTTCAGTCGTAAAAACTTAGTAATTATAACTTAACAGACATTATTCATACATGTATGTTTTCTTTTAAACTGCCAATATTAATACTATTCATGTAAGTGCTTCAGCAAAAGGGAACCTTAGGACTGTGAAAAATTTGTAAATTTTGTCATGGTTGAAAACTGCCTGCCATGTTCATATTAAGCTTTTACTTATACCTCAGGTTTTAGTACATGTACTTTGTCAAAGAAAAAATTATTTCAGTGAGACCCTTATGTAAGGTGATATTGAGTTGGATTGTATTAAAGATAAACATTTCATCCAAAAGGTATCACTTAGGTTTGAATAAGTTTTCATTGATCTCTGTCACTTTCTGTGTCACCCGCCTGACAACATAATTTATATTAATTTTTTGTTTCACAGAGAAAGGATACAGAGAATATGTGGACTTTTGGTTTATTTTTTATCAGATACAGTGATGCTTTTTGCTTTTTTTGTTGTTGGAGCATTACAGAAAACTGAAGAAAGTTTCCAACTTAGGGAAAGAAAGTGATCTCTGTCCTGTGAAGATTAGAGTAATCTCTTTGTTGCCTATTTACTTTGTGAAGTAATTTACTTGTCTTGAATTAATGCCTACCCTCATTATTTAAGATTCCCTCCTTTCAAATGATTCTTGCAGCGTTTATCCCAGAACTTTTTACCACTAATCTACACTTCTGGCCTCAGTTGTTTATCAGGCTGATGGCATTAGCCACACTGTTAGACTTGGGATAGCAGCTTTCAACCTTTTGGATAACTGGGACCAGATCTGTATAAATTAATCTACCCACTACGATCACAGGAAACTTGTAATGTAGGAAACAAACTACCGGTAAAATGCTGCTTGGTTTCACAATTATTCATATTTTACATCCTTTTTTAATCTTATGTTTGTAGAAAGAAAAAGTTGAAGAGCTTCAGACAATCATTAGACAGTCAGCTAAAGAGAGACTTTGGTTGGAGAGACAAGTTTCAAACAGCGATTTGTCTCGCTCACCCAGTCCGTTTATCTCATCTGGGGATTTTGCAGTGGAGATGCGAATAAAGACAGAAAGACTTGACACTGTAGAAGCTGAGAACATAAAATTGAAATTGTCATTGGAAAACCTACAAAAATCAGAGAAAGAGAGCAAAAAATTGGTAAGGATGAGTTAACTGGTTAATTACGTGGCAACTACATGTAATGGTAAAGCACCTGTGTCTATTTGTGTGAAACCACTGTCTATTGCATCTTGATTAATTTTTACTTAGCTTCTCGGCAGGTTTGTCCTAAACTTCAGCATGCTTTGGATAGCTAGCTCTAACTTGTACTTGTAATTTGGAATCTGATTTACTGAAGTTATTCTGTTTAAGAGCTAGGAAGTCGTTATAGAGATCTCTTCTTGCATTACTGGTGTTTACTCATTGGAGAGAAATACATTTCCTGAAGTTGTTTGGTAGCCTTTTTGTCACAGGACATTACTCATTTGTAGATCTAAGCTGTGATCTTTGCAAGTAATAATAATAATCACAACATTCATTCTCTTATGAAACACTCTCTGTCTTTAATCACTATCATCAATGTTGCACGTAGGTGACCATTGCTAGATTCTGTGTATGTACAATACCTAGTATGTTATTTAAACACTCACCCCCGTAATGAGTTTGCTGGTGGTGCCTTTTTTCATTAAATATTCATGACTTAGACAACCTGTTCATGGTCAAATTGTGCATGTTTTAAAATGCTAGTTTAATTTAAGCGAAAAATAATGAAGGATGCAATCTTTGCAGGCAGATGATCTGAAAGAAAAAGAAAAGGAGAATGAGAAGCTCTTACATGACTTGGAAGAAAAACAAACTAAGTGTTCTAAACTGGTAACTAAATTGCTTTCATGTTTTTTTCTTTAATTAGCTGCTTTCTCCCTTTTAGGGGAGATTCATTGTTATTGTTATTTTTGGCTGCTCCATTGTCAAGTATGAAGAATTCTTGTGAATGATGCAGTATTGATCTGAAATGACTGAGAGGCATTTGCCTTAAGGGAATTACTTCATGTAACTACATGTTAATGTTGAAATTCATTTTAAACTGTTGTATTTTGATTCCGCCATTTAATCTCAAAATTTCTTGTAACAAAGCAGATAACAAAATACAGGCAAAGTATCACATGTGTAGTCAAGGTGAACTTGCTATGTCTTGCTGGAATGTTTTTCATTTCATGAGTTCTTGTTCAAACTCAGCAAGCGGCAACCAAACAGTGTGATTATAAGATCCAACTATAGAATCAAGGAGGGAAGAGGCTTGATCCACAGCACTTTTATTCTTGTGTGTTTATCCCTTTGTGTGTTAAAAATATATAGCACCATTGGTAACTGTTGATTTTAGTGGTGTAACGATTAATCGAATTCTCGATTTAAGTCACGATTATGACCGTTTGTTTCGATTCACGATTCTTTACTTCCACATTTTGATTTTGGTTCGATTATTGCACACCTTTTTCAGGGTGCCCTTAGTGAGTTATTAGATTGTAAAATCGGAACCCAGAATGCTTTAAATTGTGCGTTTATGATTGACGAGCAAAGACGATAGCATTTCGTGCACCACTTTGTGTTGCCTGGTAAAAATGCTGTTCTTCAACCACCCCTTGAGAATTTCCAAATAAGGCAAACTATGTGCAACAGGCTCTTTGTCAGGTTCTCAAACATGGCAACGAACCAAGCGACTGTGAATCCTCCTGTCCCTGCTACTATTCTCAAATTGAGGGTTTAGGGTTGCATGTTGTTTACATTGTGCGTCATAGTATAAGAATTAAGAATCATTACATAATCGAATCGAAATAATCGAAATCGAGAGGCAAAAATAGAAATCGAATCGAACCGCAAGGAGTATGAATCGTTACACCCCTAGTTGATTTAAAGTGTTCTGTTTTGATGTAGTGGTTTTAAAATAATCATCAAGTAGTTACATGTACCTGTTATCAGTTTAATTTTCATCTGAGTCTAGTTTTTAATTTGACCAGGGGAGTAAGTGTAAGTGACTTCAAAATATAGCTCTTGAATCTCTTTTAAAGTTACGTCTTCTTGACTGGCCCTTTGATCAAGAAATTTCTTGCTATGTGAGAGGAATTCTAATGAGACGTGTGTGCCATATAATTGATGTGAATGGGATTCTATAGAGGTGGGGTCAGTTAGATCAAGAAGTATTTATATGCAGAAGCTCTTAGTCACGGAGCTTTGGCTGTATGTATTATTAATTTGATAGCAGTGAGCTGTCATTTGACAATGTCTTCCATAACATTGGTCAGAGTTAAACTTTAAAAGAGAAAGGCCAGGTCATCTAGACTTCAAAAGTGAAGGTGATGTTTAATGGAACAAAAGCAATCATGAATGATGCAGTCAGAATCACTACTTTTTTTGCTTTCTTATCCATTCCACTGTCTCTCTTTGCATATATTTTTAACCAGGAACTTGAAAGGGAGAGGTTTGCAGCTAAGTGCACTATGCTCCAGAAAAAGAACACAGAGATGTCAAAGAAAATTTCAGAACTGGAAGAGGTAATTAGTTTAAATTTACAGGGGCAAGCTCACGCACAGTACAACTGTATTTTTTATTCTTACAAGTGACAGTGCAAAATGAAATTTGGGTGACCGCAAGCACTTGCGGGTGTGGGTACTAGTAAAAATCACCCTTTTCTATAATTACAGCAATGCAACATCAAAGTGACTGGCAGAATGTCTAGTTTTGGTGACAAGGCTGATTAAATTAAATTCTCTTCTTTTAGGTGGAAGAGGAAGTTGCCAATGTGAGAGAGAAACTGGAAGTGTCTGACATGAAAAACAGTCTTCTTTCAGAAGAATGCAACAAGATGAAAAGCCAGTTAGAAGGGCTTTTACATGTCAAGGAGGTGGGTATTTATGTTGGTATTGCAGTAATAAGCAAACTCTATATTCTCTATATAAAATTATTATTGTACCTTGTTATGAAAGATTAGGAATGGAGAGACAGAATAGAGAAACAGTTGGAATGAATAATCAGTAATAATCTGAAGAATATTATGCAGATCTGGGAGGGAGCTGTAACATTTAACAAAACATTGTCTGTTCCTTGGCACTTTCAGAAATTGAAGGGATGTTTATTCAGCCATCTGTTTGTTGCTCCACGTCTACACAAGCATCATTCTCGATGACAAAACTTCCCTTTGATATTTTAAGAATTAAATGGATTTGCATCTCTGAGCTTGCCCTGTTGTTCTCTTTCTAGGATCTGAAGAAGATGGAGGAGAAGAAAAAAGTTATAGAAAAGGAGCACATGACAAGCATGGAAAAACTCAAAGAACGAGAAGAGGAAATAAGGCAGCTTCATAAGGTGAAATAACATTAAAATAATCAAGGCTTAAAAAAAGTCCTGTTTGTTCATCAGCGACAAGTAGATTTTTTTTGTGGGCAAGTAACATTTTATGCTGACTTGCTTGATGGGCAAGGTCCAGGGAAGTAATCTTTTAGCTAAATCATAAACCTATAGACAAGGATAAAATGGCCCTCAGCACAAATGTAAGTTTTTTTGCAAGTCCTGATACCTCATAACGCTCTGATTACACACTCTACACTGCAGTCTCAGTTGACTTTAAATTGACTCTTGATATTGGCCAAATTTGACATTGGCGACAAATTCAAATTCTGTTTTGTTTTTTTCTCTTAAGTCAAGTTTCCTTCAAAGATATTATTTTGAGTTGCGTACGCCTGTTTTCTGTGCTTAGCACTGCATGTGCTGGCCACTTCTACTTCCAAAACCCATCATTGCTTCTCGGAACTTCAGCATCTCCTGCATCTTGCCTAAGTTCTTGTACCAAATCACTGAGAACAAAAGTTCACTTCAGGTTATCATTTTACCAACATTTCCACTTGCTCTTACTCAGATCCAGGAAGAAGCCAATAGGGCTCATGAGATGGCTGTGACTTCTCTGGAGGACACTGTGCGCAGTCTGGAGCAGAAGTGCATTGATGCTGAGGAGAATAATATCAACCTTAAGAAAGAGGTAGAGGAGCTAAGAGAGTTGGAAAAAGCACATATCAGGAAAAACCAAGAAAGAGGCCATAAATCTACTCAAACAGCAATCAGAGGAAATGAAATTGTGATTGGAAATGATGGTAAGGATTAACAGCAAAAAATTCATTTCTAGACACTACCCTGTAAGCCCATACAGTGTTAGATTACTTATGATAATATTTATGCATTTTCCCTTTCTCTTCTCCATCTACTGTACATGCTTATGGTGCTATTGACAAGATTTTTTTGTAGTATCAACTGAAACATCATTCTCTTTGGTGATAATTTGCCAATGAGGAAGGTTGAAGGTTGAGTTCCCCTCCCTCTTCTGTTTGGTGCTTTAAGGCCATTTTGCTTAGGCACAGTAATGCACATGTACATCTATAGTGTCTATTAAGATTAAAAAGTTAAATATTATTTTTTGATAGCCATTGATATCTTAATTTATAACAATCCATAGGTAAGCCCATTCATGATCATCCTTTGCATGAAGAAAAACCTCAGACACCTCAGTCATCATCTCACAAACGTTTAAATCAAGAATCAGGAGGGCTATCATCCCACATTGCTCCCACTAAGTCATCCACCTATGAATCAAAAGTTGAAATGTCACACACATCTCCTATGAAACAACCCCTAAGTGCTTCCGAGGCAAGCCAGAAGCCTGAGACTGGGGCTGCACCAGGAACAGAAGATCTGTTGGATGTATTAGCTTCTAGAATTGACCAGCTGGCAGCTTCTGATAGTGAGGATGACATCTTTAGTGGTATGTACAAATTGACTGTGTTATGACAATTTTTAATGGTATAAATTGTACAATCTAAGAGAAAGTTAAAAACTAAGAAAAACGTTGTTTTGGCTTTCCAAAGGGTCAATTGTTAGAAAAAATAGCCACTGAAATTCAGGGTTCTCTACTGGGGTTTTGTTCATGTTTTCGGGATTATTCTAACAAATGTTAATGAAAACTGCACCCACTTACTGTAGTAGATAAAGCTTAAACCATACAGTAACTTACGGTGGCCCAGAAGGGTCACACATGCAAATTAAAAATGTTGCTGCAAATTAAAAATAGTACATGCAAATTAAAAATTGTACATCCAAACTAAAAATATTACCTGCAAATTAAATATAGTACTCATCCTGTTGAAAATAGAAAACATATCTGCAAATTAAAATGAAAAAAATTCTCTATAAGTGATGAGGACCTGGTCCAAGCTGTGCGACCTGGCCTTATAGCCGTCAGCCCATTCATGTTTCATGTTTGTAATATTTTTAGTTTGGCTGTACAATTTTTAATTTGCATGCACTATTTTTAATTTGCAGCAACATTTTTAATTTGCAGGTAAAATTTTTAGTTTGCAGCAACATTTCTAATTTGCATGTGTGACCCTTCTGGGCCACCGTAGTAACTCGTCCCTGTGTGGCTACTATCACAGCTGTTACATGAAATATAAAAATTATGACTTGCACTTGCATCCTACAGCTGTGCATAGGAAAGGTTTCGTTTGGTAACTGTTCCTCACATCTTACAACATAAACACTAACTATTGAAAATGCCACAGCTTGGCAGCATTACGGTGAAACACAGGTGACGAAATTGGTGACTTCCGCTACAATCATAGTAGCCAAATTTGTGTTTTACTTACCATGACGACCAAAACGGTGGCAGTTTGGAGGGCTATACATTTAAATAGAATAATATTTTCCATTATAGGATTTGGAATTTGAAAGTTTTACCTATATATACCTATATATCTTTGACCTTATTTCTTAGAAAAAGCATATGAAGAACAACAGAAGGAATCTGATGAGGATAAAAACGAGCCTACAAGGCCAGATCTAGATCTTGAAGACTTGTCCAAGCGCATCAGTCAAGTGGCAGTCAGTGATGACACAAGTTCATTAAGTACTCGAGAGAGAGCTTGCAGTGATGGTAGTCAAGACTTAACAAGTATGGCTGAAGGAGAAATGGGTGATCTAGAAGATAATCAACCTGATAGCTCAGCTCCTGAAGATGAACAGACAGACCTTTCAGCACAGCAGCAGCCGATTGGTGAGCGCTGTTTTTGTGGTTTTGGCCCAATTACAACTAAATCTCCGAATTCCATTAGTTTTGACAAGTTTTATTTTGTTTAACAGGGCTGTAGGACTACTTTTTAGATAGGACTTTAACTTAAGTCAGACAAAGGAGGAAGGATATCAGGCATACAAAATATTGAATTTTGGCCCCATTTGTTCAAAAGTTGGATAGTGCTATCCATCGGATAAATCTCCCTCTGGTGAATACGTATTTGGGAAACCAATTGCATTATCCACTGCATAGAGATTTAACTAATAGATAGCGCTGTCCACCTTTTTAACCACTGAGGCCAGATTTCTTTATGTGGTTATGCTGATCTTCTGGCTTAAAATGAAAGTCATTCTGCAGTCAGGATTTGGTTGGACATTGTGTATATTTTAGTTTGACATTGTCGGATGACCAACTGTTATTTGAAGGGCTCTCTGTGTAATGTCTAACAGGTCAGGTCTTGCCCTTTCTGGTATTATGGATAGTGTAATCACCAAATGATTTACAGTGTATAAACAAAAAGATAGAAAGATACCCAACAATACCCACAAAATAACCTTAAAAGTAGCCAACAATAGTTTATGCAGCACCAAGACCTACTTTCTCCATTGTGGGTAAGTTGTTGTAGGTTGCACTGCTCGTTACATTTCGCTCGTCCATGGCATTTGCTTACTTGTCTTAACTAATGTTTTAGCTACCAGATGACTTGCTTGGATTCTTGCAAATTAGACAAGTGAGGTTAAACAGTTAGTTGCCCAACAAGGAAAATTATCTGCTTGCCCCAGACAACTGGACGGAAATTTTTTTGAGCCCTGGATTGCATTTAGTGACCATTTTGCTTTTTATAATTTATTTACACTAGGTGTACTGAACGTTCATCATCATGTTGAGTCTACAAGCTCTGACAAGCAGGTGCCAGCAGATTTAAACTATGAATCCAACTCAGAGGACCAGGCAGTGGACAGCAGATATCTAGAGGGAGATTTTAGTGATGTGGATCCCGCTATTCTTGAGAAGCTAGCAGTGTATATAGCAAGATATAGTTATGATCCTTTGCAGCACTCACCTAATGATAATCCTGAGATGGAGCTGGCATTCCAAGCTGGAGATTATCTGTATGTGTTTGGGGAGATGGATGAGGTAAGAAGAGGCCCTGGTAGGGTAAAATTCCTGCAAGGGACATGGCCTTGAAACAGCAACATAAAACTAGACTAGTAATCACCAAAGGTTAGGGAGTGCAGGGGACAATGATTGAAGGTTCAAATGCTCTAATGCTGTGCTTTGCGTAAGTTTCACGTGACAGATCAAAACGTGTGAACAGATTATGAGTGATAGAAGGTCCAAATGTGCGAGATCAAATTGCGTTTTGTGCGTTCCATTCATTCTTAGTGGAAGTCCAAACGAATACTGGCTACGTACATGCAGCACATGCGTAATAACAACCTGTAGATTAGGATTGCAGGCTCCTCTTGTCGCCCGCAATGAAATGGCGACAAACGACAAAGAGATGGGTTGAATACCAACAGGGACATGGCCTGCTCCTCAAAATGCGAAACGACGGTATTTAAAATTTAGACTAGGGACATATGTACCCCGCCCTAATAGTGCCTCTAAGAGGAGTCTGTACCATCCCTTTTTTCCTGAATACTGTTTGGTGGATGTCAAAAAAAACAAAAAAATAGAAAGCCAACTACAACAACAAGTGTGAGCGAGCAGGATGTTAAGTGTGGTTTTCAATATTTAGTCTAATAAAACTAGAAAAAAGGGTTATTTTGGCTAAGACGCTCAAGCTATTATATGAACCAATCAGATCTCAAATCATCAACATATAGTTGACACCAAGCTCTATAAGATGTTTCGCTGAAAATCACACTCGGTTTTCTTTGATTGTTTTAAAAGTTGGCCAATCACAAGCTATAGCTACACAAAGCCAATGTACATGTAACACTTAGTACCAATACCCAACTGAAAACTGCGGTAATATCTTATTTAATTCTTTGTGGGACATTCCAGGATGGCTACTTTCTTGGAGAACTGATGAGTGGGCAAAGGGGATTGGTTCCTTCCAACTTTGTTGAAAAAGTCGCAGATGAAAGCGAGATGAACAGGATGATGAATGGTACAGGAGAGGGAATTGGTAGGAGAAATGTCTGTTATGGCTGTGATTAATTTTTATTTTCACATGAAGTTGAACAATGTTACGCCCTTTGAAAAGCGGCTCTGCCTGAATCACATCAAACTATTAAGGTTGCGGCAGCCCAAACTTCAGGACCGGTCAATCTTGTTCTCACTTTCGAGTGCAAGCTCTCATTTATTGGTCCTAACTGAGCCCGCTGTACCAAGCATGTGGTTATTAGGCCTGAGTTGGAAGCTGTATCCTAGCAACATGCTGTGCATGCTCAAGAAAGACCTTACTGGATTCATGCAGAGTCTTTCCCAAGTACGCCAAAATAGAGCAAGCAAAAGAACGGCTCTCCTGGCAGGGTGCACATGTTGCAGCTTCAGAAGTTTTTTTCTTATATGGGTTTTACTAATTTTATTGCACAAAATGTGCCAGTGATGGATCCAGGGGAGGGGCCTGGGGGACCTGCCCCCCCCATTTTTAGACCAGACTGAGGCCCAAAGGGCCAAAAAATTTTTTTTGAATCCCCCCTTATGTCAGGGTCTGGATGACCCCCCCCCCCCTTATCTGAAGGTCTAGATCCGCCACTGTGTGGACATTTCATATCCTTTGAAACTGACATGTGAATCCATAATTTTTACTTTTAGATGAAATTGTGAACAGTGATGAGGAGGATACTGATGGTAATTATTATCTTTCGAGTTTTAGCAAAACGTCCAATCAAATAAAATGCTTGACGTTTGATTTTTTTTACTTTGTGCTAAAGCTTAAGGGTTGCTGTTAACGGTTAAATCAGTAATATAAAAAGTAGTGAATGTAATGTTGAGAAATCATATCATGGGATTGCAATTTATTTTAAGTACAAAGATTATCATAAAGCTGAACGTTCTTTGTAAATCAAGACTAGATGTTGTAGATTAAATTTTTAAGGAATATCTTAAACTTAAGTGAAAGACTCCTGGATTATAGGCGATACCTTAAAAGTTATATAAAATGGTAATCAGTGGTCTAGAGTATGGGTTTGTATATCCCTTCTGAAAGCTAACTTGCTTTGTCCTGTGTTTCTTGTACTTTTTAAAGTTCTTTTACTCACAGACAGTACGACAGTCGTTATAAGACATTTTGATTATTTTAGTGTTATTTTAAAGCTGACTTAAATTTGTCTTCTTGTAACACTTGAACATCATTTAGAAGATAGCGCCTCTGAAGATGGCGAAACAAGCACAGAACTTGTGCTACCTGAAGAAAACGGTGAACGTCACATGAAGCCTGTCAGAATGCTTAGATTTTCCGGTATTTACTCTGTTAGTTTAACCCTTTTCCAACCTTTTTTGATTGCTTGCTCCTTACTTCTTGACAAGGGCATCGCTGACTTCGCCACAAGTTTAACTTCACTTATTTTGAGAATAAACGGGAATTATAGTGATAACCTGTGTACAGTCGCCCCTTCCACACGCTAAATTACCTAGTTACAGCTGCTGAAAAGTGTCTTGATTGTAAATCCAAATTCGTCAAGATAAGTTTTGGAAGATATTCTGCAAATAATCATTCACTAAAATGTGTTAAAATAAATTTTCTCATGATAAAGCATGAAAGTTATTAATTGTAAAATATAAAACTTTTGAAAGTTGATGATGACAAAACTTAAAATTGCAGTTAGACTTTTTACTGTCCGTGTGAGTTGTCTTTACGCTTGGAAAAATAATTTACTAAAATTAGAAACCTTAAAATATCATAAAAACCATGAGTTGTGGTAACATTGTCAACTTAACTACTAAATCTAGTCATTTCTTGTGGAATCCTTTTGTGTAACTGTGGCGTACCCTTCCTTATGTCACGCTAGGTAAACTTCACCGTGCGTTACGCTTGTCAGTGGAGCACATACCTGATGTCGGATTGAACGACATCAAAGAAGAAGATGAGGAAGAGATCGAGGAGGAAATCGAATCGGAGGATGAATTTGACGAAGAAGATGCTCCAGAAGTATTGAACTTGAGTCAAGATGGCGTTGCAAGTGAGGACACCGACTTTGAACCTTTCAGTAAGTCAAGCAATTGCTTAATTGTTTCTATTTCAACAAGTGCATGTACTGCAACTGTGAAAATGTTTAGTGAATCGTAATCGTGGGAGAAAAGTAATGGTAAAAAATACCAATAAAAACAGCTCTTTGGCGATTTGATTGACGACGTCTGAAAATCGAGGAATTTATTTCACTACCCAGATCTGGGTTGATTCTGATTGGTTGAATCAAATTTCCCACGCGGCACGATCATAGCACTAATCCTGTGATTCAATGAACTTCTCAATATTTTTTGAAATCCAGTTAAACGTCGCCAGATGTTGCTACTTTTCGGCCTTTAGTACGAGGCTAAGTGCAGGTACGACTTGCGAAAGCCAATCCAGTTAAGATCCCAGAACTATCGTTCTTTCCCGTTGCGGACCAGGCCCCCAGTTGTTCAACATGTGGTTAGCGCTATCCACTGGGTAAATCTCTATCCATGGAATAGCGTAATTGGTTTCCCTTGTACTTATCCAATGGATAGTGATTTATCCGTGGATAGCGCTATCCAGCTTTTGAACGACGAGGGCCAGGACATAAAAAGACGTGAAGGACAAAAATTTGTGTGACAAGTGATCAGCCAGATCACACGATCTTGGCTTGACCACTCATGATATTTCCCAAGAATGGAGAGGCAAAAATTATTTTTGACGCCGTATATTTGTGCCTCAGGAGTTCCATCCCCACGACGGCTCTACCTTGAGCGCCAGTTTACACGAAGCGTGCTGTTGAGTTGGAAGCCCGCTGACCTGCCAGCTAATCTTGTCAAAGGCTACGGTGTGTTCGTAAATGGAGACCTTCGGCTCATGATCAATGGAGGGGGCAAAACCAAGGCTCTATTAGAAGATATTGACCCTGAAGAGGTGCGGCTGATACTATCCTGTAAATTGACTTTAAGTCAACAGTAGGTTGTAATGATCGTGTGTATGAGGGTAGTCCTAAATGGGCCTGCTGGAGACAATAGGGATTTTAAACTCGAGGACGAGGGCGACTGTGGGGGCTATATTTAACTTGACGTTTTTTGGCGTATTCTCAAAAAATCGACCCCCCCGGAAAGCTTCATTGTATTTTTTATCACCAGAAAAGTTAACAGGATTATTTTAATTGAAGAAGAGGGCTATGCTCTTGCAGAGCCCGGGGGCCCCGACGCCTAACTTTTGCTTTCAAGCGGCTAGAAAATCTTAGTGTTTTTATACATATCATAAGCTGGGCACTCTAAATTGTACAGGCTCAGAGCACCGGGCTCCCTTCATTTTTCCTTAGTACACAGCCTTGAAGAAGGTTAAACCCTCTCCCGAGCGCCAAACGTTTGATAACTAGATTCTGTCTCTACGACATTCTGTTCTCGCTTAAACCCGTAGTAAAATGACGACGGCTATCACCTTTTCCCGCCAAAATGACGCTTGTTCACGTGTATGCACTACTTAGTATTGAGAAAATGTAGTCCGCGTAGTCGCCTTCGTCTTGGAATCTAAAGGTCGCTAATGACTGACTTTTCAAGACGTTTCAACAACATGTGCGTAAGTCAAAGCATTTACCTTCATATTACTAACAGCGTTACTACATGTAACATTGTGTTTCAGCCTTACAGGATATCCGTTAGAACCATAACCTTCAAAGGAAACGAGTCATCTGATCGGTCAGCTGTGGTCACCATTGGCAAAGGTTAGTTAGTTTATGACTTGGATATGAATGACTAGGTGGTGATTTGTTTAGTTGATTGTCTTTTCCATCCTTTAATCAACCATAGTCTAGATCCACTTTTCGTTCGTTTTAAATACAAAGCTGTTCCTTTCTTTCTACAGATGCTAATCTTGCACCAAGTCACGTGCACGTCACATGTGTATCCCCTACGTCAGCCAAGATCGAGTGGTCCCCAGGTAACAGCTCTTTCAGTCACGAGGTTCTTGTCAATGGGGAGCTTTACAAGACAGTGCGCCCAGGAACGTTCCAGCACACAATCACTAACCTTGAGCCAGACCATATGTATAAGGTGCATGTTCGCGCGAAGAACCCCAAGCGGGTGGTGGAACACGACAATGAAGTGGACATTGAAGTGGATCTTTTGACAGCAGAAGCTGAATTCAGGACGGAACCCGGTGGTAAGTAGCTAATTCGCCACTTCACAAACGATAGTGAAACTGGTCCCAGGTAACTATCCAGATTCAAATCCACTAAACTGATTTCCATACATTTACTTAACGAATTGGCTGAGACAATTTGACAATTTTTTTTGGTGATCATTTTAATAGTTTCCATTGCCTTTCCTCTGGATTCTGTATTGACACTGTTAGGAGAATATTGACACTGGTCACTCAAGGGACTTACAGGGTTAACTTTCGTAAAGATTTCTGGGACTGTTACTAGGGACAGGGGAAAAAAATTGGCCAATAGCTGACCTGCGCGTCCCCAGTAACAATCCCGGAAACAATTGCGGCACATATTTTCGCCCCAGTTCCCTTCCTTTTTCGAAAGTTGAGAATTAGATTTAAAGTAATGCAAAATTAGTATGTGTAATCAAATGGTAAGGGGTGAAATTAGGGAATAATTTCACGCAAGTGAAATTATTCCCTAATTTCACGAGTATACCATTTGATTACCTATTGATATCGTGGGTGACGAATTACGTTAGCAATCTTAGATTTTTGACATGTTTATCCTGGATCGTATCGATCGAGAACTCCACTCTCTCAAATGTTTAGACCTTAAATTTGGCTTATAGAGTTCAGAATTTTTCAGACTTTTTCGGCAAAATACCTGGTAGAGTCCTTCTTGATGTTCTCTTGTGTGTTCAGGTTTTCTTAAGTGTCTTTTTGTGCCCTGACATCTTCATTCACGGCATTCGTCGCCATCTTGACACTGAGACGTACGGAAGGTTGCCATGGCAATTTTATAATTTCGCATGTGAAATTAAAAATTAACGCTGAAATTTCGCGCCATAATTAATGAGTAATTCGTCACCTATGATATTAGCCGTGAAACATATCTGACTGTTAGAACGTTGCGTATTCAACTCTCCCTTGCCATAGTGGGTTTATTTATGAGTTTATGTAAATATTTTAACTCGCAGAGTCTATTATTAGGGAGACATGTAACCCAAAGGGTGTTTTTACCAGGGTATTGGAAATTTCCTATTGATTCGGTTCCTTTGTTAAATCTGTATGTTGGAGTTTTCCCAGCGTCCTCAAAACAGTTCCATAATGCAACATCAACGTAATATTGAACATCAGTGAAATCTTTAATACTATGGCCGTGGATTGTGTTGTCTTGAGTCGTTTTGTTTTTATCTTAGGTCTTCCAGATCCTCCTTTAGAAGTAGAAGTCGCTGTAGGCCATGCCAACTCCCTGGATGTTAACTGGATTCCTGTGACTATTACAGAGAGGGGTACTTCAAACGGTGCTCGCGTGACAGGATACAAAGTATACATCAACGGCTTTCCTTGCACTGAGGTCACGTCACCCACAGCGGACAGCGTGACAGCCGTGTCATGGATGGTGGAACGTGCGTTTAAAAGAAGTCACAGCGAGGTTCTTTGTGTTGTTGTAAGAACTCAGTCTTGCGAAGGAGAATCTGTGGATTCAAACGAAGTTGAGCTTCCTGCGGAAATGTTTAACTTCAAGGTGAATAATTTGGTAAAACCTAAAGGCGCAGGTCCGCTTCCTAAAAGAACAGAATTGACGCCGCAAAGCTCTGTTGAAGAAGAAAACAGTCCTGACATACAAGATAAAGATTCGGCCCATGATAGTAGGAATGCTGAGGAATCAAGGGAGAGAGCTGATAGTGTAAGGCGTTACAGCCGAGGTGAAAACGGACAGCCACATTTAGTGATAAAGGATGACACTAATAGAGTGAGAAACGTTGTGCAGGGTGATACTACGATGGCTCAGCCACGGACAAAAGGTGAGCCTGTTATATGGAAAGACGATAATGCGGATGAGTCGGAAGCTGCCGACAGTGTTACGAAGAGCGACGAAAGAGTATCCGATGACGAAGATGAAGAAATCGAAATTTGCATTCCGGACGCTTCGGATGATCTTGCGCACTCTACACAGAAGGAACCTGACATGAACGCTGAACAACAAGGTTATCAACTACTTGAGGAACAGAAAAATGAGGATGAGGAGTTGGAAGAGAGCAAAGAAGAGGAAGAAGTAATGGAGGCAAGCTCTCTTGTGTTGTTGTTGATGTTGTTGTTGTTGTGTTTTGCTCCTCTAGCCTGTATTCCAGGAGTAAGTCCCTCCGACTCTAGCGTCATTTTCGGTTACCGTATAAGGTTTAGAGAGGGCATGAAATTTCGAATTACTCTGTGGTCAAACAGTTTGCTAGGTTATGGACAAAGAGAAATAAAATTCCAAGTGCACGTGCCCGGATAGACATTTAACGTTTGGCTGAAGTTTCTAATCATTGAAATTAAGTAGTGAAACTTACAGTCAACTCTTTTTGGATAGTTTGACAGATTAAACGCCGCGATATTTAGCTCATTTCTTTTTTTGTCTTTTTTTGTCGTTGTTTTTCTTTAGGCTTAAGCAATAATGCGGTACTTGTAAAATGTCCGTGCTAATTATCTTTCTAACCATAAGCCGAATATGTTATAAGAACAGGTTCATAGTTTTATTGACGTGTTTATACACCTAAGTGACCTTCTAACGTGCGAGTTACCGAACTTGCTTTTCATACAGTCGTTCAATCTGTTTTTTTTTTAGGACAACGAAGAAGTCGAGAATGAAGAAACTGAGATTCCCGAGGATGACCAACACTTCGGCGATGAAGACGTTTTACCTATCGAGGAAGAAACACCAGACATTCCAGACGAAACCCTGCTTATGCCCAGGAAAGAGAACAGCGTGTCCGTGGTCAGCGGTACTGACATGGATGAGTTTGAGGAGACGTTAGATGAAGCTCAAAGTATACGAGGAAGAAGTCCTGAGGGCTTACATAGCCATGATAAGAGACCCTATATACGACCACTGGAATACGAGGAAAGCGATTATGAGAGTGAGTCAAGCGAAGAAAAGCCTCTGTCTGTCATACAAGAAGAAGACGAGGAAGATTTGTCCGAGTCAGTTGTTTTCCCGAGCAATTTCTCACGACAGCACTCCACTTCCGACGATTTTCAGAGCGACGATGACGTCATGGATTTGCTTGACGATGACCACGATCGGGATGAAACGGCAGTGCATGGTGTCGACTTCGGAACTGTTCGTAAGATCTCGCAGAATGAACGCAATGCGGTGCTATCACCCGAAGGTGAATCATCGGGTGATGCATGCTTTGGAAGATACTTAGCAAAGAGCGACGAAGAAGGCAACACACCTCTTAATTCTCATTACAGACTTCTTGATAGTATTGAACTTGAGGAATCTGAAAGCGGTGGAGTTGAAACCTCATTCAGTGAAACAGAAGCTGATCGTGGTGGAATGGATCGAAGTTCAACTCCGCTTGATTACCGCGACGAGGAGAATGTTTACTATAACGAAACAGGGCAGAATGAAGTTCCTTGTGATCCCACGGGTGATCCCTCGGGAAGGGACAAGGCTCCTCTTCCTGATCAGGATTTTGAGGGTGGTATAACCACTGAGGAGCAAGTTCGTGTGTTTTTAGCACTGTATGATTATGATCCCTCTACCATGTCCCCTAATCCTGATGCAGAAGAGGAGGAGTTAGCATTTAATGAAGGAGATCTTATTAAGGTAATAACTAAACGGACGGGTGCTCTTTACAATAACTTGTAAACGATACATTGTAATTGTAATTTATAATTTCCCAATTAGTATGACAATAAACCGCAAACGAATTAAAAAATTGACCCGTCACATGGAAGTGAGCAATAAAAGGAAAAAAAAGAAACGAAACAAAACAAAAAAGGTAGCTTATCTGGGATTCGAACCACGCATCATGTACTTCTGAGGCTCTAGCAATTTCCTGTGTAAGAATTAAATTCTATACCGGAAAAAAGAAACAAATGGACTGTTTTGAAAAAATGTGAGGAAAAAAAGAAAGGATAATCGTAGTCGGCAGGATTCGAACCTGCGCGGGGAGACCCCAATGGATTTCTAGTCCATCGCCTTAACCACTCGGCCACGACTACTCAGATGAGAGGGAAGGGTAAGTTTGGTGTACTGCCGCGTCCGTTATGAATTGCGCAACCAACATTATGAGTCTCATTGTACTTAAGGATCCTCGAAAGAACAGACGTAAGAAGAAGCTCATGAAAAGAAAATGAAGTCACAATATTTATGGACGAACCAAGCAACTTGTTCACTTGACGGCAATATGGCTTTACAGCCATAGACAGGTTCACGCTTATAGTTGCATCATGCTTAATCAGGGCAAGATGGCGGGAAATTCAAAGATTTGAATTGGAATTCAAAGCCAGCTAATTCCCCAATTCATATATTTGATGCTTTCTTTTTGAAGAGAGTAACTTACGAGTTCAAGGAAACAATTCACTAAATCTGCAGTGCAAAAAAGATCATTTTTTCGAAAACCTTGATTTCTCCCATACTTTTTCTGTAATTCGACAGTATCAAAATTACAGAAAATGTATGGAAAAGTTGAGGTTTTGTAAAAGCTGATCCTGGAGTATTATGCACTCCTGATTCAGCTTATTGTTTCTTTCAATTCATAAGTTACACATTTCAAAGGAACGTGGCAAATATATGAATTCCGGAAGAATTAGCTGGCGTTGAATTCCAATACAAATCTTTGAATTTCCCACTATCTTGCCCTGATTACCCATGATGTAATTATAAGCGTGAACCCGTCTATTAGGCACCAGAACGGCTTCTCGCAAAGAACTGTATATGTCGCTTTTTTTAGCTTGGTAGAGTAAAATACTCGACCAAATCAAAGACAGCTAACTTTGGTTAAATTATAAATATGCTTTTGCATTTAAAAGGAAATTTTTGAAACTGTTCTTGGGGTTCTGGTGGATGGTTAACGAAGAGCAAATAGTCGAAGGAAGGCTTTTTCAGGTTCGCGACCTACTGGGTCATGTTTGATAATCCTTCAATTGCCGTTGTCGTTCGCGATCAAATGTAAACAATTATTTGGTAAAAAGTAACTAGTTCAAACTAAGTCGTATTCTTTGGCTATTAGTCTCATACGTCATCGTTATATTTCATCAGGTTTACGGTGACAAGGATGAAGACGGTTTCTATTGGGGTGAATTAAACGATAGAGCAGGCTACATTCCATTCAACATGGTGTCAGAAGTGCAGCTTGAAGACGAGGCGACCGGAAGCAATGTTACCTCACCTTCTAGTTTAAATCTCACTCAAGAAGTGGTCCAGGTCCCTGAACAGAGCCCCATCCACGAGGCTGAAGCCGCTTCAGAGTCCACTGGAAACTTGCTTGATGAAGTTATTCTTGAAGAAGGCGAGTTTGACGATCCCCGAGAAAGCGAAAATTATCAGCTTCCACCTCGACGAATGGTGGCTCTGTTTGATTATGATCCACGAACTTTGTCGCCAAATCCCGACTGCGAGGTGAGGAATTAGTAGTGTCTTTTTTAAAACGAGGTCTACCTCGCTGCTTTTGGTTTGAACCAGGTGTTGAACAGTCTGCTACACGGTCGTTTTTAGTGCCGTCACGCAACGCTCCTCGGGGAGGAACGTTGCGTGACGACGATAAAAACGGCCGTGTAGCAGACTAGGTGTTGAATTGCGACGTACCTTAATACATTCTCAGTAAAGTATTTCAAACTTGAACGTTTATTCAGCCTCCCGAAATTGCGACAAAGTGCTCGGCGCCTCCTCATACTACTCTTTTGCCTCAAAAGTTTACCGACGCACTATTGTTTTAATAAGAGCTTTAGAAATTGTTACACAACTAGACAGTGCACACAGCTACAGTCTCTTAAAGATATGATAATTTTTTTAATTTTGTTTTAGGTGGAATTGAAGTTCAAAGTAGGTGATGTTATTTATGTGTACGGTGGTATGGATGAGGACGGGTTCTTTTCGGTGAGTGGAGAAAGCTAAGATATCTGGCACAAAATTATTGTTAGACGTACGCTTCCGGTTAGTAGCGTTTTCGAGATTCCCGCCACTTTGTCAGCCAATCAGAAACAAATGCATTTTCGCGCGCCCGGCGCCGGCTACAATAATTTGCTTCTGATTGGGTCATTAAATTGTTTGAGCCTGTTGTGATTGGCCAAACTTGTTACTATGTTGTAAAGACACCTGTAATCGAAACTGTTTGGTAACCAACACAGTGTTTGGCGTCTGTGCGTCTATTTTATCGATTGAATACTAATTATTTGCTTTGTGTTCCCTGTAGGGGGAGTTACGTGGAATTCGTGGTTTGGTTCCGTCGAATTTCCTTGAGGATTTGTCTGATCCACCTGAAACAACGCAAGAAGACTCTAGTCATAACGACAGCTATGTAAGTGGGCTTTCGTTCTTCCGTTCTTCCTTCCTCCCTTCCTCTATAGACACGCCTACCCTTGTAGTTCTCGTATTACTGTGATTTGATTCGAAAAGACCACCCGCGAAAGCGCGCGAAAAAAAACCGCGCTCCGCCGTAACTGTTGCCATGTTGTCTTTGCTAAGTCTGTCTATTCCCTGTTTCTGAAACGCTCTCAACTGAGGGTATGAAACGCTGCAGTATATTCACTTAAGATGGAAGGTGACCCATAGATATGCGTCTTCAGTGCTTTTATTCTGCAGTCGTGGCGAACAGGAAACTATGAAAGTGGGAACCTGTGTTTACGAAAGACACTATAGTTTGCTAGTCCGCCTAAGGACTGTATGTGTTTTACCCTATTGCACGTTACTCGAAAGCTTTTACTGTACTTATCTCTCTGTTTCATTATTCACTACAGCTGCTGATTGTTTAGTGGCTTCTGCTGATCTAACTACTGCGGGAGACTGTGCTTTCCTCTTTCTGGTATTTAACTACCCTTCTTGTCTTTCCTCCTTTGCTCATTCATGAATAACATTAAGAATGTATTGATACTTTTAACCAGCGTAACCAAAGTGGTAAAAAACTTCAAGCGTCTGAGCATTTTACCGTTCTCTGAGATGTGTGCCCAATTTTCCACAGAGCACTGGCCAGGAAAACCTTATACGGAGAATGTTAGTACGACTATGCACGATACTGTTGCACGTTTAAATTTTCAATGAATAGTTTTTTTATGCGATCGACGGATTCACGGAAGAAATATTAGAGAAAGGGTATTATTGAAAGGATTAATCATCACTATTAATATGCTATAAACTATGAACCATAAACCTTTATCACTCTAAACTTTTGAAAATTTTATTTTTACGCCACTATTTTTTTTGCCTTTATTGCTGTTTATTTTAATCTTTAGTGATATCTAATTTTTGTTAGAATTCAACAAACTTTATCACAGTTTCTTTGCGCCATGTTCACACTCTTATTCTTTTATCTTAATCTCCTTTGTTGTTCTTTTCATTTTGCTCATTTTGGTTTTTTTTTTTTTGCCTTTTGGTTGTTTTTTTCTGTTGGTTATCTATTGCCGTGTTGTGTTCTCCACTTGCGTGTTAATTCAGAGAGCTGATGCTAGTGTAGACTACGAGGAGACCCTCATTTTCCACAGCAAATTAAGAGCGCGCAAAATACGGGAGCTCACGTGAAAGTCGCGTCCTCCCATCCACCCGCGTGTTATCTTCTTCGTGGATGGTAAACCGCGATCAGGGATTTTGTTAGAAAAGGAGGGGGGTGAGGGAAAACGCCCCTCCTTACCAGAAAAGGCACATATATAAGTCAGATAAAGGGAGGGCGTGTGGCCGTGGGTGGGCGATTTCCACAATGGACTACTCCTGATCTATAATCAGCGTGTCTTGGGATGCTTAAGCGACCACCATTTTCCTTCGCAGTCCTTCTATAATCTGCTTAGTTGAACTTAAAGCTGACGAGAATAAAGAAGAACATCATCCAATAACAAATGGCTTGTTTCTTTAACTATTTTGTTTTGTATGATTTTAATAACAAACTTGTTGAGAACGTTGTGCATGATTGCTACAGATTAGGAAGTAATAAGTTTCTTCAAGGTCAGATTATTGGCCACTGTGAAGATGCGCAAAAGACGGTCAAAATTCGTGCCCAAAACAGGCCTACAGTTCAATTTGACACAACACCGACGAACTCTTAGCAATAGTCTTAGTCTGTTCTAGGTGTTCAGGTAGTGGGGAGTGGCACGAAATAGAGAGCGGAGGAAAAGAGGCGGAAGGGAGGAAAAGGGAGAGAGAGGAGGGAGACTTTCATACTACTACCACCACCACTACCACTACCCCTACCAACACCACCACCCCCGCCTCCACTCCCTCGCTGTTTTTTCGCGCTCACTTTTCTTTGCGTCCTCCCCACTATCTGAATGCCTGTAACAGGCTATAATGATCATTAATAGCGCTTTGTTGTAACTTACTGTAAGCTAACTTTGTATTCCAGGAATCTCCGTTGGTTTCTGCAGACAAGTACAATAACGTGAACGGTACCCATCCAGTGGCGGCCGAGGATTCTCCCAAGAAAAAGAAAGGAATCTTATCTAAAGGAAAACAGATGTTCAAGAAAATCGCCAAGGCGCATAACTCGCCCAGAGGACACAATTCCAAGAGATAGCGTAGCTTATAAATTATATTATACGCCAGAACTGTAACTTATTTTGGCATCTTTTGTGTTATATTTTGTGTTCTCAGGGGTTTCCTCCTTTATCTAGATAGGTCGCGATTATTTGACTACGTTTCGGAATATGAAGATAAATATTTTATTATAGTCTCCGTATCGGTTTTTGGATTCAACTTATAACTTAACTTGAGTTACTATTTGAAACCATGGATAGTGAGAATATCAAAGGTTATCCCGTTTTGTATATATACTTTGAGTGCGCTCTATTTCATAACTTTAAATTTAATAAATTGTAGGGTTTTTTAGAGTGGAATAAATAGAGACAAAACCTGTGGATGACGTAGCTCTAATCCACAAGAAGTGAAGTCCAAAAGATGTCAAAAAAGAAGTAGAACGTGTGTAAACACTAATCATATTTTCATGAAGCGGTGATAGTAATGCGTGTTTCCTAAATTATGCGCAATATTTTGTAAAGTCGAATTGATCTGAGTGAACTTAGTTTAGTTTTATAGCTTTAAGAGAATTATAATATAAATTTTACAATATATCGCCTCTAAGCCAGGTGAAGTATTTTATCTAAAGTACAAGGTTGTCTACATGTAAATATGGGTTATAACACCCCTTAATTTATCAATCCAGATTCCTGTGCGGACCGCTGGCTCGTGCCGGATGTACGAGATATTTACTTGTCTGCTAGACAGATAAAAGTATGATGGTAAACGTTTGGAAGGCTTTTTATAGTATTTCCCGAATTAAAATGTCCAATTTTAAATGGTAAGGTCCAGTATATTCTTAACGTTCGTTCGCGTTCTTACTCACACACCCGCTGGCCTTGTCTGGTTCACATCTTTTACCTTTGTAAGCACGAGTAGTGTGTTCTTATTTAATAGTACTTGTTTCAATAGCTACTGTAGGTTTGAGATGTAGATATTATATATATATATACCCATATAGTAACCGCAGGATTGTTAAACTACATGTATTAATATATTGTTTAGAGTTTTACCAATTTACTCACAGACGTTCGCTATTAAAACTATTTTACGGAGAGAATATATCTTGTTGCGAGATTTACCAATTGTACCCTGTTTCCGTGCTTGAAATGAAAACAAATCCTTGGACTAAGACAGACTCGTTCTAGGACAGATAAAAGGGAGCCCATTGCATTGTATCAGGGGAGGCCCGGATGAAAATCGGGGAGCGAGTAGGCTTGGCTGGAATGAGTCTGAGAAAAGTAAGAACTAAAGAAAACCCAAAGTATTCCAGTCATAAAACCATTATAATACTTAGTTACAGATCAAAGGGGATAGATACCTCTTGGGTGAATTTTCATAGAGGGAAAGCTTAATTGTCTTTAAGGCGTAACTCGGTGTTATCGATTGGACCAGGGGACAAATAACGTTTGAACTCATGACGTGTGATCGGCCCCCGCTAATGTTCCTCAACATAAATTAATCAGACGTTTAAATTAGCTTGAATAGGCTCTATAATCAGCAGTTCATTAGAAATTTCTAGTCTATAGCCAATGTCCAAGCGGCGCTCTTGTTCGGTTCTAACAATCACCGCTTGGAGTACTGGAGCGGATGACTGGCGTGATGTAACCAAAATTTGCGATTGAGACTCCCCAATCACAAAATTAATACTGTTTCCATGGTAATCTACTCCAATGAACTTCATTTGTGTCGCTCCTGGTGGGAGCATGGGATTGAAGTGCAGTTGGTGGTTACCATGGAGACGTAATCCACCGTATCCGAACAACAGTGACTGGAGAAATCCCCCAGCGCCAGTGATGAAGTTGACTGCTCCGCCACCGTCCGCTCCCTCAGTCCAAACCATGAACGGCTCCTTTGCGTTCACATAGCTTTCATCGAAGGAAGTCTCAGCGCGAGCGTAGTCTCCTACATCTAACCAGCCAATTGCGAACATTGACTTCGTCATGGCGGGTCCTCTCGGATTTGTCCTAGGTTCATAGAAACTCAGATCACTGCGCCGAACGTCTAAGCTCATGTTTACCATCAAAGGAAATCCAAGCAAAATCACATCCGCTTGCTTCACTTCGTTACCTCGATACCCATCGTATTCAGGATGGTAATTATTCGTAGCATCAAACGGGACATACATATGTTCGGCAATGGTTTTCCAACTGTCGGAAGCGTTCGGCAGAACTTCGTACGCGAATTCAAGATTCATCTTCGCGATCATGTTCGTGTAAACCGAATTGTTCACTACTTCAGCATCTTCGTCCGGTGGCATAACGTTATAGATTACATACCCGTTTTTAGAGTCATTGTACACTGTACGGTTGGCCCAGAACTCCGCGGTGGCTTGAATGACCGGGAAAGCTTGACTCTTAAGCCATTGTTGATCTCCGGATGCTGACCAGAGTTGTTTGACGGCAAAGGCAATATCCCCGACAATATGTTGCTCATAGTCGGAGTAGATTTCACCAGGGCACACTTCTGAGCCAGTCAGGGCGCTTTCCCAGGGAAACATGGCGCCTTTGAGCAACAGTGAGAAAATTAGTATTTCTGCTTTGGAGATCAGGAACGAACCTGAAAACTTCTCTTTAGTTTTAATCACCAGCCGTTTTGGGGAAAATAATTTTATGTGCAAACAAGGCGAAGCAGTACCTATTTAGAGTTGAGAAATTTGCACTTACCCTTGAAACCGTATTTTTTTGCCTTGTCTTTGGCAGCCTGGAGTCTTTCAAACCTGTAAGCAAGACAGGTTCGCGCCAAATTCTGGTGCAGCAGGACTAATGGCGGAAACATCCAGGTCTCCTGATCCCAGAACACGTGACCGTCATAACCATCTGTAGCCAGGCCTCCTGGACTCAGCCCGAACACCCAAGAGGGGCGAAGAGAGCTGATGATAAAGAAAGGAAAACGTACTTTAAAAAAGACAGATCAGTTCAAGCTTTGCCTGCTTAAGTTCCGTGTCTTCATAAAGCAATGTACAGAGCACAAAAAAAATAAATACTACTGTATAAATATCAAATAAGCTACGTAGTCATCAGATTGGAACAGCACTTCACGAATGTTTCTTTTCCATTTCCTTCAGAAGTTATTCAGTAATATGTTCCTTCAAAAGATTTAGCAAGCCTTTCGGAAGCCTTGTTCACTCCAACAGTTCTCAGTCCTAGGATTGTAAAAATTCCGACCTCGGAGACAAGTGGTTCAACTTTTCATACCGGTTATTTTCTCATTAGTGAACAAAACTTATTCTGTGTCTTTTACGTTTCAACTGCCCTCACCAATATTAAGCCGGAAACGTTTAAGGTCAATATCTACTTTGTCCCTGTACACTTAACAATTCTTATTGCTGGCCCTTTTCCAGAGCTTCACGAAGTTCTCTGAGGCACGTATGGTTAGTTTATGCAACGTCTGGGTCAATGAGTTATCAAGATGTTCTTTACAACGTCAGTTCGTACTACTGAAAGAAAATTGATTTTGGAGTCGATACATTTTTTCAATACAAAGACTTAGAAGACTTTTGGGCCTTTTTTTATGTTGGCAGCTACCAGATACATTCAAAACAGCTCATTTTTATTTACGCATGGAACAAAGAGAAGTTGGTACCCTCATCATAAGACAATTTTTGAACAGTATATTCTATAGTGACCCTTAACATTGGTTGAGTAGCCATTTTGTTAGCAGTTCCGACAAATCGACAAAGCCGCTTATCCTGCAAAAGGTACCTGTACACCAGAACGCACGTTCTTACATGAAAAATGGTAGAAAAAAAACGCACACACACACACACACAAAACAAAGCAGTACGAGAACAAAAGATGCTGAAAATAGTAGAATCGCCCATGTAACTTCGCTCTACATTTAGCAGGCAAGCACAACGCGCCGTTTTCCTCGATTTTCCACATGCGAGAGCAGTAAGCGCGTGCTGCCTGAAGACTTCGAGCAATGATTATGTCGCCTAACTGAAAAAAAAATCAAATCTCATCACGTCTAAACGGCATCAAAATGATTTGCAGAACGTGGAGTAGCGGGGGGAGTAGAAAAGTAGGGTGGAGTAGACAACTGGGAGCAGTATGTCTGAAAAAATCCGAGCTTCCGAGCTATGCCCTGCTTGATCATGTGACCGTCGTTTTTTTAAACATTACATTTTTCGCTAATACCCTATGCATGTTTGACTGTCAAATCAGGAATCTATGGCACTGGGGATCTTGGGAGTTGTTCTGAGGAGTTTGTAGTATTTGTCGTAGGCGACATATTTGTATCCATACCGTGTAACTCAAACATACAACACCAACAGTCCACAGTGACAAACAAGAGGCGACGTGCTCAAAACCTTGTAATTTTAACAAACTTGGAGCTGCCTGAGGTCTCCATGTCTGACCTGGACATTAATCCTATTTGATTATGCATTCTATCGAGGTTTCCATTTGGCATTTTTAAGCCTTCTAATTATCATTGGCTTTCCGCGCCAGAAGTCTGTAACTTCAACTGTAGTAATTTTAGGCTGTGCTGACGAAATGCTAAGGTGTGACCATTCACATGAAACTTCTTTAGCACTACTTTCACTTGGTACTATTCAATGCCAAATTTAATTCTTTTTAAAAAATGGAAGTATCGGTTTTTTACAGAAGGAAATTTGGGATTAGCCTCGAAAACCTAGAAGTGGTAGGGTCAAATTCCTCCTGTAAAACTATTAATGGTGGCTAGAATAATCCCTTTCACTGGCTAGCTAGTCGATCGAGACAAAACTTTCGGCCTATTTAAACTGAATAACATCCTAACCCAAGCTGATCTTAACTCCCCGGCTGAATAATATTACCTCAAGTTCTCCTTGCTGATGTTAAAATAAACCTATCAAGGTCTTTGGGATCTTGGATCTTAATCTGGTTATTAAAGGAGTTTATTGCCGACTGGTGTGTCATCACATTTTTTGAGGTGTAACCGGGGTGAGACGTTTCAGTCATGCATAATAACCCAATATCCACATACAAATTCTCCAAACTGATCTCCATACATTTCCTTGAAGAATTAGTTGAGAGAATTTGGTAAAAGATCAAATATTTTTCTCTATGTGATCATTTTGTTAATTCTCATAGACTTTGCTCATGATAGTCTATGGATATCGTTAGGAGAAAATTGACTTTGAGCACTATTGGGACTTAAAGGTTAAGAATAATTTAACTTACCGTTATGCGACAATAACCTTATAATGATCCATTTCCGTCTGGTTAGGATTTTTTCACAGGGTCATATCACAATATTAAGAGGGTCGGCGCATGTTATTACGCAAGCATACTTGAAGCTTAAAATACGGATCATTCCGTTCAGTTTCCTTATCTCCCTGAAAACACTTTCTTCACGTACATGAAACCACTTTACGAACATAGTAACACGCTTGTAAGCGGATCGTTAATGAAATCCAAAATTTTAGGCAGGCTTTTGGCAATCCTTACCTGAGTATGTAGTAGAGACTGCCGGAGATTGCCTGAGCTAAAGTGAGATTTCCTTCCAGCTCAATCCGTCCTCTATCCCATAATTCTTTCCACGCACTTACGTGACTTCCAAAGAGTTCTTCTGGTTTCTCGATACCTGCTGTGTACGCTTCATGAGCAATGTTTTCAAAATCATTACCATCTAATGTGGTCGCTATTGCCGTGATGTAGTACAAAGTTTGAGTATCAGAGTAGGGCTGGATTACAACATGAGGAGGTATGTCCCCCCAGACGACGGCCACGCCTTCCCTTTTACTGTCAGGTTCTTCTGTTATTTTGATATAGCCTGACATGGCATTGATCTTAGGGTCATTTGGGGAGCTTCTTGGTAAATCTTGTATTTGAAATCCAATGTCAGCACTCGGCGGTCCGAACACGTTAGTCAGAAACAAGTTTACAGGGTCACGCATGTTGTTCTTCACTGCGATCTCCGTGACAAGCAAGTGCCGGTGAACAAGATGAGCGTAAATTTTCTCCTCTAACGTGAAATTGTCGACAATAAGGCGGTGATAAAACACTCCTTGTTCAACGTTTAGGCTAAACGTTTCCTTGGTTGCGTTGGAGCTTAGATTGCTTCGTAGAACAATGGCTGCGGTTGAAGGAATCCTCGCTCGGTGGCTTGGAGTTTGCGTGCCTCGTCCGTTGTAAACACCAGACACATACACAGTGTCGCTGTAGACAGTTGTAGCTAAGTACCCGTTACCGACGCTTGGATTCAATCGAGGGTCCGACGGAAGGGCTGAAGATTCAAAGTTGGTAGCATTTGGTGCTGCACTTGCAGAATGACGCATATAAACCAGAGAAAAAACTATAGTCACAAACCGAGTCTCCATCTGTCCTCTCGATGGTTCCGCTGTATGCCTTTTCTTCCACGTGCAGGTCTGTATATTGTTATTGTTTGATGATTAGATTAGATCACTTGAGTTATAGATGCGCAATCAGCAATGGGCAGAGTTAACTGCGCTATCTAGCTATTTTCTTGAGTACCGAATGGACACTCGACGCCATATCAGTAAGTCTTACGACTTTCAGTAATATGATACCATCTCAATATTTCAACACCTTCCCGGGACTCACATGTGCCAATGTAACTCAGAGGGAGATAAGACTACTAGCATTTGCATTCGTCAATGAAATCACTACCGAGGACATTTAAAACGAGAAGCAGGCTTAGGAAAAGCGTGCGAAAACAACTAATAAAGTTCTTGCGCAAGGATGGGCCTCTCAATGGCTTATAAAGAGCTACACCTCCCACTTTTTGGGGTGATCACACAGTAAAGGCCTTTCACAACTAGAGGCTCATCGATTTGGCTTGAGTTTAGTGCAGTCGACTACTTCAAAAGGGTGAGGTCTCGTCACTATGACTTAAGGATACCAGTGCTTATGGCTGACACTGCAGTGTCTGTTTAGTTCGTACATATCTACATTGACGCGATAGCGATCACCATCAATTTTCTCCTAACAAATATCCATACATTGTAAAGAGCAAAGGCTATGAGAATACATCAGTAAAATGACCACTAAAGAGAAAAAACTTTGATGAACTTCTTTCAACAAATTTCTTAAGGAAATGTATGGAGATCAGTGTGAAGAATTTGTATGTGGATCAGTGTTGAATGGTTTATGTGACTATAAACGGAAGTGTTTTTAGTGAATATCCACCTCCAGTTGGAATTAATACATATTTGTTTTCATCATGAGGGATAAAAGCTTTATTTAAAACCAATAAAAACGAAAATGGATTTCAAAAAATAAAAGCAATTTTATTGGCCATTTCATTGTGCTAATTACATTAAAATCAACTTTTCGACTTGTTCCTGGCAGCTGGAAGGTCATATTTTGTTATTTTAAATAAAGAGAACCTCTAAAAAGCGGCGAGTTTGTCGGTTTCGCACGCGCTTCAATATTGAAGCACGTGTAATATAGGAAGATGTACAAGAAGGACTCTCTTCTCTGTCATTACAACTGACTGGCAGTGATAAGAAGGTCTGTGTGGTGTTGTATATTGCTACCATGTCCACCGGCATCCTTACAAAGAACTTTATGAACGACATGTCACTTACTGTACTTAAGAAGAACTGACTCAGCTGAGTTCAAGAGCGAACATCTTTCCTTATCGGATTTATAAACATCCGAATGTCATTCAAGGATTACAATTTCATGGCACGTATACAAAAGTAACTACACGTGTAGTAAGGGACACCAATTGGACCCTAACCTTACCTTGGAAACATTCTCGATCCCAGTGTAGTCATGCGCAGAAGAGCTCTGGGGTCGAAAAGTATGCTTTCTGCGCCTGCGCTGTCACCTTTTGCTTATCGCACGTGTAAATATCCTTATGCATACGCTTGCGTCGTATGGGTTAAAGAGTCTGGATCTTTTATTAGAATCTAATTTTGACGAGCCTAACCATTAACTAAGATGATAGAGCGTTATCATCGTTAGCATTTGAACTTGCCTTTATATAGTCTCCATCGCAGCCGTTTTTAGGCTCGTCACGCAACGGTACATGCGGGAAGGAGCGTTGCGTAACGAGCCTAAAAACGGCTGCGATGGAGACTGGCCTTTAGCCGCTAGGCAAAGAAGGCAGAAATGTAACTAGATCCTTTTTCTTAGTCGTAAAAGTTCATTTTTTTTCTGTGAAGGTGAACTTGAGCCGTAAGTAACGTGTGATTCAGGCTATTTAACATCGGTTTACCCGTAAAACGGATTATCTCTTCTCTCTTTTTTTGTTTTAACTCAGTTAACACCTGGTCACCTGTAAAAACTGCTTATCTACCTTGACTCAATGAAAATTATAATCTTGTTATCGCTAAGCCTGTATTACACCTTTTGTTCGACTCAACACAATTCGGAGAAAACAATAACCATTAGCGTAAGAGGAGAATCTAATTTTAGGAGTCTCATCCATTTTAAGAAAAGGCGGGTTCAAATATGACTCAATGTTTTATTTTCGAACAACCTTCCCACGTAAAGTAGGGATAGGCCTTGACTCGTCCTCAGCCGTCTCTTATAGTTTGTAAATGATCACAGAGCGGTTGCGCAAGACTATGAAGGGGAAAATGGGAAGGAGAGTGGGAAAAAAAGAAGATTTCCTTTTCGCTCTAAATCCTCTGTTAGTTTATCCGCCATATTGGAATTGAGATCTGCCAATAGCTCCCCTAGTCTCCCCATTTCCCTCCTTCACACCTCCCCTCGGGTGTATCTTCATACGCTTCCATCTTAAATATTTGATTGAGAGACAGAAGAGAGGGCTGGCGACAAGTCAATGGATAGGTTTCTTTTCAAAGTCCTTTAGCTCTCGAGATCTACAGACCTCATAAAATTACCCCACCCTATAGCTATAGTAGGCTATAGTAGATCAGACTGGGAATGCCAACATTACTATGGGACTTTTCCAAGGTACGGTGCTCTCTCCTCCCAAGAGGCGCCCGTTGGGTATTCCCCGGGGTCCCTTGGTATTCCAGCAAAAACAGAAATAATAGAAAAATAGTAAGCGCGCAGTGGGCGATGGTCCCCCGCGCGCCTTCTTTCACCTCTCCCCAGTCTCCCGGTGATACAAAGAGACAGCTGTGAGGGAAAGAGATAACTTGGCGTAAAGTTTTGATTTTCAATCTTCACGGTTTCTACAGTTTACCGATACAATGAAATTCTACCCAGTCAGGAATTCACTCGGTTTATCACCTTTGTACAATATTCACCAGAAAGAATAGAGCGTTTTTCTCATGACGTCACGGCGGCCATATTGGTGTTCCAAACAAATCCTGTGGGAGTTGGACTCTTTTCTTATGTAAAAACTTTTTTTGTTCTCATAAATTTGCATAGATGCTGGCCGCGTGACTGAAAACGCTTCATAAAAGAGGCCCTGCCAGGGGGGGCTCCCATGTCGCTCGTCTGAATTTTAAAACGTCTCGTGTCGGTGTTTATTAATGCTTCACGTCGCTGTCGGAAATTGAACGAAAATTCTTTGTCTTTGTCGGAATTTTAGAAAAGGGGGATAGCGATGGGTTTTAAAGAAACCATTGCAGTTGAGCAATTTCTCAGTTAACCTTTCGCGTATAGAACACCTATACATCGCCATTCACAATTAAGGGTGTGTTCCTTTCGGTGAATCCAGAAACGGATTTGGATCTTAAAACGGATTTCACGTTCCTTTCGGCAAATCCAAATTCGGATTTTTGATCTGGTGAATCCTTTTTTGAAAAGGATTCACATTGGATTTGAAATCCGAAGAATCCGAATCAGATTAACGGATTAGTCATCTACGCTGTTCCATTCACAGTGGATTAGAAATTAGTCAGATGATCCAGCTGTACTTCCAGTTGAAGTATTCCCGTAGAGTTTCCTAATTGCTGCCATTTGCCGTAAAACATCTGAAAACACTAGAAGATTGTTCATGGTGGTACAGTAAAATGTCCATGTGCTGACCATTTGTCGCTAAAGATTGCTTAAAAACACAAATAAGTAAAAGGGACAAATATCTGCTATCTTTCTACAAATTCGCTCTTGGACGCGATAGGCACTCGATCGTGTTACATAGAAAACCGAGCTACGAAACTGGATCAAACTGAGCCGACAACCTTTAGATAATTTTCAACTTTAACACGCTACTTTCTTGATCTGTTTATGTTCCATCGTCGTTATTTGAACTGCCGACCACAAAATTCTGCACGGTATAATCGCATAATTTGTCAAACAGTAGAAAACATGTCATTTCTTGAGAGGCTCTGGCTGTCATGCATATTGCACGCGTTTGCGAAAGGTTACCAAGGTCACAAATCCAATTTCGGATTTCACGTTCCTTTCGACCGCGAAATCCAGCAAATCTCGGATCAGAAATCCGTTTTTGGATTCGCTTAAAGGAACACTGTCAGCACACCCTAAGTGATCCACGTTCAACATTTTAAGACTAACTGATCTGATAAATCGTACGTGAAGGCCGGTTAACGGTGGTCGACGCTGTGCGGTGTTTAAGTTACCTGGTCCCTGGTCTCTCCACCGTCGTCATCGTCCGACAGAGGTCGACAAGGATATGAGAACTTCAGAAACAAGCAAAGTATTCACCATTTTCACATAGACCATAATTCACCTTGTTTACCCCCCAAAACTTTGCATAACCATTGTTTTCGATTTCTTTTGGGACGACTGTAATACCCTGGAGAATTTGGAAACATTGGTTATGCAAAATTCTGAGGGGGAAAACAAGGTGCATCATGGCCTATATGAAAGTAGTGATTACAAGAGATGTAAAGCGAGCGTAAATTAAGCTATTTGACGGACAGCCTAGTCCCAAGGTCTCCCAGGAGTTGTGCGGGGTTGCGTAAATGAAGACTACGCGACGGGCCAACGCGACGCGCTCAGGAGGGTCTACTGAAACTCACTGACGAGAGACAACCTCTGAAGCGCAAGGAAAATTGACGAAAATTACTTCTTCTAGGCATTCAGACTGGTGATAAATTAGCCAAACCACCGTTCTTTGTCGCATATTCTCGGCTTTGCCGTCACTGTCGCAATTTGGCAGCGGGAGGTTGTCGCTTGTCGCCATTTCATTTTAGGCTCTGTCGCTACTTTTTGGGTCATGTCGCTTGTCGGAATTTACCCTGGCAGGGCCTCATAAAACGTTTCATTCATTTCATTTTACATTATACAGTTCATGGTTCAACGCGAATTGTTAACAAAGCAAAACAGCCATTTTCAAATGAAGCACGTGGCATAAGAATCGTGTCACTCGCAGGTGTCGCTAAAAAAGCCTATATAAGTCGTCAGAATTAGGGACAACATGTCTAGCTGTCTGTCATGGCCAAAACCTTGGGAGCCAGTTTGAACATATAATTTAACAGAGTGCAGTAAAATATTTTGAAAAAGCATCATCGTTTGGGTGCGTCTACCAAAGATTTCATCCACTAGAAGCTTGAAATGTATTCTTGAACTGCGGAAAAGTGCTGCGTGTCATATTCTTAAAAGAATGTTGATTTGTACTTTTTCTCCTTGGATGCGCACTTTGTATTCTAGTTATTTGCACTTCAGTCGGAAATATTAGCTTATTCCTGATTACCGCAATTTCCGGGCAAAATTTTAAGACTTTCGAAAATTTAAGTCCTTGAAATAACAAATCATTACTTGAGTCCTTTTAGTTCTGAAAACGACTCTTAGGTTTTGTTCGCCTGATCGGACTCAAAGTTATGCTGTTCATTTTTTAAAAAGGTTTGACACATCGTCGAGAAAAAACTCCAAACCATTGACATTGAAGAAAAGTATTAGAATGTTGTGACGAACATCCCTTTTGAAAAATAAATAAAATATCAAAATAAATTCCTTGAATTCTAAGAATTTTGAATACCGGATGTCCATTTGAATGTATTGCTTAGTTTATTTACATTTTAACCATGACAGATCTTAGACTGGTGTCTTGAAAGGTTGTCCGACACAATTGTCTTGGGTAGCCATTGGTAAAGCCAGCAGCTAGGATCACTACTCTTTATTTCTGACCTCTAAAATCCTTCATCTTCATATTGTTTCCTGTTTAAACAGTTTCTGCCATAACCGCGGTTGTAATAATTCCAGGATTAGCAGCGATTGGCCGGTTATGTTGGACTTTCAAGCAATGTCAACAATAGAACGCGTCCCTCATGTACCTATTTTCGGTTAATTTACTTCAGGGTGAGTGACGCAGACGTGCGAAATTTTGTCTCTGACCCCAGTTTGGTTATTTATTTTACCGCATAGAAAAACAAACAAGCTTTCAAATGTTCCTTCGACACGGGTATTTGGGACAAAACAAAGAAATGTTTAAATCGAAAACGCAAAATGGCCTTCTTTTGCCCTTCCCAGTTGGCACTTAAAAAGAAAGGTAACCCTCATGAACTTTTTTAAAGTTCCATCAGGCCATTTCTTTTCCATATACTTTGCATAAAAGAAATCATTAGCATTTTTATTTCTTGAAGTTCACATTGCGCCGTTATTGTAGCTTAATTAATCGCGCTGTTTCATTTTATCGAAGTTATTTCACGCTTATTTTCTTTGCTTAGTGTTGCAGAACAAGAAACCTTATCCCCCGGACGTTTATCGCCCTTCGACTAGTTTAGAACAACATGAAACACTGCCGCTCGAAATTACAAAATCTGCTTTGAAAAACGGCGCAGTTATAAAACACAAGCAAGGGAAGCGGAGTGTCAGAATAAACGAGTTTGGATTCAAGCATGAAACACTAACTGAGCGTAAAATTCGAGGGGCAAATCTAGCCAAACCTGCAAACATCAGAGTGAAGATATTGCAAAGTTACGAGCCGGTTGACAAGGAAGAACTGAAAGTCCGCAAGGGAAATTACGTTAAAGTTCTTTACCAGCAAAATGATTGGGTCTATGTCGTGGATTCTTCAGGAAAAGAAGGATTTATACCGTATTGTTATTGCTCCACAACCAATACATCTACAGACTCCAAATCAAGCACTTCGGGTTACGAAGACAGCTTCGAAGATAGCGAAGATGGAGCCGGGGAAAGACCGATCTTTTGCGAACCTCAGTTTACGACGAATAAACACAATTCTAAGTTGATGACTTACTTTCCAAAACGAGCTTATGGGCCGCAATTAACTGTATTATATGATTACACAGCGTATTATGAAAACGATATCAGTGTTTGTCGCGGTGAACTTGTTATGCTGCTAAATGATCAAGATGAAGATTGGATTTGGGTCGCTACAGAGGACGGCGAGGAGGGTTTTGTACCAAGAAGTTTTGTTGTCTTACATGTATGCGAAGGTAAATAACAATGAATAGTTTCCTTTTCACTCTGATGTACTTTTAAGTGTATAGCTATGGTTTCTTAGGCTAACCCGAACATATCTTTTTTAGCCCCTTCACAAATATACAGAATGGAGATTGAAGGTAACGGAATTGAATTTTCCGGTGAAATCCGTGGCACTGCGACATTTCGAGTCGATTTCGAGACATTATAATGAGCTATCAGTGTCAGAATTTAAGTTAACGTTTTTCTTTGAACACGTTGTTTGACTACGAGGAAGTGACTAATAGAACTAGTGGGCTCAATATGCGGGCTTCATAAACCAGCCGCAAACTATGATATGTTTATATCACTAGATCGATTCATTCTCAGGAGTTTCCAGCCACTGAGAAGGCGATAATAACGTATACTCAGTGACCAAAACATAGCTTTAAATGATCAGAAAGAAATGTAATGTTATTGTCTTTTCTACTCAGTATTACTAAATTACAGCCCTGCCCAAAGAATCAGTTTACACTGAATTTTATTTAGGTTTTTTCCGGGTTGAAAATAAATCTACAAAGACAAATATAGCTTTTTAATGACTAAAATCACCAAAATTACCAATAAGGAAATACCAAATAGTTTGATTAGTTTGATCTATATTTTCGGGAACTTTCACTCTGCGCTCTACTTTGTGGCCCTCAGCTTTCGGCTTGTCAAGCATTTGCGATCGGTGCAACTTTCTAAAACTTCTTTCATGTTTTAAAAGTATATTATTGACCACTAAAATGCTGATGTAGTTTCATTTTTAGTCTTCAGTAATCTTCTTAGGCTTCGAATAGCTGGAGATTCATTTTTATCTGTTTTATTTATTTGAGTTAAAGATGTGACATTTCTCGAACCAAGAGCTATACACTAAGAGTTCATTCTGCACCTTCCAATGAAGTACTTACACGACGGTTATACTGGATCACCTTCTCTTCGTGCATAAGGAGCAAACAAAGCTATATCAGTTTATTTTTTATTAACAACGTGGTGATCGAGCCCCTACGTGATAAAGCGAGACTTGTTATTTTAGCACTAAAAATTCAGTCATAACTGTTGTTGAAAGTCCCTCGGATTGTTTTCCTATGGATAACCTCGACCCTAGCCTATGTTTTTACCGTCAAAATCTTTTCAAGAGTTTCTCTCCTCAAGTCAAATCTTGTGTTTGATGCACATGAACGATCTTGATAAACGGTTCTCTGATTAACGGTAAAACAAGCGTTTGAAAACTGAAGGAAAATGAAAACATGTAATGGACCTTGGTCCTTATTTTGCAATTGTTTACTTAAGGGTGAATCATATTTTTATTTGTAATTGTTTTGCAGTTTAAAAGGTAATTAATGTACCATATGAATGGCATTTTCCCTAGAAACTTGTCCTCTTTGAATTAAAGAGAAATATATAAAAGAAGAAGAGTTCAGGTCGCAGCAGCTTATTGTCAAGTTGCGATTTTTTTATCACATTCAAACTAGTCTTTATTCTTTTTCCCAGGTTGCCTGCAGCGTTTATCCCTTTCAAACTCAGTACGCTCGCAGGACTTTAACTCACCTGACGTCACACCAACAAGCTCTTCTTCAACTGGCACCAAATCAAGGTCATCGTACACAGATGTGACGTCATCAGCAGCTTCAAGTGAAAAGACTTACGACCTGAAAGGAACTAAGTTGATAGTACTTTTCAACTTCGAAGGGCAAGCGTTTGACGATCTGTCTGTCCATCCGGGGGAATATGTTTTCGCGAACCTTAAGGACCAAATTGTGCCTGGAATGATCTGGGCTTATTCTCCACACAGAAGGAAATCTGGCTTTATTCCTGAAGATCATGTTAAAGAACCGATTGTGACAGATATATGAAGAATCTATTTCTCCGCAAGTCTACAGAACAGTTCAAGCCACTGAATGCCAGAGGTTATCTTTTTATGGTTCTTTAAGACATGCTTTGGGGGCTTTCCTTGTCTTGGTAAAGGTCTGGACAAGGGGACGCATTGCAATATTGTCGCAATTGATTAGACTGACTCTAGCCTGTTTGCAACTGACCTCCAATTGAATTTTGTACGCAATATTTCGGCAGAACAATCTTGTTCTACCTCTACAATTATATACAGTGCAGAGACTTTCATCTGTACCTTTTAAGACTTCATTCTTCATCCTGCCAATTTTCACACTCAAATTTGGCCGCTAGCACGTCTGGTAACGCTCAGTGTTGCAACCCTTTGTAACCTTTCAGCAACTTACGTTTAAGGTTCCAATAATCGTGTCAAGCGAAGCTAGCATGTTGTCTGCATTGAACATTGTACGCAGTGCTACTTCTTGTGCCCGGACGCACCAACAAATGATGCAATTAACAACCCTCTATAAACATCTGTCGCACTTTTAGAGGGGAAACACCATTGAAGGCTACAAGAAAAAATAACTTGCGTTAAATTAAGCTTGCAAGGTAATTTTTAGTGTATACCGGGTTTAACGCGTCAGAGAAGTGACTGAACAAGAAAAGATAAAAATTGAATCAACTAAGGGTGGAGAAAAGAAAGAAGAAATAATTCTTTTATTTTCCTCCCTCTTCTCGCCTCTTACTGAACATGTCGCGGCCTCCCACCTTTCTCTTCTTCTCCAGAGTAGCTACAGGTGAGAAGAGAGCACAGATGTAGGCACGTTGCAAGCTTATGGGTGAGTGGGTTAGACGCTTACTTTGTATCACGATCTGTTCGGAATGGTAGGGGGGATTTCCATTTAAAGGAACTAGAAAATCCCGAGCTTTTATAACTAATTTCGAGAAGAGGAAGGTCTTCGTCCAAGATTTTACTCTATCAGGAAGGTTACTTCGTCAAAATCAATGGATACATTTGATTCAGCACAATTCTCACCACACCAAACTTCTGTGCCAACTAAAAGCGAAGACCTTTTTCCAAGTTTTCTTTGTACTAAATTTTTATCTAGCTTTGTCAGAAGATATATTTATGGTCCGATTTTCTTCGACTCATCGATCAAGTTAGTTGAGTAGTAAAACATTTTGTAAAATTAAATGAGAAAAATAGATCTAAAAATATAACGATATAAATATGAAATAATTTTGAATTGGAAAAATCCCGCTTTACAAGAAATACAAGTTTGTAATAGAACAACAACAACAACAACAGAAAACCATGATCCTGAAAAAAGGCTGGATTAGTGGAAGCATCTTAATCGGCTTCAAGACAGGAACGCATTCATTTATTTTCCATTAGTCGATAAATTTAGGACAATTCCCTCGGCTAATCCGCGATTAGCAATGCCGCGTTAAGTTGTAAAAAAAAAATAATAATAATAATACCAGCAGCTCAATTTGCATCAGTCTGTTACTGCAATTTCAAAACACTGTTGGCTGCATTCATTTGAAATTTCTTAATTTAATGAATTAGTTTAATTGTTGTTATCGATTGTTCGCCCTGCCTCGTACCATCTCTCTCTCGATAAAGATTTGCGCCCAAACGTACGAGTTTCGCCAGTCTTCTTTCTTCTTTCCGTGGTCCCTTGCGCTTCGTCACCAGTCACTCGAAGCCGGCGTTTCGCTGGCCTCTGGGCGAAAACGAAACACCTGAGGAGGAGGCAGTTAGCCCATTTGCAGCTTACATTCAGGCGACCACCTTAATGCAAAAATTATGGGATACAACTTTAAATACTTGAGTTGAAAAGAGCATGAGCAAGTTACCTAAAATGCAAATTTTGAGGTGAGGGACACCAAAGAAAAGATTATGTTAGTTTCGGAATCTCTGAAAACTTACAAGGATTATTCGTATACGAAAAATACTGGACCGCAAAAAGTGCAGTCCAGCGACTTTTTCCATTGATACATATCACATTTACTCTGGCATTCAAACCACCATAAAATAGCACAGTCGTATTTTTAGATATTCCATAACGTTGGCAAGAGACAGGTCACATGATTCCAGAAGCATTTTTTTCCCTGCCCACCTTCTTTTATACTAAGAGTTGAGTTCTATGACCTTAAATGGGGGAACAAGCTATTGCAGACCGTTTACGATCTAAAACCTTTCGAGTACTCCACTTATTAGCTTCATGCGCCCACGATCATTTGCCCCTTCCCGCCTGGGGAGGGGAGTCGGAGGGAAGGGTGAGGCAAACTCCAATCCCCAGTCCATTTTCCCTTCCTGACCTACCCGTTACTACTTCTTTGCGACCCGTTTTAAGGCAGTCGATGTCAAGGAATAACGCATTGCCTTTTGCAGGTGAGATCTGTATGTTTTGTCCTTGGGGAACTGGCGTCAACTTGAAATTGAGGCTACTTTCTTGCCTCATGTACTTAGTGCCCGCGCCTCAGTATTCGAAGAGAGCTCTCGGTTACCAAGACTTAGTGAATTCCGATTGAGTTCTGAATCTAAAGAAGGTTTTCATCAAGAAATACACGGGGCGAATTGACCAGAAAAGACAAAAGACTACTTCAAAGTGAGTAACTTAACTTTATTTCACAAAAAATTTAATCTTTATCTAGTCGAAACCCATTTTTTCCTTAGCCCATGTTAGGTGTACTGCTTAAAAATATGGAAAAGTAAGTCATTTTTTTTTCCTACAGCCTGATATATATAATCTATGTACATAAAGATTTATATATAAATTTCTTCTCCTCTTCGTCAGAACAGGGTTGAAAAATGCATCAAAGAAAAATTCTTTGTCTGAATATAAAATTCAATGTTCAATGTTACAAAATTATGTAAAACTATTATGCAACAATTAAAGCTGAATATAATAACACCCATCCACAAAAGGATGCATAGTCATCTCCCCACTCTTTCACTCTGTAAGTAAAGGCCTTTACTTAAAGACTTTTGTCAGGTTTGTATATGAAATTAGAAGTTTGATCAGTCTATAAGGCGGTTGTTTACTTTTGAACCGAACTGTATTTTAATTCCTTTGTACTGTTGGCCTGCTTTCATTACTGTCACATCTGAATAAACTGTTACATAACAGGACTGTCATTAAGAGGCGGGGGCTGGGGATTTCCCCCAACTAGAAAGACCGTGGCCCTGGCTACTTTCATAAGGAAATAGGAGAAAAATAGAACCAAAAGAACTCTTGCTGTTTGATTCTCCACCTAGTTGTTGTAGTTACCTGGCAACTTGAAATCTTAGTGACAGCCCTGCATAACATATAGCTTAATTTTTTGGCAACTACAACTGAAAAAGATGAAATTTCCTCCTTGGTCTTTTTGAGTCATCAATCTTTAGCCCTTTTCAAAGTGGAAGACTAAACATACAGCCTTTCAGAGGTGCTTTCTTGTGTAAGAACATGCAAGATATTTATATTTTGTACTGTGGCTACTTGTTATTGTATTGCCTTTTTTTAGTCCCTAAAGATCCATGCATTTTGAAATTGTTGCAAAAATGTAACTGAATAAAGGCCGGTTGAAGGATATTTACAGCGAGCTGCTTTGGTTTGAATGTAGAACTAAGACTAAGAAAACAAGGGAGCAAAACTAATCGCAATTTGCATTTGAACACTGAAAGTGAACTATAATTACGATGGAAATGGGCCCTTTGCAGCTTGTTGTTCACGTGGTACGTAACTGCCATGGTGAAGAGCAACGGATAAACTGGAACAAGACAAGCAAAGAGCTTATATCATTAAAAATGTAGTTTTCTGTCTTTATCTCCTTCCAGTACATCCCTTGCTCTCCAGCATAACGATTTTGTACCATGTGTATGACTTACTGGGTATGGCCTATAATGCATTCAAAAGTATACTGTTGTTGAGATTTGGCTGAACTGTGGCTTGTTCTAGTGCTACAATAATAAAAATCATTTGAAAGCTATAAAAGCACTATCTAATAACTCAAAATTTGCATTTTAAAATACTTTAGCAACAGCCTTATTGCAAGCTTCTTTCTAAATCGAACTGCGGACATGGCACTCTTGAGTGTAAAGATTGGTGACTTACATTTCACCAGCGTTTGACCTGCTCCTAACCCTTTCACTCTTAAACCACGTCATGGTGAAATGATTCATCCTTTTAACTTTTGATAGACTGCTGGAAGTCTCTCAAGATTGTTGCACAGGCAAGCAGGCATTTGTCTTGCTTTCTCGTACATGCTCGCACATTCATATCATGCTTGCCCTTGCCAAATCCTATGGTTTTACTATTGAAATGAAACCTCTTAAGCAGTAGTATCTATTTATTATGTAGCTCTAATGTTTTAGTCTGTGGACAGAATACTACGATGTTACCATTCCAATAAAACCTCTTCAGTAGTATTTTCACATGATACTATTCATTTAGTATGTAGTTCTAACTTTTGAGGCTGTTAATGCAATCCTATTGTGTGGGGACAACTTTTGCACACTACTACTTAATTACTTCGAAGTATATGAGAAAAACTTTGGCTATTAGGAATGAAAGTGTTAAACCTTAGGAAAACGATTTTCCTGGAAGGTGACGTCAATTAGCCTGGATAAATATTTAGTGTTCTGGATTATAATCGTTATACTCCTGCTTTCCTTATCAATAAAATAGCATCCCCCTAATGTGGTGTTTACGTGACAATCAATGCAAGAAAACAGCTTCAAAACAATTCAAGAAGACCACTACATCGATATTGAAGGAAATTAAAATTGTAAAAGGTACCGTGGCATAGCATATCTAAACACATTTTGAAAAAATCGGCCTTAACCTTCCCTGTTATTAGAGTGTAGTTTTAAACACCACTGCTTAAGCTTGTACTGATAAAGAAAAACCCATTTTCTTTCATTTTAAATTGTTTATGGTAAAACGACGATAAAAATATAATCTAAAACTTTGTTAAAGATGTCCCCAATAACTTGAAATGCTTAATTCCAAAATTAAGTTGATCAAGTTCACCGAGTAATGTGGATTATCTTGGCTTAAGAAGAGATGATCACTGAAGCGAAATCTGTTTAAAACTCTTGGTGAAGCCCTACCTGTACAATAAACTTTAATAAGCATAATACAGACTTGAAATTTAAGCGGGAATCACACGGAACCCGCGGAAGTAGCTACACCTTTGGGTGTAACGAATATGGATAAAATGACGTCACGAATTTTGGAGCGTATGTGATTCGATATTGAAGATAGAAAACTTCCTTGCAAACTATTTTTTACCAAAAATTATGATGAAACAATAAATTTGTCAATATATCCTATTATTTAAGCTCTATTTTTGGCAGTCAATTATGTGTATCATAAGACATTTGAGCCTGCTTTGGGTTGGCCTTAAGTAACCTGTAACCATGTTAAGAAACAAAGAAGGAATAGTCTATTCGTATACTATGAGAGTGATTTTACCGTTCAATTTTATCTCATTAAAGCACCCTCTTTTTCCTGCTAAGATGCGAAAAACCCTAGATATCAAAGACCTGCCCAAGTTTCTAGGCCCGTACGAGTGGGTACCCTCCACCGAAACCATGTATTCACGAAAACCGCATAAAGCATTTTAGTCGTTTTACGTTCTTGAAATTACTCGCCTTTCCTTTCATAGTAGAAGTTAGATTTCAAAAGATAGATAACACTATCCACTGGATAAATCCCCATTCAATGGGCAGCGCAATTGGTTTCCCGTAATACTTATTCACTGGATAGAGATTTATCCGGTGGATAGCGCTATCCAACTTTTGAACGACTGGGGCAGATTCCTATCTAAGGTTTCCCGATAGACACAGGTCACTTCCCTTGCTCTACCTCATTGGAGAGCCGCAATTGTTGTATGCAACGTTATGCCTAAACGTATTTTTCTAAAGGCGCAAATTCAACAGGCCTCATACCAGGCGCCATACCAGGTCTTCTTCTCTCCTTCTTACAAATGGGGCACTGATTCGGTATTGGAGGCGGAGGACGCTCCACTGGCGGCTGCCGGTGAAGAGGGCACGTTTCAACCACTGACAAGATAGGACTGCAGTAGGAACTCTTGCACACGCTGCGATCGGTCTCCGAGCTACGGCTCGAGTCTGTGGATGGCGGTGAAGGGCCTTTCGAGCTTGGGGCAGCACGTCGTTTCATTTCAGGTGACCCCGGATACCGCTTCACTGCGGGAGAGCTATGGGAGCGCTTTTTGTCTCTTGGGGGAACTCGCTGAAGTTGTCTGCCTCTTCCCTCTCCATTATAAGGGGGCATTGGAGCTTGCAGCCCTTTAGAAAGCTTTATATCCCCTGGAACTGCATCATGAGATTTGCGACGCTTGTCTGGAGCGCCATTCACCACACTGGTCCTCTTAGCAGTGACTCTTTCTTCTATGGGATCAAATCTCGAAACAGACAGCTTTTTCAGGGAACCATTGACAGGCCTGCTTTCGACTTCAGACCTCGAAACTTCGGTGATTTCTTTCTCTTCAGAGACCGCCTTTCTGCCACGCAGCTGTTGACAGGCGCGCCTTAGAAGGTCATTCTCCTTTTTCAAACCCACGATCTCTTCCCTTAGTTTCTGAGTAGTTTCTATGAGCTGTAGATTTTCGTCTTCTAATCGCCGGTATTCGGTTCCCATTTGCTCCATTTTCCCTGAAGAATCTTTGAGATTTTCCGTTTCCTTTAGCAGTGCATCCAAACGGTCCGAGAGAAGCTTAGTCCTCATTTTCATGGCGTTGTCTTTCTCGATTACTTGCTCAGCCAGTTGCTCTTTAAGGTACGTTTCTCTTTCTTTCTCAGCTTCAAGCTTCTTGACCTTGAAAGCAAAGATATAAATAAATAAATAAATAAATAAATAAATAAATAAATAAATGAATAATGATGATGATAATGATGAAAAAAAATAATAAAAATCAATTCAAAACACTCCCTCCAAAAGAAACTGATGTTTTTCCTCAAATCAACTTGTGGAGCTGTAACTACTGTTTACGTAGGCACGATTTCCGCCGTTCTCTCGGTCTTCACCGAGAATTCGAAGATTCTGTTCGGGAAAGGAGCACTGGCTCATTTCCCAAACAGCGGCTGGTAATCGAGGCTACTGTTTACATAGGCAGTCACAAAGACTATTTCAGCCATTGTCGTCATTAACTCAAATACCCCAATGCTCCTTCTAAAACATACCACTGGAAAGGTTACATATGCTTTTGGAGTCTGAAGTCGTTAATATTATTATACGTATAAAATTAATTCACTCATGTAATCAAATACCCTCGCATAAACGCCTTACCTTAGGTTTCTGCAATCACTTTTTTATGAGACCTCTCGATGGCAACCGCCTCGTCAAAATAAAATATTATTTGTCGCATTTTGGGTGGTATATATAACAAGATGTGGCCATATCAGGGATTGTAATGACGGTATTATAAAATATTTACTATTACATACTTAGAATAGAATGATAATAGACAATATTATATACTCATAAAAGTTAATTATTGTAGCGTACCTTGGAAGCCATGTCTTTTAATTCTTCGACAACTTTGTTAACATCTTGACCTTTGGTCTCCAGTGCCTTGTACAGGTCTCTTACGTCCATCTCCAGCTTCCTGTTCATCTCTTCAAGTTTGTCTTTCTCCGCGAATAAGCTCCTGAGTTTGTCGTTTAGCTCTTTATGATTTCCTTTATCAAGAAGAAGATGTTCGATCTCAGCTCTTTGCTCACGGTTGACTGTTTCTATGCGCTGCTTGTCGTATTGTAGCTGTCGCACTCGAGATAAAGCAGTTTCTTTGTCTTTTTCCAAACCACGACAGTCGTTTTCAAGTTTCCTTTGGAGTGTGCTCAGTTCCTCCACCCTTGTCTGCAGTGAGATCGCTTGGTGCTCTTTGGCGTCTATCTTGGACAGCAAATCTTGATTCTTGTTTTCCATTGTCACTTTAAATGAGTGTGCGTCCTCGACTAGTTGAGTTCTTTCGTTTTCCAATTCTTTACAGTTTTCCTCCAAACTATTGTTCTCGTTCTTAAGTTCGTACTGTTCCGTTTGTAAGGCTTTCAAACTCTCCTTTGTCGCTTTAAGTTCAGATTCTATCGCCATGTTTTTGTTAATGGCAACTTCTTTGGCGTTGGATAATTCACTGATTCGATGTTTAGCATTTTCCAGTTCTTTACAGACCGCGGCAAAATTATCTTTGTTTGATTTGTCTAGTTCTTTTTTGAAGTCCTTCACATTCTTTTTCAGTGTTTCATTTTCCGTAGATAAGCGCTCTTTGTCCTTTTTCAATTCCTTTACTTTGTCCGATTCTTTCATTATTTTCCCGTCTTTTCCTCTCGTTTCCTGTAGAGTTTTCTTCAATTCGGCGTTTTCTTGTTTCCATGAGTTCTTCTCTGCCCGTTCATCGTACGACAGATTACGAAGTTTATCGACCTCGAACCGGACTTCCGAAACCTCAAGCTCGACAGCTGTTTTCTCCTTCTGAGCAAGCTCTAATTTTTCTTGCAGATCGTGAACCTTTGAATGGAGTGAGTCTTTACTCTTGTTAGATTCTTGCGCACACTCCTTCAAAGCGGTTATTTCAGCATTCAATCGGTTTTTCTCCCTCAAGAAATCAAGAAGATTTCCTTCGCCCTTGGATCTTTCCTGGCTTAGACACTCTTCTAAACCTCTAATATTCCTTCGAAGGTCTTCAAGACTGTCTTTAAGACGCTGAGCCTCTTCTAAATCAGTTGCCGTCAGGTCACTTTGCGTCTCTAATTCTTGCGTATTGACTACCTTCTTTTGCCTACCAGTGCTCGCTCTTCGTCGTTTCCCCGGTTTTTCCGTACAGTCGACGAGCTGTTTAAATCTTTCAACTTCAACTAACGACTCATTCAATATTTGCTTCAAGATGACCCGGGCACTTTCGGAACGCTTGAGTCTTTTAGCAAGTCTATCCCGCTCTTTCCATGCGTCGTCTAGCTGTTTTAGAAGCTCTTTGTTCTCCTGTGTAGACTGTTCTATGAAGCTTCTAGTGCGCTCTTTGGATCTGTCAGCATCTTCACTGATAGAATTCCGCCTGCTCTCCCTAATGTCGTTCTTTGCTCGACTTAACAATTCGGCTGTCTTGGCGATTGCCTCGAGCATATCCGACTCTGCTTTCTTCAAACTTCCTTTGAGTTCAACTACAGTGATGAACGAAGACCTGTTTTTCTCCATGGATATAAGCGACGAAAACTCTCTGCGCATTTTGTTGTACTCTTTCTCCATGTCTTCGATGCTGGATTGAAATAGCTTGCGTTCTTGTTCGTGGAGTCGTTCTTTCTGTCTCAACGCGTGTAACGCATCGGACAGTTCCAAGTGGAGATCGAACACTTGATCGCGTGCTTTCCTTAGTTCGCTCCGCAGCTCGTGCTCGTGTTCTTCCAGCATAGCTATTTCTTTCCCAGCTTTTTCAAGCGAGCTTGAGGTGACAGTCGTTTGTGGGCTCAGGTTAAACTCGGAAACTCCGGATTCCAACAAATTTCCAGCCGAAGAACTTCGGAGCCTCCCTTCAGAGACCAAGCTGTGCGACCGTTCTCTACCTGTTGCTTGCTGTAGTTCTTTCTTCAGTCGTTTTTCTTTTTCTCTAGCGAGTTCTAGAGCCTCCTGAAGGCGGTTGTTTGCACGTCTTATACTTTCTAATCGTTCTTCGTCCTCACATCTTTCTTTCATAGTTTTGTAGAATTCTTCACGAGCTGCCGCCAAATGCGCTTCTTTCATCTGGAAATCTTTCTCTTCTTCAAATCGTGAACGCTTATATTCTACTATTGCTTCTTCGAGCGAACCTATTCTCATCTCCTTTTCAGCTAGTTCGCTTTGAAGTTTTGAAAGTTTATCTCCATGGTCCTGTGCCGTTGTTCCATCTTTGTTCTTGTCAATGTTTCCCTTTTCTTTTTGTCTTGTTCGTTTGAACCCGTCTATTTCTTCTTCAAGCGAGGCAATTTTCTTGTCCTTATCGGCCAACTTTTGTTGTATTCGATCTAGATGGAGATGAATCTCTTGCTCTCGGTCCGATGCCGATTGTTTGTGCGTAGCAAACTCCTTTTCAAGGGAGTCAATCTTTTTGTCTTTTTCGTTCAATTCGATCCGTAGCTCTTCAAGTTCTTCCACTTCTTTCTTTGGTTTCTTCAGCTTCACCTCAGTTCCTCCTGATCTTTTATAGTCCATGACTTCTTCCTCAAGAGATGTAACGCGATTGCTCTTCTCATCCAACGCTTTCTGCAGATGGTCGATTTCATCATAAAGGTCTTTCTCCGTTTGTTGCAGTTTCTTTTCAGCTTCCTCTTTTGCTGAAGTTATCTCCTCTACTGCCTTACGCAAAGTCGAGTTCTCACTCTTTTTGTTTCCTAACTGGTTCATCACCTCTTGCTTTTCAAGGCGCGTTTCATTCATCTTACGTTCCAGCTCCTTCACTTTCTCTTTACTTTTAGTTAGCTTCTCCTCGGTGCCATTTCGAACTCCTTGATCACCTTTCTTGGGGACGCGGATTTTTACTTCTTGATCGCTTTTCTCTAACGCTTCCTCTAACTTTTTCCTTTCTTCAAGAACTTTTCGATACTCCTGCTCTTTTGCTTTAATTTCTTCCCGAAGCATGTTCTTATCCTTCAGAAGAACTTCCAGCTTTTTCGACAATTCCTTGTTTGCGTCGTCTAGTGATCCCAACTCTTCCTTGTAGTGTTTTTCATTCTCGTCCAGTTTGTCTTCTAAGCTCTCCTTTTCGTCAATCAAAGTGTCCACATCTGTTTGTAGCTTTTTCGTCTTGGATCTCAACTCATCGATAATCTCGTTCAGCTCGTCTTTCTCATCAATAAGCTCTTCTATTTCTTCATGTAGTTCGGCATTTAATTCGCGCTCCTTGGATAATTTGTCTTCAACACAACCATCCTCCTGATCTTTAGCTGATCCTAAACCGTATTCCATTTCTACTTCAGATGAAAGCAAGCCTCCCTGGACACATGCGATTATTTCTTCATTTCCACTTTGCAGTAAGTTATCGGCATCTGTCTGGTCTTGAGCGACGTTATTTTGGGACGAAATTTTAATAGCCTCCTGTTCTTCCCGGAGACGTTCCATTTCCTCTTCAATACTCGCTCTCTCGCTCTTCTCGCGACGAAGTTGCTTTTCCACCTCGCGTTTTTCCTTTCGTGTTTGTTCCTGATCAACTTTATCATCGACTAACTTCTGAGAGAACGCTTTAAGAGCCTTATGTTCCTCTGTAAGTTTTGCCAAGTCCTTTTCTACGGATATCTTCAACTCAAGTTCTTTCTCTAGCTCGCCATTTCTCTCGATTGTCTCGTTCAATTTCTTTTGTAGGGTATCACATTCATGTCTTAAACTCTCCAACTCGGTTTCTATTCGTACTGTCTCGGTGTTCACTTCGTTCAACAGAGTTTGTTCCTTATTCTGTGCTTCTCCAAATGCTGAATTAAGAGAAGCCATTTCTTTCTCAATGGCTTCTAACTTCTTTGTCAACTTTTCGTTCTGCTCTATGGTCGTTCTGGTTGTGGCTTCGGCTTTTCTAAATTTATTCTCTGCAGCATCTAGAGACTTCTTCAAGTCTTCTCTCTCTTTTTTCAGCTGATCATATTTGCTTTTCCCTTCCTGGTAAAAATCTTTTGAACGATTCAGTTCCTTTTGAATGTCTTCCAAGGACGAACTCTTGCTTGCGAGGTCTTCTTTTAGAGACGTTACCTCCGAGTTCGACTTTTTACACTCATCTTCTAGAAACGTTTTGGTGCAGTTCAAGTCCAGTAAACGTTTTGCTTTGTCTTTATTTTTAGTTTCCAATTCTTTTACACTCTCTTCTAGAGTCAACCTTTCTCTATCGTGGTCCGCTATCTGCTGCTTAAGAATTTCGTTTTCGTCTTCGCGTTTGGCTATCATTTCTTGCACCTCTTTCAACTTCTCATCCAACGCTTTCTTTCCCTCCGTCTCCTCATCCAGTTTCTTTTGCAAATTATTCACCTCATCGACGGCCTCTTTCTGTGATTTCTCGGCTTCATCACAGTTCTTTTCGAGCTTAGCAATTTTACTCTTTTGGTCATCTACAACTCTTAGCAAGTCTGTCATTGCAATGCTCGACTTCTTGATTTCCTCCTTAAGACATTCAAGCTGTTCGTCTTTTTCATCGAGATCGTTCCTCCATCTCAACTCACTTTCTTTGTTCATCGTCTCAAATGACAAAATTGAAGCTGCTTGAGCTTCTACATTGGCCTCTAGCTCACTGTTCTGTTCTCGTATCTTGATATTCTCCTCCTGCGCTTTGTTCAAGCGCTTTTCAAGCTCTCGAGATTTGTTTAAAGCCATCATGAACGCCTTCTTCTCCTCTTCGAGTCTATTGATGCAAAGTGTATGCTCTTTTTCCTCGCTCGTTGCATGCTCCAGTTCTTGACTTAAGCTTGCAACTGTGTTCTTTTCGCGTTCCAGTTCAGAGAGCAACTTGTCAGAACTGCTCTTCGCCTCTGCCAGTGCTACTCCCAAATCTGAACTCTGGTTCTTTGCATTTTCTAGTTCTTGAGTCAGTCTTGAAACGTTTTCCTTCTCGCATTCTAGTTCAGCCAGCAATTCATCCGACGCTTTTGTCGCATGTTCCAACGCTACCGTCACTTCCGCTTGGGTTAAGCTCAGCGACTCTGCCTCTTTTTCTTTATTTTCCAACATTTTTGTCTTCTCGACAGCCTCAGCAGTTACAGCAGCAATTTGACTTTCCTTGTGCGCCAAAGCAGCCCCTAACTTCTCCTTCTGTAAGCTTAGCTTTTCAATAAGACTACGGACATCGCTGATCTCACGTGACAGTCGGGTCTCATCATACCGCGTCGTGGTCGGTGACGATGGTTCATCAACGTCCTCTTTGCCCAGTGCCTCATGTAGTTGAATTGTTAGCTCTGTTCGCTCTTGAAGGAGCTGTTTGTTATCATCTTGAATTTCGCGGCTTGAATTTTCAGCTTCCTCGAGCTTTGCTTCTACAGATCCCTTTTCTTCTAAGACAGCAACAATATATTGATAAACGTATTGAAGATTTGCCTCTGCTTGTTGGGTACCTTCAGATTGTTGCGCAGATTTCTTAACCACTGATTCGTCGATAAGAGCGTGCAAATCCAAAGCTTGGTCTCTTAGTTCCTTAAGCTGATCTCGCATGGAATTACTTTCAATCTTTGTTTCCTCTAACTTGTTTGTGAGGAATTGTTTGTCGCCATCGAGTTTTTCCACTTTTTCTTTCAGGTCGGAGATTTCTCGAGACTTCGCAGCCATTTGATCCCCAAGGAGCTTTTCATTTTCTTCAAACTGGGTGACTTGGACCAACAACTTATCTTTCTCTTCTTCAGCAAGTTCCAAATCGTCCCCGGCGGTGGCAAGTTTCCCTTGAATACCTTTCAGCGTGCCTGTTAGGGTCTCGATTTCATCTCTTAACTTCTTTGCAGTGTCTTGTAACTCCTGCTTTGACTTTTTTAGCTCTTCATCTTGTACGGTCTTTTGAGTCTCAGATTCCGCTAACGTCTCTTGAAAAGCCTTGTATTCGTTGATGTGTTTCTCTAGTTTAGCTTCAAGATCTTCTTTTTCTTTCTGCATTCCATTCACTACGCCATCCAGATCTTCTTTTTCTTTTGTCACATGTTTTAAGTTATTCTCCATTTCGGCAAGCTCATACGATTTTCCCTGAAGCTGTTCTTCCAGTGATTCCATTTGCTCTAAGAGCCGTGCGACTTCAATGGTTCGTGTTTCACTTTCCCATGCAGTCCTTTCTTTTTCTTCAGCCATTTCAATATACTTCTTCTCAAGATTATTTTTTTCCTCAGCAAGTTGTTCCCCCTGTTTGGAAGTTTCTTCAATGCGAAGCTTTAGTCTCGCCTCTTCCTCCTTGGCTTTTTCCAGTTCTGTAAGCATTTCTTTATTTTCCTTGATCATCAACTCTTGTTGTTTCTCTAAGTTTTCCTTCTCGGATGAAATGGAGTCAAACCGGCCCTTTAGCTGTTCAATCTCTTCGACACTTTGCTTCAGGTCCTCTTCAAGTAGCTTCTTTTCTGCACACACTTTATTGTAACGTACATCAAGCGATTCCAGTTGATCGCTGGGAGGCGGGTTTTCAAGGGTTGAACTTGCCTCACTTGGAGCTATCAAATCGTTTTCGTTACTTGGAGGCTGCTCGAACTCTCTGTTGTCAAACGATGTAACCATTTCGTAAACAGGAGGGCTGCTTTCGCATTGCAGTGCTGTGCTAGGTTGTATGCCATTTTCACCCTGCGAATGATTCTCGCTAAGATCGGTTTCAGGGCTGCTGCTTGACTGAACTGGAGCTTCCTTCTCTGTAGCAGTTTCACCTATTGTGGAGTGCTTAGTTGACATTAGCTCTTCTAGTTGTTTCTTGAGTCCATCATTCTCCAAGTGTAGGCGAGTAATAACATCTTTTTCCTCTTCTGTGTTCGCGTCTTTTGTGTCTTCAACACTTTGGTCTGCCTCGACTTGAGCTCCAGTAACTTTTTCTTTCCACTTAGTTTCGGATTCCTTAAGTGTGTGGAGCTCGGTCGTGGTCTCCAGCAGCGCTTCCTTTAAAGCGTCACGCTCTTCTACCATCCTAGAAAGTGATTTCTTTAAGCTTTGAACCTCCGCTGACACCTCCGTTAGTGACATGGTACTTTCGTGCTGCTTACATAGAGCATCTTCCAATTGATACTGCAGGCCCTCTTTGCTTTGATAAACGTTTTCCAAAGCGTCAGCTAAATTGTTCTTCTGTTGTTTGATCTCGTCTATTTGCTCTGACATTGCCTCTTTCTCCTCGGTGAGCTTGGTGATGAAGCTCTTTACTTGTCTTCGCTTCTCATCAAGTTCTCGAACGTATTTCTGCAGCGATAACTTTTCCGTTTGAGACGATTCCAATTTGACCTTTAGGTTTTCCTGGTCAGTCTTCACTCTCCTAAGTTCCTTCTTAAGGAGGGTAACTTCCTGTTGAACTTTTTCAACCAGTGAAAGAATGTTGTTCCCTTGTTCCTCCAGCGACATTTCTTTTATGTCGGTGGCGGTTTCCTCAGAGCTACTGTCTTTATCTTTATCTGTCAAGGATTCGTAAAGTTCCCATAGTTTGGCATAAATAGATCTCATTTGCTGTTTAGCTTTCTCAGCACTCTCCATTCCAGCTGTAGTTGGCTCTAATTCGCCATTCACTCGTTGATAATTTTCTTTAAGTGATGTCAGTTCTTTATCCATCGTTTCAACTTTTTTCTCCAAAGCAGCCTTTTCTTCCGTGACCTCATCAAGGGATTCGACTAGCTCCTGTTTCTCTTCGTGTGCTTCACGTAGACATTCTTGGAGTGTGTTAGTTACCTCTTGATTCTTTTGGAACTGATGCTTACTCACTGTGGCTTCTTTCTTCATCGTTGACACCATTTCTCGGAGTTCCGTTTCGTTTCTCCTACTCTCCTGTAGCTCCTGATTGATTCTCTCATTCTCCTTTTCAATCTCAAGCAAGCGCTCTTTTACACCTTTTAGATCGTCGCTTAGCTGATCTGACTTCATTCGTAAACTTTCGTCGGTAGAAGAACTGTGTTCGTCTCTCTCCGGAGAAACTTGAGTGATATTTTCAGTAGCCACAACATTTCCATTGAAGTCTGTCTCTTCATCGCTTGATGCATCACTTTGCTGTTTGCTGTTAGGTAGGTGGTTTGTTGTTACTGGATCTAATCCTATAGTGATATCGTTCTCGCTAATTATACTCTTCAGTTTGTTGATTTGTACTTCAAGTTTCTCATTCTTCTCCAGTTGATGGTAAAGCGAATCCAGCAAACACACTTTTTCTTCCTCCAAATTCGAGTTGTCTGACTTGAGAGCTTTTATAACATTCTCAAGTTCGGTTCCGCGTTTGGTGAGACGAAGGATGTCTTGTTTAAGAAACTCGCAACGCTCCACTGAACTCTTCCGAGCGGGTTGCATGCTACCATCACTTTCTTTATCGACACTTTCAAAGTCCAATTGTCGCCTATCGCCACGCTTGGTTTTAAGAACAACAATCTCTCTCTTTAGGTTAATAAAACTGTCCTCGATATCTCTTTTGTCCACTTGAAGTTGCCGTATTTGAGCTGTTTGTGAATCGATCAACTCTTTGCATGTCTTTATTTCACTTAAGAGACCCGAGTTATGAATTTTTTCACCCGTTTCCCGTGGGACGCTTGTCTCACTTTCTGTACAATACACCATGCTGCTATTGATTTCATTGAACTTTTGAATCTCGGTACCTAAGTAATCGACTGCGTCCTCTAGGGAATCCTTTCGTTCAATTTCGTCAAGCAGAGCTTTCAAGTGTGTTGCATTTTTTGTCGACAACTCAACGACATTCTCTCGTAAATTTTTGTTTTCTGCTTCCAAGAGTTGAATTTTGCCGTTAAGCTCTTCTTTTTGGTGATGTAATTGTTCCATTTCTTCTAGGCTGGAATCCAAGGCATCGGTTATTTGGCTCCTTAACTTGTTCACGCTGTCTTCGAGCGCTCTTTTTTCCTCTGTCAGCTTGCCACTTTCTTCCTCCATTGACTTATACTTTTCTTCCAGCTTCTCATGTTCCAGTTGCAGGGTCAGTAAACTAGTCTTGAGTTCTTCCACCTCCACGCTGGAAAGAGAAACACCATGGTTCCCTAACTGTCCTAGGACGTTCATTTTACACTGAACTGCAGCGTCGGCGGTATCTTTGTGCATTTTGTATCCATTCGTCGTTTTCTTTTGTAATTTATGGACTGTCGCTAGCAGAACTTTCCTTTCTTTTCTTAAAGTGACAAGTTCTGACAAAGCAAATCCATCTTCGTTTTCCTCATCGGGTTTGCATTCCACTTTGGTCAGTAAATCCAGTTCTTCATCCAGCTGCCCACGCTCGTTTAGTTTGTCCTTTATAAGCTTTAATTTTTGCTTGTAATTGTAACTTTCTACTTCCAGTTTTGAGCGATCGCTTTCCAGCCGTCGAACCAACCCCTCGTGATCAAGTATCCCTCCGTTAATTTGAAGATGCCCCCTCATCAATTCTACTTCTTTGGCACGCTTCTTCTTGTTCTCGTCTGTTTCATTGTTGTTCTCCTCGTAGAACACTCCTTTGAAGGTGTGAAGTCCATTGTTATTTTTCCCACCGATTGTTATCAATTCCCGCACTTGGTCTAGATACCTCTCCAGGACTTGCACTTCGCAGTTAACGTCAGTTGTACTGTGATGAAGTCTGGCAATCAGTTCTGGGGGAAACGGATCCCACTTTTTGCTGTTCTCTTTGGACATCTCTGTTTCTTTGAAGACTGTTTCGTGTAGAGAGGTTAGCTGAGACTGCACTCTCTGGCCTATGTTTGCCATTTCAGATGCTAGTCCATTGAGTTTTATGGTTTTTTCAGAAAGAGAGTTTTCTGATCCATAGTCTACTTCTGGTAGCTCGAGGGCTTTTCGTTCCTGTTCTTTGACAATTTGATCGGGGTCTCTGTAAGATAAAGTCAAAGAAAACGGAATATTACTTATTTTAGGAGACACTTTGGCTTAACAGTAAAGTTTGCTTTTATTTCAAACAAAATTTGCAACCAAATCGTTTTGTACTTCGTATAAGGTGTCATCTGCCCTCTTTGGGTTGGTTACTCAAAACGAAGTCTAACTTAGACCGGCCGCGGGTCACGGTGGATCTCCAAAACGTCCAAGCCCGAATGGGTTATTTTTATAAGCAGATAGTAAATGCTTTTCGGGTCTGCTCTACATACTTTCTCGACGCTGTTCCCACTAAAAATTCAAAATTCAAAATGGTCTAGAAAGCGGTTCTTAACACTATTGTAACAACCCTCCAGCTGTATTTGGGTGTAGTTTCTTCCTAGTTAGTTACAGACTTAAGTAATGACAGCTCTACGTTAAATTCCGTTCACTATGGAAGCACCCTTTGTGCAGTCACAGACGCAGTTGGTTTACTTTTAAGGTCAGCACTGCTCGTGGCGATCTGGCAGTCATTCGCGATCATGTTGATGTTATGTACGAAGTGTTACTGAAATCTCAATTACTTCACTTACTCCTTCAACGACAAGCACTGTTCACGCTTCAAGTAAATTGTAAACATGCTCTCGTTTTGCATAAAGGCTTTTGCTTTTTATGTTAAAAAAGTTTATATCAGTTATTTGCTTACAAAAAAATACTTAAAACCTCAAGCAAATTTGCAAATCTACCCATGTCCACTTAAGTATAAGAAAACACATTAGAACATTTACCCTGACAATGTTGTATTAACTTATTAATTGCCATTTAATTCGTTCAGCACAGCCACAGAAGTGTTCAACTTTGCTGAGAATTATGATTGCAGTAATATCTTACTAACAGTGCAATATAGTTACCGGTACGCTTGCATTTACTAATAGCGGCACTTAAGTTTACCATTCTAAATTCATTCATCCATTCAACATCGAACCTAGCTGACCAGTATGTTTCATAAGCTGGGTGATATAACACTTTAATTTGTATGAGAGCTACGATATAAATGTTTTTCCCGTAATACCGCTGGCAGGATCGTAGGTTTTAGGCAATCAATAGGTCGCCGTATATTGAAGTTCATTAAGTCACCGATTTGTCAGAACAGATTATCCTAAACCTCTTTGTACAGCTTATAAGTTGATCGAAGTTTGAGGTACATAACAAACGGATTATCTCTTAACTAACCTCTTGAGCTGTTTCTTAGTGTACTTTGTTCCGAAATTGTCGTAAAAAGCATCAAGGGTATCATTGCGTCAGTCTACTTGGAAGTGTCTGTTGTAAGACGAAATGTACAAGACCAGCGCTGTATATGTATGTCGTAGCTTACATAATATGTTGACAATGGCATATTATCATAAACTAATTGGGCCGTGAATGCCGTCTTCTTGAATTAAAAACAAAGAGCACTTGACCGAACAACTGCTTCGATACCACCTCCGTATCCCAAGGGAGGTATTGCACGCTTGAAGGGGAGAGAAATATCCCATGCATTTACTTTGGCAAAGCAATAGCAATGAAAGAATTTACGCTTTTCAGAGTTCGCAATATTTCACGGCGATTGAAGGTATAGTTGCTCTCTTATGTGCTTACTAAATCAAACACTGCATTCTAATTGGATAGCTGCGTAATGCTACGATTATAGCGGGGCTTCCACGCGCACCTTAGGTGCGCGTGCAGCCCCAAGCCTGAAAGATGTTGGGTGGCACAGGGCAACCAGGCCATAGACGCACCTACGTGTAGGAGGAGCGTTCGCCTCCCAGCAATGACGCTTGGGTTCGAAACTGTACTTCGAGAGGTTTTTGTCCTCTCCTAGAAAGAGAAAGAAAAAATTCCTCTTCGATCTGGAACGCACGCACACTCGCAATAAATTCTATCGCGAAAGCTCATAGGGTCTTAATTTAGCTTAAAAACAAACTTGCCTTTGAACAAAGGCTAATACCGGTATGTCTTCCGAAATGGGAGCTCCTCAAAATAATTGTATTGTAAAAATTCAAGTGGCGCCCCTGTAAAATTGTTTTGAAAATGAAATAGCATGTTTTCAAGAAGTTGTACTTGGCATACAGATTAAAGAAGTTTGTATTCTCTTGTACAGATTAACAACCAAGATCGAAGTCTGATCATGAAGTCATCTTTGTTTTTGTTTTTTCACTCATTTTATCTTTGCACAGTTGTCCTCTAACAAGTTAAAGCATCAACCACAGCTGCTTTTGGAGGATGGCCTTACAACAAAACAACGGTAACAAGGTTCGTCATATAAATACATTTAAAATTTCAGGGCTGTGCTTATTTTAAGAATTAAATAAGAGAGAGAGAGAGAGAGAGAGAAAAAAAATCGGCATTGTATTCTGTGACTGGTCAGAAAAGGGCATCATCTAGTCAGTAACGCGCTCTACGTCACGCGAGTAATTAATATCTTGATAGAAGACAAGTCCTACGTGACAGGCGCTTAGAAAATGTTATGTAAAAGGTGTAGGGGAGAGTGATGTTCCTGGGAGGATCGATGATACTCATGTTCCCTTCCCTTAAGAATAAAATTGGAACCGTTATACTTAACATATCCAATTCATCTCACTTCACACATCGCGTTGTACGCGCCTACAAACTTTTTTCAGAAAACTAAAACTATGAAACTCAAATGAACATAGTCAAATATTATTGTATCAAAAATATTATATTTTATAAACGTGTAGAGTAACTTATGATATTGTAGTATTGATAGTTGTCTAAAATCAACTGAGAGATATTCGATCGTGTGAAAGTCAGTTACGTCTAAGTAAAACTTTCAAGAAACTCAGTTTCCTCCCACTGATTTGTTTCGGAATTAGAATACGCCAGTTAGAAAGTAACCTGTGAACTACGGATACCATTTTCATTTTCAGCAAGAACACGAGATCTAGATTCAGTTAAGGTTGATGTTTCAGAGGATGTCAGATATTAAGGTGAAATGTTCAGGATGTACTTAACCAATCTAAGGCTTAAGTGGAGCATTAAGTCGATACATGCATTGTACCAACGCATATTTAATGTTTTCAAGCTGCATTTTCTTCCTTGAACCTACCGGAACGCTGAAGAATTAGATGAATATAAGACAGCAGCGACTATTAAATCTCCCACGGCAACTGTCTTCGAAAAACAGAAACTTAAGAAACATTCTTGAGTTGTTTCATTCTGGAATGGCTATGATTGAAAATACATTTCGAAGTGTTATTTCTCTTATTTAAAGCAATACACGGCCTAACGGCAGTTCCTACATTAAGAACCAAACTGATATCAAGTCTCAAATAGATACTTTTTGAAAACGTTTTGACGATACTTTTTAAACTTTGACTCTAGTATCTTAGATAAAAATTTTCCTGATTGGCTCACTTGATTCAGTAATTTTATCTATGGTGATCTTGAATCAATTTGTTTAATTAGAAATGCGTTCACATACAATTTTAGCGTAAGATGTAAAGAGAAAATCCTCGTTGTTCTATAGACTTAAATTCGCCTATCTATTTGTATATTCCATCTACATTTTTAAAAAACGTGGACAGTACTACATCACAGTAAATCTAGTCTAAGAATTCAAACTATTAAACATTTATAACAGCATTAATAGCTACAAGTACCTTTGTTTGCATTCTAGTCTCAAAAGTATTGTTTGCACAGGTTTAAACTCGGCTGAAATATATTAATACAATAGGCAAGAACAGAGCAGATTAGCACAACTCATTTCATTGATGAGTAAAAATGTAAACCAAGTAAAACCTGAACACATCGACGCTGAGACACAGACGCTCTCGAGCGTACACGAGTTAATTGCATTATTGTGAACGTGTGTCTAGTAATAAATATCTTAGTGGCGTGCGACTTGGCATAATTCTTTGAGGACTTACCTGGTGTAGAAGTTTGATGAATATTTTTAAAGATAACAAAAAAGACTTAGTCTTGTTCTCGTGATTCTTACTTACGTTGTTTGCCCTACAAAAAACAATTCCGCACAATTAGGAACGATGCCGGCCAATCAAATATCATCCCTAATAGAAATTTTCAATCAAAACAAACCGGTAGGAAAGATAACACACTCAGAATTTTAGGCGACCTCACTCTACAAGCCAGGATTTTAGTGAAGAAAGAGTCGATAATTCAGAATGAATTGTTAAGAACAGTCTTGAGAGTCATGAGTTTTACGATTTAACCACGCGCCTTAGGCGCCTATTTTTAGTGTAGTGGGCTTGTAACAATTGTTAATTAATACTTTAATAATAAGCCGTGGTTGGTCTAAGAATTGGAAATGTTTGTAGACTGTGTTTGTGGGCAAAATAAATCGAGCATGATCAGGTAATGCCTCTTCTGTGTTTTGGTGAACACTCTCTGTATCGGCGTGAAAAGCCCCCACAGCGCACCCAGCAATACGACAGTGCTCAATATTCTTAGCTTCTTTATAGTCAAAATTGCCGGTCGATTCAACCTACTGATCACGCAGATAAAATGCTGAGACCATACAAATAACCAATTGTTTGCCACCACTTTCCCATAGTACAGCTCGAATTTTACAAAATTTTCAAAACAACCTAGATTTCTTAGCGTAAAATTTGCTTGCCAGTGTGAGCGAACGATCATTTTCTTGTCTTTTAAGTATCCGCAAGGCAACAACTAAGCTTCATTACCACCGTCAAGCTGCAGAATCGCCTAGTATCCTTATCTCCTCCTGTTAGTTGCTCACACAAGGAGCTTTAAAACGTCCTTCTTGCATTCCACCAACTCGTTTTGGGGGAAGTGTTTCAGTTATTTAAATTTCTAAATCAGAAAGCTAAAATTTGATTGTGTAAATTTAAAACACAACTTGCATACCAACCTTTGGCAAAGACAGACGGTCTGCACCGGCCACCCAGGAACGAGAAGTTCACAATATTATAACACGGAGATTTCACTAATCCCACTTAACAAAAGCAATGCCGTTTGAAGAGTTGAGTAAACCAGAGTTGTTTCGCATGTAACAGGCAGTATTAAGAAGATTACTGCTTTAGACAAACTATGAAATACCTATGGAAGTTCCAAATAGTTTGCGCACTTACTATATCTAGAATGACGTGAAGGTATTTCGAAATAAAACTGCTTTACCTGAACAGACGGCGCTTCTTCGCTGTTCGATCGGTGTCTCTGGTTCGAAAGTGTCCAACTTTCTTGCGAAACTACCATGTTATGGTGAAAAGCTGTTAATTAATTAAGGTTTGCAGGGCGAAAGACGTGCAAATGCTGGTCTGTTGTCTTTGTCGCCTTGTTAATTAGTGCTAATAGTGCGTGTCGATTTCGGTGACAAGTTTACATTGTTCGCTTCACGAATGAGTAAGCAACTGTCATAAGTGCTTTTACTGTTTAGTTTTACAATACTTTCGTCCCGAACGTCACGGATAAAGACTCAAAAACTGTCACAGGAAGTAAGAAGACTGATTTTTAGTAGACAGCGTTTTATGACATTTCCAAGAACTTCAAGAACTTTATTTTAGATCTGAGTAGCATTTACGTCACTGCTAGCTATTTTTAAGGCTGCCTAACGAAGTACCCGATCTCATTCGCGCAAATCACTGATAAAGCAATATTGCTTGAAGGCTCTTTTGTCCTATATCGAAGACAAGTGCTTGGCAATAACAATTATGTGATAGAAAGGGATACTCACAACAGATATTGGGCTCCAATTTACTTGCAAAGGTATATGGAGCTGGGAAAGATGAGATGCAGAGTAGTTCTCTACAAATTTCCTAAAATTAGGAAACTAAAGCAAGATTTTAAAATTAGTTTGTAAACTAAAGTGACTGTCTCCGCACACAATAACACTAACTAGTACGTTATCTCTCTGACCAATAAGCAAGAACTAAAATTAGTTTTATGAGGTCGGAACTAAGGTCTGTAAGTGTTAAAGAAGGAGGAATCGAACCGGAAGAAGCAGAATTTTTAGTACATTTCAGTGCACAAAGCTACATCACTTATGTTCCATGAGTGCAGCTGATTGAAGTGCCAAAACAGTGTAGGGCAGATACCAAGAAACCTCACCTTTCTGCTAAAATGGTACTCCTCCATCAAATCAGAGTGGACTCTCTTGTTTCAGTTTAGGCCAGTCGCAGAAAGACGCAAGGTGGCGGTTTATTGTAGGGACGGATCCTTTTCACTAAAATCGATTATTCACATGAAAGCTATCAAGAAGTACTATTTTATGGCAATAGTTTTCTCTTTGGGCTTGCGTGCGAAGCTATTGCATGAAGCGCGACCATTTATTTTAGATTTAGAGAGGGTGGACGTACCTTAAGTATCTTGGAGACGCAGAATTACTAAGTAAGCATCTGACCGATATCGGGTTTAATTGGAACTAATAAAGGTGTCAAAAGAAACGGGTGATGAGCAAAAAAATCACTTTTCTGTTAAGAGAACCCAATTGCAATAAATTGAAGTAGAATTTAGATTATTTAATGACACACAATGTGGCGGTTTATTTTGTGAAGTGATCCTTTTTGTTAAAAGTGGCCATTCCAATATACCAATCAGTTGAGACAGTGCTTTCCGAAAGTACTGTTTACTATTTTATGATTGATGGCTCTGTGTATAGTACATGTATCTTGACGTTTCAGACTACACGTAGTATCAGTTATCCTGTTTATCATCGTTTGGTTATATTCGAAGTAGAAGATTCCTCTTGAAGTTCGTGTATGACAGTATCGAGAGCCTTTGAGCAGTACTTGCTGCCCCGCTGTTTACTTTACTACACATAGTTGTTCAAAACGTCGGTCGGTCTGCACATGAAATCCTGAAGAGTTAAAGCGGTTCACTGTTCGAATCAAAACATTTGGATGTCAATGAATTAGCGGATGTTTTTTAGTCACGTTGCGGATGCTCTTAAATGTTCTAACCGTTCAATGAAAGTTACTTGCCAAGACTTTCTGTACATGGTAATATTTATTAAGCTGCGACTGGTAAATCGAATTTTTGAATTGGCAAATGCTCGTGATGTGAACCTTTGAAATAAAAACTATGTGTTTTGGTGCTTATTGAAGTGATCTCGATTTCAAGCTAGTCAGTGACAGTTCACGATAGTGAATAGGAATATGGTGCACTGGTAACCAGGCAACACGAATCGAAACAAAGAGAATTTGAGTCCAAGAAACCCACTCTCCACTTTGGCTCAGAGTACATTGTTAAAGGCTGGTAAAACCAAAGATTCGAAATAAAAAGTATTGAGGTATTTGATGAAGAGTGCACGCATTCACAAAAGCCGGTTTACAAATTGCTCTTTATTGCTTTCGACACGGAAGGCACTCCTAATACGTGGATTGAACGGATCTTGAGACACCTATAGTATCCGTGGCACCCCCGCAGATTTTGCAGGGGTGAGTGACGTCATCACCAACTTACTAAAAAAGAGAAAGCCTGGGATTGAGGTCGGTCCTTATAAATCGTAATTGTTGATTGATCATAGTTACGACTAGGTGTAAAAATATACATAACATAACAAAGTAAAGCGCGCGCTCTCATTGGTCGGTTAGCCACCTACCATTTGCCCATTGGTAATCGTCAAAGCTGGCTCAGTAAAATTGAGGGAAATTGAGCAAATTCCCTCTCTTGTAAGGTCAAAAATGCACCGCCAATATATGCAAATGAAAAGTAGAAGTTGAAAAGATACTTAGTTGTCGTTTTCGAAGAAAAGCGAAAAGATCAAGTGACAAATTTGCCTTGGAAGACTATACCCTTAGTAGGTTTTTATAAACACTCAAGAAGCTAGTGTTGTGCTTAGTAACCTCCCTCGTGCTGCCATAACTTCATGGTTGCACGCGGCACGTTTACCATTTTTTAAACTTTAATTATTCCTAGTTGTAATTCTAGTATAGCGTGACCTTGCTGCTGCTGCACCGTGTTGCGCACGTGCTGCTGATAAGATCCCACCACCTATCACTTTAATTAACAGCTTTTCAGTGCGGAACTAAATGAACAATGGCCAAGACAGTCAAGTACATGTCACTTTCCTTGGAATAAAAAGCCTTCAAAAGGTTATTATCATTCATGAAGGAAATACGAAAATGATAGTGTCTGTGAGTGTCTATGTACTTGATATAGAAACGGCAGCATTTTACAACCGTTTCTTAGTTGCTGGTCCAAAGTGTAAGGGTTAGTGTGAGGCCAGATTTACAAAACTATAGTGACATGTCAAAATAGAGGCTCCAAACTGTAGAGGGGAACAAGAGTAATGTAGAAAAGAAGCAAACAATTAAGAGCACAGATGGGAAAACTGAAGAAGATTACGAAGGGATTGCATCAAGTTAAACGCAGAAACAGTAGTCCACATTATCAAGTTCGTCTGGATTTCTATCAAGAACACCGTGAAGTAGTCTAATAAATGGTCTTCGAAATTGTTCGATAAATTATTTTCTCAGTTCACGTTTTTTCAAGTCTTAACTGATTACTGAGCTGCGTCTCATAGTTGAAGTTTTAAGCGCACTTACTCGTTTTCCTTGAAGCATACAACTTGTTGATTATAGAACAAAAAAGAGTAAACACAAAGTTGAGGCATTTGTTGAGAGCTTATCCGTAAATTAATCTTCATATAAGCTGAGATAAAAATTCATATTCAATAAAATTAATGAGGTTAATAGACTTCAACTGATGCGAGAGTCCGCCAAGTTGGTGCCTCTCTTTGTGAAACACCCTTTAAACTGCCAATCATGAATCAGTGCTCTATTTGTAAAACAAAGAAACAGTGACAAGACATTTTCCACGAAGATTTATGACTTTAAGGGCCTCTTCATTAAGCTGGAGTGACCGGACTGACCGAATCCGAAATCACGCCTCTGTCCCTTTTTCATTTGTCAAATACTGATGTGATAGTAAGAGAATTCTTCGAAATAAGTACGCGTTTCCGTTTACAGAGGACAACTCCAGCGTCACTGCGTCCTATTTGATGACTTTTTGTGTGTTTTTTTTTAATGGATATTGAAAAAGTAATGATGACAAAACGTCTTTCAACTGTAGCCAAAAAAATGTATGCGAATTTTCTTTTCTTGAAGTATCTGTAAAGGCTATCCTGAAGTAATACTGAAATCCATGCTATTTGAACATTTTTTTTTTCTTACAAAAAAAAAATCTTCCGCTTTGGTCCATCGGATATGTTAACTTAAAACAATTATTAGTAACAATTTCTGTAATTACTAGGGTCTGTTTAAGTGAATGCTACTTTACTAGTTTAGCATGAAAATGGGAGAAAAGAAAATTCTATTTAAAGCCGTCAACATCAGCAAAGTGAGACGAATGGCCTGCAGCTATATTTAAGGGGCTTTGGATACAACTGTTTGCGCACGCAAAATAACTATTTAAAAAATTGTCTTTAAAATTTCACCAATTTCGCTTTCTAGTGTCTTTGTAATTAAGGTGTTGAAAAGCGTTTATTACAAGATAGAGTACTTTGTATGCCTTCACAACGTTCGTGACCCTCTTAGTTCAAAGAAGGGACGCCCCCTCATATCTAACTATCACGAAATGTGAGCAGCTTCTGCTGTATCTAGAGGGGGGAATCCTCAAAAATTTTGTTCGAACGCCGCCCAACTTACCTACTGAAATTATCTACTCTACCCATAATTTGACCTACTTCCCTCGAAAAATTTCACCCAACCCCACTCTTAGACAAAACCCATTTCGAGAAGGGAAATCCAGCATCATTTAAACTTTAGTTGGGTTGCATCACTCTGCGCATCCCCCCCCGGGATTCAGGAACAAAGACAACATTGTCGTAACCTCCTTCCACACAGATGTTTAACGAGTTGCCTGGATATTTAATGAATTCCGATGGTGATGCTTAAAATCATCGATTTCGTCTCGTGGTTTTTCATTTCTTGAAAACCTGTGTTTCAGTCTTCTTTTTTCTCTTTTATAAATCCGTAAGAGTCAAGCGAATTCAAAATTGGCTCAAAATTTTTTTTTTTCTACCAGCAAAAGTCGTAAATCCACGCGCTATTTTTTCAGTGTCTGTGAGGTTTGAGGACCTCTCAAAACATTTTTCATACCTCTTTAAACAGAAAGGTAAACGAACGGCTCACGAAACATGAGCTTACTCTCTCTCCTTATGCCAAGTAAAGCGCAAAACGTGCAGCTAAATATGTGTATAAGTTCTACAAAAAATGTTGACCAAAGGCTGATTTTTTTCCTTTCTCTGGCAGTATCCAATAATCGCATATCTTTCGGCCACAAGAGTCTTAAACAAACTTCGCGTTCTCCCTTCTCACATTTCTCCCATGGAAATCAGCTTACCAGCAAGTCTTCGCTAGAAGATATTCTGCTTTCGACTAGCAACTTCCAAAAACGACTTGCGCTTGGCATTTTGCTATCGTTAATTTTGAGCCCTTATTTAAAGTCTTATATTTTGTGGTTCTTTGTTATTAAGAAAGTTACCTCTGGCTCACATTATGCAAGCGCAACTCGAACTACAATTAAGGTTACTAACTCCATCTGATTCACAAAGTTTGCAACACGCTCTAATATCTAAAGTAAGTAGATGAAACATTTGCCTGAGCAAGACGAACAAACGGGCTTTTTGTTGAAATGACCTCTGGTTTAGTAACAATAACTTACTTTCCTAGTGACAGTCATCTCTAAGGAACTTAAAAGAACTTGCCCTTTATCATTATTTCAAGAGCCTACTTTACTGCAGCAGAAGCTACGTAACAGACCACACTGTGGACTTGTCCAAGGCTTGATTTTGTAAAGATAAGAGCTCCGATAACTATATCTTATAACTCAATGAGACCTTTGCCAGCTCCGATGAAGAGAAATAAAACCTTTAATTTGATTGACCTAGCCAGACAATGCATATGAAACTGCCTTAACGTAAATCACTGTTGAAGCTCCAAAAAACGTACGTAGCTAGGTAATGGATTCATGATAACCGCGTAGCTAACTGAACCGATCAAGGATTCTTTGCTCCAAGCCCAACTCAAAATGGTTATGAATTAGAGGGAAGAGAATATGAAAATTGGACGGGACGGTCATACAAATTTGCGAATTTTGGCGAAGTTTGCTCCATTACTCTGCACAGTAATACGTGAAGCGGTCCTTGGCAATTGATAGGGAACCGGCATTGCCAAAGAATATTGACTCAATGGCCAGGGAAACGGGAAATAGAGAATGTCCCATTCGGATTAGCTCGTCAACTTATGACATACTGAAGAAGTTTGGAAATCGCAGCTGGAAGCGATTTAGCAGCGGATGTGGTAACTAAACGAAAACTAAACCAGACCACAACACCTGTAGAAACCGGTATATAAGTGGAAAGGTCAAAACAATTTTGCTCGTAGACTTACCTTGCTCCCAACCATAATGGGAGATAAGGGTGCGGATGGCAAAAAGCAAACATTGCAGGTTGGAAAGCTTTAAGGTTATTCTGACAGTAAGAGCATTGACAAGACTCTTAAGGCATCTGAGGAAGAAAGAAAATGCAAATGGCCAATTTGCCTTGAGGCCTGTGTATGCTCTTATTGGGCATGACGCTGACCTTGCTTTATTCACACTAACCTTGCTATATATTTCTATCGGTCATTGCGTAATATCTCATCAAGACTGGATAGATTCAAACGGGTTCTGTTCAATCAGTTAGGAAAGTTTACGAAAGAAGAATCATTTTTAGGTTGAACTTACAGTGAACATAATCCGGGGTGTGTAAGTTGTTCCTCTGCTTCGGTTGTGACGTCTTAGATCGCATAATCTACCACCTTTCCTTTTTTTTTTAACCTTTAACTATTCATATCTGACCTGTCTGAGTTAAACGCTCTACAATGTCCCACGATTTGAACAAAACGCAAGAAGGTAGCTGTTTATTTATGAAAACTGGTATAAACTATGGGTAAAAGAGCAGCAAAATAAAAATGGAACCTTAAAAGTCGAAAAACTAAGCTGTCGAGTAGTTCTAGTCTCATTACAAATTAAAAGAAAAAGTTAAGGCAAGGCTGTTAGCACCAGACCGTGGCGTTTGGCCCATGGCTTGGTGGGTTTTGCAAACTTGATAGCACAAAAATCTGTTCTCTGCCGTGAACAGCATTTTATATTTATAAAACTCAATTTTTTGACGCATCAAAATGTTCTTGATTTAAAGATTCGGTCATGAAATAATTCGCCAAGTTAACTTTGCAGTGGATTATATCGTGCTCTAGCAATGGTTGAATAGTTAAAGGAAAGATAAATTATAATTCATTTTGTCAACAATAACCTCTTGTATTGCTCCTGGTAACTATAGAAACAGTCTTTATCTCAAAGAACGTTTTTTCCTTATCCTTTTTAACGGTTTTTTCCCTAAATGTGTTTGGAGTACCACTCGTTATAAAAAGGGCAATAGCATACACGCATATGAGTTTATTTTCTTGTTGCCGGCTTGGACTTGTTAGAGTCACTGAAGCAGATCACGTGACTTATCAGCAATCACCCCTCGTTCTGCGTTATGGTTCTAAAAGGCCATTCGGTCAACTGAACATTCTCTTTTTAATTTCCTTACTTCTAAAACAATGAGACTGCGACATTTGCCCGATGGCTATTCTTGATAATAGGATAGACGTTAAAAATATGTTATCTAACTAAAACGACTTGAATGAATAGATTGTATAAAAGGGCACAAACGTCGCCAGTTTTGTCATTTTAGAGCTGTCTACGCTGAAGAAAAGAGACTTTTATGCTCGAAGCCAAGGACTTCGTCTCAGTCCACTTTGCAGCCGGCTTCACACCTTTTGTTATCAGTCTAATGAGGGCACGTGCCTTTGGAAAGCCAACCAGCTGCGTCCTATATATATGCAGGCGGTTCTGCGGTCAAACAGCCACACAACTGTTATAACTTTTTTAGTACCGCGTTGTAGGAAATTATTTTTAACATTTCTCATATTAAGTCAAATACGTGTTCTAAGTAAATGAGGCCAACCTACCTCAATGATTCATACATTGCCGGTTCGTAACAATTAAAATGACACCCACACACTCTGTTGGAACTCAGAGCATGTTCTAGAAAGGGGTTTCGGACATTTAAATTTTTGGGTAAAACTCATCAAGAGTGATCAAATAGGGTTGTTTCCTGAGGCGCCGTCTTGTATTTTGTTCGAGGTGGTTCTAACTTTTGACTTCACGGTCATGATGAAACCTTTGGTGTGATTCATAATAAAATTAAGCTGGTAGTTTCCGGTGGTCAATTTACTGAACATGAAAGTTAGTTGAAAACGATGAAATTATCAATGAAATTGTTTAAGAAGCGTAGTCATTCAAATGAAAGCTACTGAGCACTACTTTCATGTGGTATGATATTATGCTTGGCACGATGGCTGGAGTTTTGAGTCTTACTGAGATGAAATCCTGACTTTCACTATCAAAATGAAATAGAGTGAGTAAAGTGCTGTCTTACAATGCTGTCAGTTTGACTTCTTAATCGAAAACGGAACTTTTGTCTAGGCCGATCTCAGCAGGTTCCAAGATACAACGTATGAACTACTCGCATATTTTGTCTGTTGGCTTAATTACTTAGCGTTTGCATTGAGAGCCAAAAGATGATTCATTGATATTGGCCATGGGATTTTAGCTATCTAATTATTGCTGACTATTAATTGCTTAGTTACCATGTCACCTTTGTACCCGAGTCAACGATCAAATGCCAGACGTCTAAACGTTTTAGAATTCTGTTGCAAATATAACATTTCCTGGTGATTCCAAGAATTTACCAATAACCCTACTTTTTGCGTAATCACTGTTTAATGCTAGGAAACTAGTGGGAAAACCAATCAGAATATAGGATTTGCCGTAAAACACTAATGGAGTTTTATTAACGAATGAAAGTTGGTAGCACTATAGACTGACAAAATTAAAATGCCTTAAGCTACAATTTCACGAGATTGGCTTCCTCTGCTATGTGGTGTAGTTAATGCAAATGGAAAACCTCTTATCGCCAGTTGTATGAGGAGACATTTGACTTGAATTTCATTTTCCAATTTCTTTGCAAAGGAGATGTTGTGAAACGAGAAATTCGAAGATAAAGTAATTTGTAGAAATCTGCCGCACGTGAATCGTCTAGCCCCGTCGTTTTTACGCTGACCTTTATATTGCAAGTGCAGTGGCAGAAAATGCGAGATAATTTAGCAGAAAGCCTTCCTGTTGCAACTTTTCTCGCGTCAAAACCAAACTATATGATTTCTTCCCCAGTTTAGACGTGCCTGAAAATCACCAATGTATCGGAGACATACACATGCCGCCTGTGTAGCTTAGTCAAAAGTACCCTCTTCCTTCCCTCCCCTCCCACACTTCTGGATTAGACTCTAGAGCAAAGCGTGAGCCTCGCTGTTTAACTCTTCAATTCGTAAAACTAACCATGTCTATTTGTAGTTATGCTTCACCTTTTTTGACAACTGTATAATAGATTAATTGAGTCTCATTAGCTAAACGTGTTTCGCGAATACCTCACGAGCAAAAAGCGGCTTAATTGGGAACAAAATTCGATCTTGGATTCTTTAATTGATTTAATGGAAGATTTGCACCTTGGAGGCGACATCGGCGTACTTAAACAAGAGTAAAAGCTACAACATCGACAGGAAATCTTAGGTTTTAATTCAAAAAGTCAAAACAATAACTATAAATAGTAAATGGCAATGACACTTTTGTTCGAGTAAAGGAAATGCAACCCGGTGTTATTGATTCAACTTGCCTGTCACTGCAAATAACACCGGCTTTTCTCAAACCTGTAAAAGGTGCAAAGTTAAAAGAGGTTCCTAGTAGAACTCGCTCTTTTTGGTAGTCGGTGCATTACAATAACCAGAAATCTCCTTAAAATAACATCTTAAGATGGATCGAGACGCTCACTTGGTCCAAATATCACAGTAGAGGTAGCCAGAGAATACATTGGCGTCTTTCCTTGCTCCTCGCCGCTTGAGACGTTTCTCTCCCCCGAAACGTTTTTAGCGGAAAAGTGCCAGAGAGCTAGAGACGGCTATATTCGCAAGCTAAGGTAGAGAGATTTGTCACAAAACCGAAACGTTTTCGTATTCTTATTCCGAAATAAGATCAATCGAACGGACAAAAGTTTTTTTTAAAACCACGATCTATAGATAAAAGTGAAACGAGGAAAAATGGATCGAATTCGTGAAGCACTCAGTGTCCCTGACAAAGCATCATAGTACTCAGTAGACAAGAATGTTGTTTGAAAGTCTGTGAATTATAAGTAAGTCGCTAATTAAGTTTTATGGATTATTTACATGTAATATTGCACCCGCACGAGTTACATAGTAGAGAAGGTTAGAACTCAGAGAGTCTAGGTCAGAGATTCATAAGATCAGTACAAAGGTAAGCGTTTCCTTAAAGACTTTACTTGGTCTCCACCAGAATGGAAGATAGGGGTGGGGATAACAGAAGGCAAACATCGCAAGTAATTTTTCTTCAACGTAGAACGAGCACTAAGCTTAAGGTTGATTTCTACTGAAGCTGTTTTGGCTACGCACGTTAACGCACGTTAACGCACGTAAATTTTAATCACGTCAATAAAATAGAGGCAAGAGAAAAAGTGCTGAGCTTAAAACGACAAGTTGAGCGAGGTTCAACTTTTACGCTTAAGAGCGGCCTTTCATGCAATGCCTCTGTTTCATTTGCAAACGTAAATTTTACGCACGTACGCACGTAAAAATTACGCGACACTGGAAATCGACCCTTAATAAGGAACATAATTTTAATGCAAGACGCTTATTTGCCTCGAGGCCTTGAAAGGAGACAACACAGACCTGCACATATAACTTATCTGTGCGCGATTACGTAACACTATATATTCAAGTTTCGAAACGCGCAAAGAAATTTTTGTTGAGGTGTCACACTGGAAACAGATCTAAGATAACCGAGAATGCAAAATAATCGTCCCTAGTATCATAAATAACCGTTTGCTTCTGTTGTAAGGCTCAACGAATTCTGATTTTTTGACCATTTCAGATCGGACTTCTGTTGAGTTCTATTTATATGGTGCTGAAGCTTTAATCAGTGCGGTACCAAGACAAGAATTCTAGCTATTTTTTAAATGTATAAAACATTGTTCAAATGCAGGATAGAGGAAAAGGTGATAAGTAGTAAAAAGAAGATATAGTTGAGATGTTTGAAGATTAGGATGGAAAATGAATGCGGTAACTTGAATTGAATTGCTCTCCATATAGATTGAACATGCTTAAAACCCTGTGTCCCTAATTAATAAATAGCACTGTTTAAGTTAATTCTCAGAATTTTCTTGAATGGCTTGAAAATATTCAATCTAACATATGAAAATCAAATATAATATAGAGAAACATGGTCGTTTATATATATTTGGGTACGAGAAAAGGTAATTGAAAAATTGGGCTTCAGTTTTACGCATTCTGATGGCGTAACCTACCTAAATGATTTGTGGAGAATGATTACTGAAAACCCAGTTGCAAAACTTGTAGACAGTGAATCGTGCTATATCACAAGGAAATAGAGTGTCAAATGATGCAATCTGCTAAGTCGCGATTCCTCAGAGGAGCTAGCCGAATGACTAGCTTCATTTTTTAGTATTCTAAACGCGTAACCTACCTAATTGATTTGTGGAGAATGATTACTGAAAACCCAGTTGCAAAGCTTGCAGATAGTGAATCGTGCTATATCACATGGAAACCGTGTGTCAAATGATACACTCTGCTAAGTCTCGATTCCTAAGAGGAGCTAGCCGACCGAGGTGGCGTCATGTTGAGTCTCGTTACGGTCTAAGTAAAACGCGCCCTTTATAATGATTACCGTGTTCTTTAAGTTCGGTATATGGTTACCACATCTCATCAAGTTTAGCTTTACCTTTTCACTTTCTACTTTCATACCCTTTTCCCTTATTTCCTCAGGTCTTAACTTTACGTTTGTCACTTTGTCGATGGCTCATAAAAACTATGTATTCCTTTTTTCCTTATCAGAAAATCTTGCCCCGGGCCGGGTCGTGCGCCTGCTCCTAAAAATTCAGTCTATTTTTAATTACTTCGTGAGCCAGCAGAAATAGATAGCTCTTTTTCCTTAGCCCTTTGCCGACCGCCAACGAGAAGCGAAAAAATCGCATTTTCACCTATTTTCCCCTTTTTTTGGACTGGTTTTAGCATGGGAATGGCTAAAAATGAGTTTTACAATATTAAGATTGTCCAACTAATCGGATGCAAGAGATCATAATGGTGTCTTGTCGGACGTCATTTTAAGCAGCCTTTTCGTTTTTCGCGCATGCGCATAAGCCAAAAGGGACGGCATTTTAATTTCACCGACCATTTTATTTTAAGAGCGATTTTAGAATATTTCGTTTTTTAAGTCCCACAAATCGTCAGCTAAAACTCCAGACCTGAAAATGTTATTTTTGACCTTTAAGTGACGTTTGTTTATCCTTTCTGCGAGATATTTTGTGCTTCGAATGCTCCCATAGACTGACCGAGGGAGCTTACATTTTCGCGGAAAAAGGGCTCTAAAATATACATTACAATAAACCGGTCAGTGAAAACGCCGCCACGTAAGACTAGTATGAGAGTTACTCTCTTCGGGTTATGGGATCTTGCCTATGGTTGTTTTGACAGAACGAAAAGGTTTCCTATTCAATAAGAAGGCCTTCCTTCCGAAGAGATAGTTGGAACCTCTAAGCGTCAGTCAGGACGAAGGGAGAAATTTCAAGAACGCGCGCACACGCACGAGGCGAGGAGGGGAGATGTGGCCTCTTCTCCCTTTCGCGTGTTACTCTCGCGCTCTGTATAAAAACTTACCAAAAAAACTACACAGCGCCTGCCACGCAAGCTAGACACGTCAAACTAATTAGTGTGCGCCAAATAGGTCAAAACTTAGCATACTGCTTCTTGGCTCCGAAGTCGAAAAGTTCTATTCTTTCATCTACAAATTTTCGATTGTAACGAAGGATGCAATGTATGCTTTTCCCGGCAAAAAAATTGACGCTCGTCAGCGTAAGTAAGTGTAAGGTTGTTCATTAAACTAGCAAATCCCTACAAACATTTTCTCCCTCAAAGTTCAAGTGTTTCTAACTTGGCGTAACACCCGGTAGACTTCAGGCCAAAAGTCGTATTATTCAGTAAAGATCAAGGACTAATAATGGAGTCTTGTAAGATGGATCTTACTTCTGAGTCTGTAAAGGAATTCCTGCAGAGGAACCCGATTCAAACTTCGGGCAATGGTCTCACATGGAACTACACGTTGTTCTGCATGTTGCAAAACCAAATTGGGATTTTTGTTTAATTTTGACTTTGTACCACTCGTGGGCGTAAACATGAGCAGTAGAGTCGACTTCAAGCAAAACTTGTTCCGTAACTAGCCGTAACCTGGCTAAGGTTCAGGCAGTGAGAGTTGTAAATGTGCTTAAATCAATTAATAGAATTTTTCTAGCCGAGATTTTTCCAAACCAGTTTCCGCTCTAAATATTTATGTGTCCCATGTCCAATAAAATTCAAAAAATCTAGATCCATTTTTCAGTCACCAAGAAGCGTAAAGTGCGTTTATTTTGAGTCGTTATCACAGCGAAAAAGCTTTGAAAAACGACGTTAATTTCGACAACACATACCTATATAGCTTCCTAAGACATGCTGCACTGCATATCGTGGAGATATTTAATATAGAAAACGTTGAAAACAAGTTTTACTTTTTGTGTTCTTCTTTCTGTTCTACATTGGGTGCCAGCTTTCTATCTGTTTGCCTAGCTTTTTAATCTGTTTTTGATATAAACTTCCAACTGGGTATCAACTGCGTGAGTTGCGTCCGTAAAGGTTTTTAAAATGTTATTGGAAAAGTTATAGCAATTTATAACTTGCTTAAATGTTTTAAGCACATGTTTTTTGTAGAATAGTTTGAAATCTATTGTCTCTGTTCTGAGAATTGAGTGTGAATAATGATATGGTTATAGTTATCGAAAGCTCTTTTGAGATCTGCACGCGATCGAGAATTCCATTCTTTTGATATGGCCAGTTCCCGCACTAACTCTAGTTGAAAGTTATTTGCTTTCCTTAATATTAGCCATCAGAACGCAGCTTTTGAAGGTCTCAAGGAGGCCGATGCACCTATTTCTGGTTTCTGAGTTCATAAAACTCAGATGTTCGTGCTTCACTCCGCCCTGCAGGACGCAGTGAGACCATGTAGATTACATTACGGTCCCTTGGCTACCCAGTGCGGCACAACAAGGGTTTTGAAAACGATTATGTGGACTTCAAGGTGTAAATGGGGAGAAGCATGAAATTTAAACTGCAGAAAATTTTAAATGGAGAATTCTTGGTGACTAGATTGCTGCAGCGCTGTAACCAGAATGAATGAAGAGGTAACGGCAAGGATTTATACCAAAATATATAGTAGCAAAGTTAGCTCGGATTGAAGATAAATGCGGGACGGATTTCAAGTAGAGCTGGAGAACGATGCGTTTTTATCGCGGTTACCCCTTAATACATTTATAATCAAGCAAACTGTAGTGACAGAAACTTTCAACGTGTCCCGTTGCGTGATCATCAATTTGTATATTTTTCAACACGAGTGTTGTGATGTTAACACCCACATGCACAACATCCAAGTCCACCTGAACTGAAGCTATAGTCTTTAATGGCGTCACGTTTCATTGATTAATTACCATCATGAACTAAATTGGATTTTTAAATTTCTTAACTCACGACTACTTTATCACGTTAAGTTAAGCGCGTCAGAGGTTAACGAGAGAGTATTTTGTAGACCTGGAGTAAATAAGCCTAGTTTTTGATGATTTCCTTGCTTCGCTGTCTCGCCTTTCCCGCCATCAGGGAGTTTTAGCAACGACATTTTTGGGCGACACACGCCAACCGGAAGTGGATTTTTCGTACCCTTCGGACGTGATTTGAAACAAATTCTTGGGCAGATCGTATATATAAGAGTAAAGACACTAAGCAACACAAATTTGACCAATTTGGTAGCGTCAAGGCATATTAAAAGAGAAAAAATTTCACTTCCGGTTGACTTGCGTCGCTCAAAAACGTCGCTGCTTAAGCTCCCTATTGTGTCCGTGACAAAAGCCTCTGGAGACGGATCCCCGTCCGCCTCTTCAAGAAAGATCGGGAGGATCTCCGGCTTATAGTGAAATCACTAAATACAGCTCAATGTCTTTTCGACTTTCAGTTCAGACTTTTAAAGAATGTGCAATAAACAGTTCTATTTTCTCGAATTTCGTCTTCAATAAATCACGCAAAGCTGTCGTTTTTTTGCTATGCCAGCAATGTTGTAGCTTTCCATCAATTATGCTTCCTAACTTATGGTACAAAATGTCTGAATCGCTGACATGAATATAAACCACGCAGTCTCAATACAGTACAGTCAACAAATTTGTAAGTTGGATTCATTTCAGTCGTAGTATTGGTCCTACACAACAACAACTAGACAAAAATGCCGAACCCAAGTTTTGATTTTGTAAATGTCAATTGTAAAATGAACTCGACGCGTTCACAGCAAGAATTCTAGCGAACGGTAACTTGAACAAAGGGAACAGCACGTTTTTGTTAAAAGGAGGACTGGAATTTTGACCCTAGCCGCTACAGTAGAAGGATTAGAGACTTGTATTTAAATCTTATTGACACATATTATTGATATGTTATGTATTAAACACTCAAAGGGATATTTCATCTGAGTATACACATTTCGTGTCTCGGTGGATATCGTATAAAACACTCGTTTTCACCCATGTGTGATGTATTCACGGTAACTACGATTCTAAGTACGTGACCTCCCCCTACGAACACCACTACTGAGTAAGCTTTACAATCGGTTCCGGCTTAGTCTCAGCTAAAATAATAAACTTTCAAAGAGGCTCTCTAGTTAAGTCTTCACCCCTACGAATAACATCAACAAGGATAACCTAATCGAAAATTCTTGACGCGATTCCAACAATCAGTGAACACCGAAGAGTACATTTTGCCGGTCAGCTACAATACTGTTGCGTAATCATTTAACCTCATCTTTTGATAGAGACTAGCAGTAAACAGTCGAAATGTTAATTGCTATGCCAACAATTTGAATCAGAGACAAAAAAATTTATTTGCAAGATGGACTATGATTCTCGGCGAGATTTATTCGAGCTTGCGCGCGCTATTTGTTTACCTGAACTCACATACGTTTGAGCACATGGTTGCACTTAATTCTTTGAAAAATATTGATTATGATTATGTGACTAACACCGATGCAAAAACAAACAAAAAAACGTAGCAAGATATAACGCCGGCGCGTTGTGGCAGATTTGGGAAGGCAGGCTATGTTTTGTCGCACTTACCTGGTCCTAGTCATAATATAAACTTTACCATTTGAGAGAAGGACTGTGGGAGGGCGGAGAATGGAAGGTTATTGTGGATTTTGTTACAAGTTGAACTTTAAAACTCGCCCTCGCACGACGCGACTGTACAACGATGACTTGAAAAATGTCAGCAATCCTTGGTCTGTGATGAAGACAGTTGCAAAGTCGCGTAACAAAAAAAATTCGCAAGAGCTGTAGTTCATCTTGTTATATTCCCTTAATTTTGATGCAAGTGTCTTTTGCCTCAGTGTTATTCAATGTTTGTATCTGCTGGCTGTGTGCGTACTTTGCTTTAATGAAGAACATGTGGTAAAAAAAGACTTAAGAAGTAGTTTCTTCTTGAAATTAATGTGGAAAAATAGTTGTTTTACACGCTTAAGGTATTATTGCCCTTAAACAATTATGAGCTAGAAATGAGCTTCGGTGTTTTCGTCTCCCTAAGCGGCAGGGAAGGTGATGGCAGCCATAATTTCACCGTAAAAGGAGGCCTTTTTAACATATCCAGACAGCAAAACATTCTTTGCACTTACAGTGCAGACAGTGCGATTTCTCCTTTTTTGAGAAAAGGAGCACAGAAAACCCCGAATATATCTGATTTGAGGTTTGTCGCAATCAAACTTTCCATTTTTGTCTCCATAATGCCAGGGTCGTGTACACCTTGGGCTTGCAAGACTCGCAAATGAACCCCAATGACTATTTCAAAGTAACCTTTTGGAATTCTTTTACTTGTCCCGAAAAATGACCCAAATTACACTGAATTTAAGTTTTGTTACTTACGTAGATGGCGATGTGGCTGCTTCCTCCTCGCTGCTGCTGCTGACTTCTGCCAGTGGGTTCCGTGAATCGTCCTCAGACATCATACCTGTATCCAGGGTAAGACAATCCAAGAGATTAATCATAACGTCATTACCAATAATCCAGTTGAAGCTTTTAGAACACGGGGTGTTTAAATTAGGAATTTGCAGACGAAACATTAGACTTAGCGTAAATTGAGTGATGACTCGAAAGTATGCGAAATCTTGGATACACTGTTAAGAGAGTGACAATTGGAAAGTCTAGGTATGAACAAGGTTTATATATAACGCTGCGTCTCTCGCCCTCACAATTACTCAAAAATCCTTGATGGCATTGTTTCGTGATTTGGTGCGAGACCAACGAACAGGCCCCCGGGGAAAAGACGTAAAGTGGGTTATCTTCACAACATATTCTTAGTCCTTTCCACTACTGAATAAATCTGAGTAAACTGAATAAATCCCCCTCTAGACCCGTTAAATCCCCTATTATTTAGGACAGTAAAGAGATCTTAGATTATAAGCGCGTTCAGTTGAGCAAAACTATTTGTCTAGAATCCTTGAGTGAACGAAACAAGTCCTTGTTAGTTAAAGTAATAAACAAACACACGGGAGGAAGAAATTAGGAGGATATTGTCTGAGACGCTTAAATACATCTTTAGTTCGTAGTTTAAATGCGTGGTTTCCGGTCGTTTTGGCTTTGAGGAAGAAAATAGCTTATGTACTTGGTACACGTAAGATCAAGTGACGACGGTGCCGGCCAAATGCCAATAGACACGTGAATGAGCATTGCGTCTTTTTACCATTAGCGTGCGGCTTTTAGGTTAACGTGCAGAAAAGCACTGGATCCTCTCCTGAGATTGTTTCGCCAAAGTGACCCAACCGGCAAGTTGACATGTTTCAACCGAAAGTTGCCATTTTGAGAGTGGAATTTTCTTTCGTTTCCGTTTGGCTAGAGATTTAAGGAGGAAATTCTGCAAAAAAACTGTGTTTAGAAACCCCAGCTGAGCAAAGCACACTCATGATGAAGCGGCACGGAAAAGACGAAAATCGCACGCAACGAAAAACACAGTTTTTGCGGTGTCATGCTATACAAACTTTCAGTTTGGACGCGCGCCAAAATTGATATTACCCACCTTTCAAACTGAAAAAAATAAACTTTGTAGACCTACAAAACCACCCTACAAACTTGGACGGACTAAAATGGAAAAGCAACCTCGACATCCCCAAAATCAAGAATGAAACTGTTGGCCAACAGGTGCCTCTCCCCCCACCCCTTGATTTATGTGGGGGCTAGCCTCACTAGAGCAGTCGTCACGAAATACTCTGAACGTCAACAAACAATTTCTTAGCTTGTGGATAAGAGTTTTGATATAAAGGTTATCACAACAAACTGCCGTACATGTATAATACATTCTTGACCAAGCTTAGGGCAAACATGATCCCCTCTTAACAACGCAGCAAAAGACAGTGTGGTTGGTTACTGCAAGCTGCAATCAATCAAACTACGGTATTTTTCATCTCGTTAAGAGAAAGTGTGGCTAAAGGAAACTTGATTCACACAAACCTCTTCACAATTGGGAAAGTATTTAGTTACTAGATAAAGACATCTTTAATATATTAAACACGAACAACGTTCCTTTCTTAAGTGGTAATACATTTTCCAAATCTTCAAGGCAAAACCTCAGAGACGGCAGTACCCGAGAAGGTCTTCCCCATCTCAGACTGAAAGAGCAGTAGACACCAATCCAGTGTTTCTTTTCAGAGTTTCAGGAAAATATTTCAAAGAACGTTTAGGAAAACCTCAGAAAGAGTTCAAGGGTTGCAAAAGTTAAGATTAACTTTTTTTGGAGACTAGTAAAGTTCAAGAGGCGCCACTCAAAAACACTGCCAAAGAGGTATCATTTAAGTGGTCATAAGTTAAGATTTTATTTTCAGACTGGCTAAGAAGTAAGAAAAACTGTGCAACTCTCTAGAGTTGGCCGGCAGAAGAGAGTGGTTTGAGGTATACTCTACCGGGCCATAATTAAAAACTTTGATTTTAAAACTTTGATGCAAACCTTTTTACTTCTAATCCGAAACTGTTAGCTACCCTGGTGGTGCCGGTTTAAATTTCGAGGGCGAGATGAAGTTGCCTTTTTTTCATTAGAAAATTCTAGAAGACGTTTTGTCTGTATGCCGAAATTTTCAGGAGACCTTTTTTTAAAAAATTCGAAATATATTGGAAACAAAATGTGAAAAACACAACCTCCGAAAACGTAGGTAAGTTAGATACTGATACCCTCATCCTACCGAAGGCAAAAACGCGCCATTTTCCCATTATTGTTTCCTCTCTTTCTTTTCTTTTTCGGGGGAAGGGGGGGTCAAACTTTCCTTTGATTTTGTCCAAGGTAAAACCTTGATCTGGATATATGATACGTCTAGATAAAATTTTCACTGCTCTAAATTATTGTGACTTGGTTTCGTGAAAAGTCCAATTTCTGCCGGATTAGTGCGCCCGCCTCCCGCACAGAACTTAACAATGGCGAGCGACAGAATTGAGTCAAGACTCGCCGGAAGTCTACCGGGGGTAAACCTAAAGACAGACGTACTAAGTTGCTATTCTATTTAATGCTTCCTAATAATAACTGCAGTTTTCAACAAATTATTTTCGCAGTGAGAGGAAAAGTCATACTAAACAGTTGTACCTTCTCTTAAAATTTCGCAATGCTTTTGCTTTTGGGTGCGTTGAATCCATCAAGGTCCATCAAAACGAGAGTGTGACACAGTGTTTTCTTTACGGGAGACACAAGGATAATTTAATCATACCTTCAAAAAATTGGTGTGCACATGTTGGTAATCATTTGAAGAATGGGTCTTCAAATTATAAAAAGCTGTATTTATAGATTCACTTTACTAAATTTGGCGTTTCCGTGCCTAGACCCTCCATTTTTTCTCTTTATTCATGGCTTTAGGGGAACAAAGTTGCCGACCTTTTAGCACCTGTTTTAAAATCTGCTGCTACCTCTCTATCCTACATTACGCAGAGTTGCCGTAGCTACACAGTCTTTCTTTGTCTCCTCACGGAACACTGCGTGACGAGACAAAAACCAGCTGCGCAGAAGACTATACCACAGTAAAAGAAGCGGATTTTACAAAGTCAGGGAAAACCCAGGAAGAGTCTAGCCTGTTCCAGGCGTTCAAATAAGAGAGCGCGGGCGAAAAAATTGACGAGGGAAAAAAAAACAGAAAACGACTGGAACAGGCTAGGAAGAATCATCTTCTTTGGTAAAATTATTTTGTGAGGAAATGTTATTTTTGATGTAGTCGAAGCTTGTTATATTATATCTTGAAAAATTGCTCTGAAATTAATCGATTCGAGTAGTGTAAGAAGTCAGGAGAACTCAGAAGGCGGCTTCTAAAGAAGTTTGGATTGCATCAAAAGCTTAATTGAATATGAAAAAGTAATTTGTGGCCCGGCTTTCAGATGGCCTGCAAAAGAAGCCCAAAAAATGAGTGCAAGGTCAGTGAAAATCAGTTGGAGGGCTGTGAAAACCTCACATCAGTGGAATCAACTATTCTCAAAAAAAAAATTCCGAACTCTGCAAATGTAATATTTGCGTCGGCCAGCCTCGGTTCTAGGCGTTCAGATTGCGGGGACGGCGCAAAGATCAGGAAAAACCGTGAGAGGGTGGGGGATAGCAGGGTCTGAAATGATATTCCCGGATGCAGGATTTGACCAAAACACAGTGCGGCATTTGGGAAATGTTGACGGGAAGCGGGATTTGACTGCCTCTGAGGAAGCGGGATTCGCCAAAATTTGGGTAAGGATGCGGGATTGGGAAAGAAAACGATGTTCGGAATATCGTTTACAGAGGTACGGAACGCGGGATTCTCGTGAATAAGGAGCAGGAATGCGGGATTAGGTTCCCCCCCCTTTTTCAGACCTTAGTGTAGGGGGTAGCTCCACTGTCAGAACGCCTGGATCGAACAAGTACAAGCTATGCTTCGGCTCAGGTTAAATGTTTACATTTTTTAGGTGCTATGCATTTTTCTGGCTGTGTTTTAAATTTGTGAGGCATGTATCTTCGTCTTCGCCTGAGGCATTAGTAGTGTGCCTTTTCTCTAAAAGATCCTGACCTTTCAAAGTAGTCCGAAGTCCGTTTCAGAATACTACCCTTTGTTTGTCCTCCGTGGGAGGGAGAGGGGGAGGAGGAAATACATCTGTCGCACGAGTCTAAGAAGGAAACGGGTGTTGAACGCACTACACCGGCTAACTTTAATTAGCCGGAGTAGAATAGAAAGAGAATATAAAGAGAATACATGAGAGAATACATGAGTACAGTAATGAGTACAGCTTAAAGAGAATAGAATCTCTTTGAGCTTTACTTGATTTGTTTCAGAGCACTATAGCACTCGCAAAGTAACTGATGTGATTCTTTCCTTTTTTTGAAATTCAAAATTACGATTTGATTTTGACTGATCACTATCTACCCAGTGCCATCAAAAAGACCAAACCTTGAGTAAGAATTCTCGTACAAGGACGTTTGAAAAAAGGGAGTTGACCAACGTCGTGTTCGTTAATGTAGAGCGACGGGGTTACGAGTGTAGTATGAAACATATGCCGTGATTTGAAGAGAAATCAAAACAAATGATGACGTGATAAAACATTACGAATTCTTCTTTTATCGATTTGACAAGAATAACTTACGTGATTACAATATTTTCACTTTGCTATAATCGATTTATCACGTGGAGATCGACTAAGGGCTACAAAAAATCACAGTTGGATTCTATTATGAGCGACTTCACTGGATCTATGACCCACTTTCACTAAGGACTGGCCTTTTAGAACCTTTGAAATATCATAGTGAGAAAAAAGATGGAATGATTTTTCAAGCTGGAATACTTGTAAAATCATGCTTGGAATTTACCGGTTGTTTATACTTCTAATCTCGGTCATGCAACAAATTAAGTCGATTAAATAAAAAGTAGTTTAAAACCATAAGTAGAAGTAAATACATGAAAATGTAGGATAAACTTAACAAGAAATTTTGGAGTGAACTATTAAAATTTAACCCTTCATGATCCCGGTTTTCTCGAGTGTATGATTTCTGACTTAATAAAATGCCGTGCTATTTAAAGTATGACCTTTAAAGTGAAAGCTCTCGAACACAGCTTTTTGATGCAAGTATTTCAGACAAAAGAAAGACTGGATTGTCCCTGAATCCTTGTCTTTTGAGGTAATTAACTACTTATCTTCCCTTACTCGGGACACGTTCAATGACTTCAGTAGGTCACTCCCTAAGGCAAGTTCAAGGTACACTCACGACTACGTAGAAGTTGGACCTCCATGCTGTGACTGATAATAATGCGGTAACTAAATCGTATCAACAAAGGGTGTGTGTTTGCCAGGTCTGAGAGTCAAAACCTGATTGTTTATAAAAAACACAAAAGAGAACACGGTGGGCTCTGTTGCATTGGCCAGTATTGCACCTAATTAAAACCCATTTTCCGGTTCGAAGCTCAAACTCAGCCACTACAAAATATAACAACATATTGCTGACATCGTCTCGAGCTTCTACAATTGTCATTTTGTTTCGTCCACGGTGGAATAATCTCGTGATTTTCCAACAGAGTTACGAAACGAGGTATCATGCACAATTGACAAAACAGAAACTCGATATGAGAGGATGAATTTTAAAAGTTTCCGTGAGGAAAAATGGCGCTTTACCTGGTAGAAGCGAAGACAATCGACTCACCGCGACAGTAGACAAGAACATACGAAGCTTGAGTGCATGAATTTAGGGCCGAAGGCTGCTCAAACACACGTGCTTTGCATCATCCCAGCTTAAGCCATTCCAGCAGTGCAGGCTTTCTCAGTTATTACAGGAATCGGTGTATTTCCAGCTGCAAGCACGGTTCAGTTGCTCCGAGGTTTGACTGGGGGTGAACAATTTGCTTCAACACGCGTTCAAATTACAAATTTGTGACACGAAGCAGCGTGAAGTAATTGAAGACGACACAAGTCTTGAGTGCTGATAACTCTTTGGATTTTTGATCGGTGATATGCTGGCGGAAGGCACGCGAAACATTCAACATACGTACAATCGAGACATCGTGGACGCCGAACTAAACAAGGTGAAAATACAATGCATGCAATTGAAGGCGTCCAGCTTCAGGAGTATGCTTCCGATCAGGGTGTCAAATGTCGTAAAAATGTGCCTTTTGTCAGTAGCAAGTCGTTCTGGGCATGATACCCAAGAACACTTTTGTTAAAGATCTTTATTTAGAGTTTGATCAGGATCCTCAACAATCTGAGCAATGTGAAACGATATGGTGAAACTTTGCGGAAAATGTCTTTTTTGAGATAGACATTCTCTTTTAGGACATACCCTTCCGGCTGGGATAATAGCCCGACGGTCGAACGTAGGAGTGAGTGAAAAGTAAATAAATAAATAAACAAGTAAATAAATAAATATGGAATGAATGAATGAATGAATAGGACAAACTGATAAGACTAAAAGCCGAAATATTTACAAGAAGAAAACGGTCAATTCTTGTTAAGACTGACACGCCTGAACAAGTTGCAGCTAAAGTTTAGAGAATCTGATAAAAGATAAAAGCACTCTCTCTTTGGTGATCATCATGATTTTTAAAATTCTCATAACCTTTTCTCTTGACGTTGGAAGGAGAAAATTAATATTGCTCACTTTTGGGATATAAAAGGGTTGGGGGGTGTCCGTCTTATAACTGAAGAACGGAAGAGACCAACTCTGTCCGTTAGAGAGTCACAAAAAATGATTGATGGATCGGGACGGAAAGTAACTCTTAATGTTCGTTTTAGGGTCCGCAAGAGCCATAATGGGTCTCGGTGTCCGCCTTATAGAGTGTCAGGGAAAATACCTGAAGAACGGCAGACTTCAACTCAAGGTATCCATTAACCAGGGAAGGTGGAACGGGGAGGGTTTTAACGTAACTGTCTAGACCCTAAGATCAAAATTTGAATTCTCGTTTGTTGCCCCTATTGGTCCCTATTCATTTCCTGCAGAAGTAATGGGGAGAAGTTGATAAAATGTCAAGCAAATTCATCTTGTGTGATCGTGCCCGTAATTCTCATGACCACTCTGTTTCAAAAAGCATTGATATTGAAAGGAGAAATTTGATGCTGATCACTCTTAGGGCTTAAAGCAGTTTGGGCTTAAAGGGTTAATATGAATGAGACAGGAGTCTCTTCAGCCTCCCTCTTCAAGTCAGTAGACAGCCCCCCTCCCCCCCACAAAGAGAAAAAGAGAGTTGACATTATAAGAAAAGCAATGAAGAAGACGTTAAACCAATCAAGAAAATGTGAAAAGATGAGGAAATATTCAAGAGTTTTTTTGGATTTGGTGGTCCACACTCACTACTAAGACAGTTGAAGTTTATCTGATGGATTTGATAAGGTTTAAAGAAAGCATATAGCTAAACAGCACTGGAGCTGACAAAGCTTGCGACATATCTGTGAGATGGACGATACTGTAGGTCCGCAGTGCGTATTTCATAGAAGTCACTATATCTTCACTGGTAGCACATTACTCGCATGCCCTGGGTGTGAATTCAACTGATGCATAACCATTTTTTATAATTTCTTCTAATACTACGGTCGCTCCAAGAAGAAACTGAAGCCATTTTTTTTGGGTGCGTGGGGAAGGGGGGTGGTGGCAGGGCAAGGTGTATTGTAGCGAAATGCGCAAATTGCGAATGGAGGAGGAAGAGAGCGCCTTTTTTAAAGAGCTATGCATCAGTCAGGAGCATGTCGTTCCAATCGGCCGAGTTAAGATGCAATCCACCTTTTGAAACTAAATGTATCCTAAGGGTAGCATACAAACTTTTTAAAGCGGAGAAAAATAATGGTCGATGTAGTGGACAACTATACACACCGGTTTTGCTTTTTTTGTTTTCCCTTTATTCACCCGACAGTTAAATCCAAAACTAGAAAGACTCACGCTTTTACCGTATATTAAGTTTAGAACTGAGAAGGAATTATCTTAGCCTAGTTCAAATGTATAAGATTATATTTGGTTACTGTGATATCAATTGCCATCATTACTTTGATATTATAGGAATAACTCGAACTAGAAGTAAGCAGGAGTATAAAATAAGGCCTAAAGTTGCCCGTACAAATTATTTTAAATATTCATTTTTTCATAGATATATTAATGATTGGAACTCTTTGCCTTCTGAAGTAATGTCATCTCCTAGCCTTCAGTCTTTTAAAGTTTCACTGATTAAGTACCTTCGTTCATAATTTACCTTAAAATACTAGGCATAGTGTCTTCAATATTAGTTTATGCATTATTATTAGGCATCTAGGTTTATAATTTATAGTCTTTTAATATATATGTTTATATATTAATTAATTTTTTTTTCCTTTTTTCTTTTTTGGAGGGCATGTCTTGGCATGGGAATTTGGTTTCCCCCTACTACCGTCCTGTTAACCATTTTTGTATTTTTGTTCGATTGTATATGTTAGTATTTGTTCATTTGTATCAGTTATGTATGGTTACGAACTGTGATTAAAGATTAAAGATATTATATATATAAAAAACATATCAGAAATGGACTCTGAACCCATTTATCAAACCGCTTCTTGAATCCAACTACACATATAATTGCACCAAAGCCGGCTGGTTTGCCCAAACATTGCTATTTGCAACACTGTGATTAATATTTACAAAGTCAAAATACTCACAATACTTTGTCATCGAAATGAAGAAATTATCTTTATCTTAGTAACATGAAAATATAGAAGTCAAGAAACACCAATCGCATCATATAAAACTAAATCATTTTTTAAAAAATACAAAATAATTTTTTTTCCAAAGTTCTAGATTTTTGTCATCAAAGATGATTGATTTCTTTTTATTAATTACCAGATCCAGATCACTGACAATTGATCAATTTTTATTGATTGAATATAAGATTGTGGTCATTTTACTTCTGACCCTCACTCGACCCCAGTCTTTTTCAGTTAGGGAGTTGAAAGGGGAGGCATGAAGTCGAGGGAGACCAGCACGGTAACGCAATGCACGCGACATCCCTCGTGAATATGTTCATATTAAACGCAAGAAAGAGAGGACTGAGGGATTGGGGTCTGGCCTGTATTGCTTGAAAGATGGTTAACCCAGGGTTAAGGGAAGCGTTAAATAAAATTTCTGGTCAAAGGACAAGCGTAAATAACCTAATAAGTCTGTAACAGTCGAAAACTGTCCAAGATAGTAAATCCAACTGAAGGTTAAAAGATTAACCTTGGGTTACCTCTTATCAACCTTCAAGTCTACCTAATCAATCGCCTCACGTAGGAGAATCCAAGACAGTCTTGTATTCTAGACTCCACCCCATGGATTCCGAATTCCAGGTATTGGATTCCGGATTCTTTTTCATGACTGGAACTTGAATTATGGATTTCAATCGTTAGTGTGATTCCGGATTCCTTGAGCTGTAATTCCAGAGCCCAGGATTCCCCATTCCACAAGCAAAACTAACTTCCCGGATTGCGGAATCTGGATTCCCTTACATGTGGCTCGCAATAATTTGTCATGTTCAAGATCCCTACTACTTAAAGTGATTTTAGTTCTAATTAAAATGGACACTATTGTAACCAAAATAATTTCAAAGATTTAGCCTGGCTATTGAAGAATTATGTTCATACTCTCCTAACTACGTAATTGGTAAAGGAGTTTCTTAACTCTTCAAGCATTTTCACCAAGTTCTCTTCATTCTTTTTTACTCTGTCCATGGCTGTTTTCTCCATAACTGATCGTACTATTTTCTCTTTAATCTGCAAACCAATACAAAAGTGAATTCCACACCTTTTTCTAGGACTGTCTTCAGATTCAGCTGCCGGAATTTATAGTATTCGACGCCTTTAAAGTTCCGTCAATTTCGATGATGAGAGAATATACTGAAGCTGAAACAGAGAGAACAATCACAGTAAGCAGAGTGTATCGGGTAGAAGACGCAATGGAAACAATTTATGGTAAGTACAATAAAACCCCATGTAACACTAAAATTGTCAAGGGACAGGGAAAATCATTCATTATGACGGGGGTAAGTTATCAGGCTCCCATACAATTTACTATGAAGTATCTTGCAATTGAAGCCCAGGGCTCCTAATCCCCGGGAAACAGCGAAGAATTTAACAATGACCCGGTATTAAAATACCGCTAATTTCCCAGCCCCTAGGGAAAACTAGCGTGTTAAGAGCCCTATATGCGCAGCGTCAGAAATTTAGAGCCCCATAGAATGCAACTCAATAGTAGTAGTAAACCTTTATTTAACTAGGGTAATCCCTTCAGAATACTTAAAAGTATATCTGTTATCAATAGGAGCCCTAAATTAAGACTAATAAAAAAGTTCAAAATAAATAATAAGAAACTAAGTAACTATAAGTTGATAATAGTACAGTATAACAATTAAAAACTAATTCTTATTTACTAAATAATGATTATACACAACTGAGCCATTATAATAAAAACTTTTCTTTTTCTATGGGTTTTGTCTTGGAACTGATTGTCCTAATTGTGTATCCTAATCCCTAAGTTCTTGGCTTTAGTCCTTTCCCACTTCCGGTGACAAACGTGCATGTGAGCTGTTAAAATAAAATCACCACTCAAGGCCAGAGTGTCACTTTCTCTTTCGCGTTTGATCCAGGCTTTGACCGCGTTTAATCTCCGCGATGTCCCATGGGACAGGGCGCCGGCACTTCCACTGACGCATCATAAATAAATAGGCCGAGGTAAAATGTCGTGCGTTATATACCGAGGGTTTCGTTATGTGAGGATTTGTTAAATCGAGGTTTTTCTGTGAAACACGCCACCGTTAGCGTGGGTGGCTAAAAGAGAAAATAGACGCTCGCACCCCCCATTCGTTCTTGCGCGCTTGTCAACTTCCCCCCAAAACGAACAGAAAGAATGAAAAAGCGTCTGGCACCGGTTGTCCTGACGTTGGACAGAGCTACCCACCGGATAAATCACTATCCACTAGGTAAGTATTATGGAAACCAATTGCGTTGTCCAAAGGATAGAGATTTATCTAGTGGATAGCGTGGGCCTGGAGGATAGATAAAATGGACATATACATGGCTAAATATAGTAACTCACATTCGTGATATCCCGGATTCATGTCTAGATGGTCTTCTTGGTGAGGTTTGATGGAGATGGTCATGATCTTCTTGTTCGGTGGCATAACTAGAAGAAAAGTATCAACAGTATTTAACTAACAAAACCCCGACCGTAAATAAGCGCCCATCCAATTTGAATAATCTTGAATAGATTTTTTGGGGAAATTTGGGCATTCTTGGAGGCAAAAACCGAGGAAGGCATGTGGTTATCCAATTTTTTATCCGCCCAACATTTTGGAGACCAACAAATTGACATCTTTTATGTGGCTAAATGGAATTTAGTCTAAGTTAAACACGAAACAATGGTGGTGTGCAGGGGGGGAGGGGAGGGGGTTGCCTGCAGGGGCTTCACATGTTTTACTGCTTGGCTTCAGATGTCAAGTCATTTTGCATTCCTGTCTCGCTATTGGGCAGTTTTTCGCTAGTTTTTTTACCCCAAGCCCTCCCATCCCTCTTGTTTTAGTAAGTATGTGGTAATTATCTTAGATTCCACTGTTTTTTCAGTGTGACGGTGCTTGGTGGTTGCCGCTCACAGGGTTGTCATGGATACCCTACGCGTTCGCCTCGGTGTGATTTGTGTCTCCACCTTTCTGTCAGGCACCATTCCCCAAGCTCATCTATTATTGATGGGTTTAACCCCAAACAAAATGTTAAGCTCCTGTACAAGAAGGCTAAATATAAGTAACAATTAAGCCACTTGTTAAATTCAGCACTTTTTTCAGTGAGAGTTCAAGTAGTTACCTGGGTTTGTAAATTTTGAGTTCGTCCTCTAAAGCAAACACTCGTTCCTTCAAGTTATTTCTTTCGATTAAAACCTCCAGCATTTCTGCTTTGGTATAACGCGGTCGATTTGGATCAAGCTTTATTTCCTTTTCTCCTCGAGTGTGATTAACAACGGCCTTTACTTTTCGCTCTTCTTCAGACTTCTCTCTTTTGTAATCTGGTTTCTCGATCTCACCAAGAAACTCCCAGTCACCATCTTCATGTTCCTCATCATTACCATTTATATCTGATTTGTTCTCTCTCTGTTCTTCTTTTCCCTCAATGCCATTATAATGATTGTCGTGAAACTCAACACCGTTTTCTGTTGCTTCAAGTTCGACTTTCAACCGTGGTGGTTTTGGAGGAGGATTTGCCTCGCTTAAATTTACAGTAACCTCTGTCTTCTCGAAAGAGTTTTGCGGCGTTTCCTCGTCTTCGACCTCTTCAGTTTCGTTAGCATTGTCCTGTTGTTCTTGTAGTTCATTGTCATCATTATATATGACACCTTTCTCTTCAATGATTTCCTCCTCCTGACCCTCTTGCTCTTGTATCGGGGTTGCTGGACGTTTGAGCGTGCGCAGCTCTGTCTGAAGTTCCGCCTTTTCTTTTGCTAAAACGCTTATTCGTGCCTGACTGGCGCCCAGGCTTTTCCGCACGCTCTCGTTGATATTTGTCAGACGATCAATTTGCTCTTCCATCTGAAATAGAGGTTTTGTACAGTACATTACGATGCAACTACCATAACGAAATCCGATCAACGCTTAATCAGTAAAAGAGGTCGAGGAAATCAAGGACGGGATCTTACGGGTTTCACTCGGCATTAGGTTGGCCAATTGTTGGCACGGGAACTCCAAAGAGGTAAATTAGACTGACAGTCCACTCCCCCCTGTAAAAGATAGATCACACAACAGGGCCTAGTCAAACCTAACTCTTGTTGAATAGCAGTTAGGTCACTTCATTTACGTCCCGTTCAAATTGATGTGCAATAGACAGAGGAGACAAGACCAACAGCTTAATAATCAACGTCACCGCCCAATGACGGGATCGCCTGAAGGGGTTCAACCACATAAAGCATGATCCTTACAGATCTTTTAAGACCTGGTTTGTGGTCCGGCCTCCCACTCTGAGCTTTTAAATGGTTTTGACCAGATTCCTCCCACTTCTTATAAAATAAAAACGTTTAAGATCAAGACCGGAGAATTCGTATGTCGATATAAGGGATGACAGAGTGAAATGGTCCACCTACCGCCTCTAGGTCGTTTCTAAAACTGTCGATCTCCATGTTTTTACTCCTGATTGAGTCTCGCTGATTGTCTATAGTCTCCTTCATTTTGTGCATCAACTCCGCATCACCAGGCGCGCTGATGTAAGCCGTTGCTTTGGAAAAAACATGTTAAGTATTAGAATTGTGGACAGCCTGTGAGCGAGCCCTCCATTAAAAATTTGTGGGATCCATTGCCTTTACTCACAATTTCCTAGTAGAGAGCTTGCTGACTGAAGACTTTATTGCCGATACATACAGATATTCATGTTGCTTCTATTAAGAAGCTTAAGCAAAGGCGTCAATCAGTGGCGGATCTAGGGGAGGAGTCCGGGGCCCCCCTTAACTTTAGACCAAACTGAGGCCCGGAGGGCCGAAAATGAATTTTTTTTTGAGACCGCCCCATTAAGGTCCGGATCCTCCACTGCATTTTTAATATGCCTTGACGATACAACATATGTACAGTAGTGCTAAGTGTCCTTAATCTTATAGCTATGATTTTCCCCAGAAAGATTTGAAATTTGCTGATTACTTTGACGGGAGTTTCAACTGTAGTTTTAGGTATCTGGGAAACTGCCCACCTACCCCTCCCCTAAGCCATCATTTTGCCCCAAGTGAGAAGTAAGTGTTAATGTTAGCTTAGGGAAGGGGTAGGTGGGCAGTTTCCCAGAAACCTAAATTGTGAGGAGGACAGATGGGTATTGTTAATAATAAAATTAATCAAATACCTGGTTGACTATTTGCTGTTACTTCGTATTCCAGTCTCAATTTTCTGTTTTCTTCTTGAAGTTTTGTTAACATGGATTTCAGGTGATCTGTTTCCCCTCCTGACGAGATCTGATAAAGTTCCTGAAAAGATATGATGGCGTTAAATAGGCTCTATTATTCATATATATACAGTCAAAGCTCCTGTGAATGATTTGAGCCTAAATAGCAAACCAAGGCGGTCACTCAGAAGCAAAAACACTTAGTAACTACATGTAAGAACAGAAATCTGCACCATTTGTTGTTGTTCCTACAGTGGATGATGAAGTCACGTAATGCAGTTTAACAAACAACTTTTGACCATGTGGAAAAAATCCAGTGGTATTGCCATTCAAATAAAAGGGACCACCTTACAAAACTACCACGGCAACGTCAAAGAGCAATAGGTTTAGTTGGCGAAACAACAAGTCTGCCCCTGCATCACGCCTTTTTGTACATTTCTTTGCCGTCCCTGCACGACTACAACGTGAAATGACCAAATTTTAAGTTTTTTTGAGGACGGGAACGGCAAGGCGATAAATTCTAACACCTCTGTCTGAACTCGGGCGCGGCCCCCTCTCTTCAGCTCCAACATAAATTCCCCTCCCTCCCCTGGTTTGAAAGGACGCGGAGTCTCCTTTTTAGCGAACTTTTCAAGGACCTCGCCGTTGTCGGATCGCAAGGTCCCTGAAACCTCTTTGGAAGCACTTAACCCCTTTTAGCCCAAATATCCTAATAAAAATTCTTCACACCGATCTCCACAGTGGTAGATTTTTGGCCTCTTTGTGGGTACCTGCAGACGTCGTTTCAGTCGTGGCACGTTTTTCATCAAATCGTCGGGTTTTCAACGAAATTGACTGTCGCGTGTAAAGAGTTGTTTTGCGTAGTAACGGTACTAGCGAGCCTGAGCAACCACGAAAACGGAAACAAGAATACAAAAATGCAACACAAAAACAAAAACAAAAACTCTGAACGTACAGCAGACCTTTCAGCAGATTTCTTTGCCGTCATCGCACGACTAACGCTGTCAAACTTGATCGGAGTAGCGAAGGTGATGTTGCACGAGACGATTCGCAACGACGATTTCTTGCGCAACACTGTGTTGCAATGTTGGAACAATGTTGCAGCTGTTCGAAACAACGTCGCAACAATGTTGTAATGCTGTGTTGCGCTAAAAATCGTCGTTACGAATCGTTCCGTGTAACATCACCTTAAGATCGTCGTTTCATCAAAGGTGATCTTGTAAAGTGTGAATAAAGAATTGGATGAATGATCGTCTGTCGGTTCGATTTCGCCGGAACTACCGATAGAGAGGCTCGATCTTGGGGAGGGGCCTTTGGGCTCACACCCCCACCTTATTTTAAGGCCAAACTGAGACCTGTAGGCCAAGAAAAAAAATATTTTATTTTGGGCCCCCTCTTATAAGCGTGCCCCAAAATTACTTATTGACTGAATCCACCACCAGGGACGGCAGAGCCGCGGGCGATAGCGTCCACAATAATTTTGCCGCCATTTCTGCTAAATTGGATGCCCCTGGATAAATATTGATTGAAAAAAAAAGTTGCCAATGCACCTCAAAACGCTGGAAATCGCATTTCCGAGAGTCTGTTTTAAAATTTCAGGGGGGAGAATACCCCTGGATCCCTCAATTTCTCCCGCCGCCACCTTCAGCGGTTGTTAGCCTCCTTCCAAATTTTGCTCTGCAGTCACTGACCACTGGTCCATAGATTTCATTAAGAGAGAATTGCCTATGTTCAATATATTAAAATTCTAATACGACTCAGAGGCTTTCTTGTCACTTTTCTATTTTTGGTTTGGTTTCCTTTGCGCTCAAGTCTCTTCTGGGAATTGCAAGACAATGGAGTTGTGAAAAATTTAGAATTTTAATATATCGAACGTGGGCTATTTGTACGAAGATCAAAGCACTTTTCCCTTGAAAATCATTTCATTAATTTGCTTGACATTTTCTCTTGATGACGTCTTGATTTTTTTAGGCAAAAATTGATGTTGGACTCTCTGGAGACTTAAAGGGTCACCAGGGAGTTATTTGTTTTTCAGTATTTTACAAAATGAAATTTGGAATTTTTGTTGAAATAATTATTCAATAATTTATTGACTGTGGCCACTTCTGGAAGTAACAGGGTGAAACATGATAAATGAATCAGCTTGACTTCCTTGTTCAGTTTTGGTTATTTAAATGTTTTGGCACAGTTTATCACATAAAATAGTCACGTGTTTCTTCTTAAATAACAAAAGATCATCTAACAAAACAAAGGTGAACTTTGATAAATGAATCAGCTTGACTTCCTTGTTCAGTTTTGGTTATTTAAATGTTTTGGCACAGTTTATCACATAAAATAGTCACGTGTCACTTATCTACAAAGAAAGGTGAACTTTCTTTGATCATGAGAGCTTTAAATTAGAGTAAATTTATGCAAACCGGGGTGTATTATAATAATGGCTTTTTGCCCTGAAATTAAGACATTTCTTACCGGTAAGTCTAAAAGTGCAACGAAAGAAATTAATCAATCTCACTTCTTACAATAAATTTGCTCCGGTTCAGTGAACTAAAAGTAATGTACTTATTCCTCGTATCCAAAAGGTTTGCTGACAGTCAGCACCAAATAAAATTTTCACATTTTTGGCTTAGTCAGTTGGGTCACATGAGCCATAATGAGATGATGTCATTTCCAACATTAAATAATGCCAATCTAAAAATGAAAAAAAAAAAAAAAAAAAAAAAACTCGGTTTGAATGACGTTGTGTTCTGAATGTACTCATTGTACTCACTACGAAAATTTTGCGTGATACCTAATTTTGTGCAATTACAGGGATAAAAATTATCTCCCTTTCTAACGGCAAACACCGTATATTGAAAGTTTCTTTTTAATTGATTTTGCGTATTGCTTGCTTTCTTGATGATCTTGATGGCTGTGTGTATCTGCTTCAAAGCGGAACTTTGATCCCGCCACAACTTGACATAGTGAGTCAGTTTATGAAAGAATAATAGATGGTCAGACCTAACGAACAATTTTACCTTAGTTCTTACACGAGCAGTTCAGTATGGAATTAATTGTGTATATAGTCAGGCGGTTTTGCGGTGAAAGAATTTCCGCATAATATAACATGAAGTAAACAACTTAACATATCGAAACAATATCATAACTACAATGTTCCAAAACGGAAGATGTCAAATTTTGGGCAAATAACCTTTGTTTCGACCAAGGCGCAATGCTTTTTTGCATGGTTCAGCCCTAATGTTCAGAGAACCCCCAGTAACCACTTTAATACAACTCACTTACAATAATTACAATGAACAGTACACTGAATGACGCAACCACTTGTTGTATTCGATCGATCCTTTGAACACTGCTGATTCGATTTTAAGTGCCCTGAGTAAGCCAACCACTAGCCTCTAATGTGATACCTAGCGGATAATAAGGCAAATTACCCATCCAAACAAGCAATGACAGCAATCCGAACCGAGAAGAAACCATCATCAGTCGATTGCTCATTTTAGTACCCATAATTAATGCTACGCGCGTTCCGACACAGAATAATGAAACACTGATCGAAACCTGAACTTACCTCGTCTAGTCTCCTTCTTTGGCTTGCTTCCCGCTTTATCTCCGTGTAAAGTCTCTCATTTTCGAGTTTCAGCTCGGCGATTTCGAGTCTGTTTTTCTCCTTTTCAGCTACCACCAGTTCGAGCTTCTCAAGGACACTTATTATCTTCGGCATCAAATCTATGACAGCATCGTGTCCAAAACGTTCGATTACCCTCTCTATGTCTTGCCCTATAAGCGAAGCATCTTCGTAAACATCGGCAGTAGTCAGATCTGCAGCCATGATTCAATCACAAGATGGTTGAGTTCAGAATATGTCTGTGTTTATCTGTCGATGGTTCCAGAGATGTTGCAAGACTCTCCGATTAACTGCACACAGTCCAGATCTTGCGGACGCACTCACATGGAAGGCTTTTTACGATCCTGGCAGTTCGCAACCCTTTAAATTTGATTATGAATGAATCTCAACGGCTTTTAGTTAAAAAACCTCGTGAACATAGATTTTGTACGCAAGTAACCTTACCCGACATGCATGTTTGCATTGACAGTAATTTTTGCTTGTGTCTTTTGTTCTGAGCCTTCTAATTTCCGGTCTGTCAATCAGTGTATCAGCTTACTTCCGGTCCCTCAACACACTAGCCACTAGCCAGCGGTTGTTCAATTTCAATATGGCGGAACAGGAAGGGTTTTGAGGGATGAGGCATGGATTTGATCTATAACGTGCTGTGGTCAACAGAAAAGCCTTTAAAGAGGTAAAAGGAATCTTAAGTACTTTGATTATAGCACATGCGAGTCTTGGTTCTCTTGCGTTACCCTTGCATTGTTTTTGTCTTTGTCCAAAATAACATGTACAACTGCTGAAGAAAGCTGAACCAGAAAAAAAGCTTGGGCTTGTCATTATCGTTGTAACAATTATATTTATATCAGGTGTTCTGGTGATTTCTGAAGGTTGCTAAATTTTATGACCTTTTAGTATGTTGTAATAAAGGGCTGAACAGCAACAGTGCATTTGTAACAGCACTGTTTACTGGACGTTTTTGAGTGAAAAATGAATTCAGTTTTTCACTTTAATGAACAAGGATTTCCGAATTGTGAGTCAGACTTGAGAACTTGTCCTATGTGAGTGTGATTAATGCTTCTGATCTGCAAGTGCATAAGTCACCCACAATGTGGACATGGGATAAGGTAACTCGTCAAGTTACCCGAAAGTCATCTCACCTGAGGTTATGTCTCCTGAAACCAGGGTTATGTCGCCCAAAATATATTTTTAAGTTATGTTACCCAAAATTTTATTAGGTGCAATGCACCTTGGCTTGATCACTCTACTGCTCGTAATAAATTATCCATTGTTGGGGTGAGATAAAAAGCTTAAGAGCTTAAGGAGTTGGTGAGGTCAGTGTAAGCCTTACAACTAGTCGAAAGGGTGGCTACGCCCCTGCTAATGCATTGTAAATGATTACTTTTATAGAACTAGCAGTGAGGAGCGAGGAGCAATGGCTGCTTTCGTAGGCTAATACAGAGCCTGAAGCTTCCAGATTTTTTTTTGGTGACTTCATTTTCTAAGCTGTGCTCCTCACATTTTTTTAGCTGAGCACCTAAAAATTTTACAGACTTGGGCCTAGAAATTTACAACTGCTAGCACATATTCTCCTGAAGCCAAAAATAAACTTTGAGCCCTGTTAAGGGAGCTGGTTTAGAGAAAAACAATCAACAGTAGCAACAAGGTTTTAAAAAATCTTTCTTTAATATTATTATTACCTCAATTTGGCAAAAAAAAATTACAGGTGTAGTCTATGCTTTTCATCAGCCTGTAAATTAGACTACCTTTACCTACCCTGTTTATGAAGTAGCTGATATACATTTTTATTGATACAAAACAAATGTCTAAGCATTATTCTTCTGAATGTTCTGTAGCAATCTTTGTGGAAAAGTTGTGGCTGCTTGGTCCTGCAGAAATCTAATAGCATTCAGTACTGGGTACAGGAAACTTACATGTAGTACTACTGAAGCGAGCAATGCATGCTCTTCAAATGACCAAAATTCAAGGTAAAGATACGATAATACTAGTATATGATAATTGTTATTAAAGTATGTTGTCTTGCATGTTTAAAACCAACCTTGTTTTGACAGTAACTTAACTTCTTTAGGTCAATAATGTAATGCAAACGAGCATTAAGCTTATTCTAATTTCAAAAAGTAGAATGTGTTGAAAAATGTTTCCTTGCATGTACATCACTTATAGCCAAAAATTATTTGTTAAAGGTTACCATCACTCTCCTAACATTTTCACCATTCTTCTTAATTTGTTCTTTCTTTCCCCCTTCATCGTAATAACCTGTTTTTTTAAGTGTAGTTATCCTTTGTAAAATGTTCTAGATCACAAATAACAAATGGCATCCACATCTTTGATCCGGATACACCATGGGATGTTTGCAGGTAATTATGTTTATGCTGTGTGTCTTACCTTATTGCTGGTCAATATGAGTGAAATTTGTCCATATCACAAAAGCATGCACCAAAACATGGATTCTTCTTTTATTTTTTCTTTGCTTGTACTATTCCACACTTTTGCAGGGTTCCTAGTACCATTCTCGTATTAATTTTTCACACATGCTCAAGTCCTTTTGCTTGAAGATCATGGCTACATTAATCTTATGACCAAATCAATGTATGACTTTTGCTTTTTAGTTGTGAGCTAGGGGTAGTGACAAATGAGCTTCTTGGTATCCTTGTTACATACATTTGTATCCTTGAACCTTTACAGTAAATATACATTGTATTTTGTATGTAAAATCCGTTCTTAATTTAAGGTCATGTAGAGAAGTATAATAATTTCAACCTGGTCTGATCTGGAATGTCCTTTGTTGCCGGGTTCTAATCATTTGTGGGGTACAATGGAAATTCTGGTTTAAACTGAGAACAGATCTCGCCTACAACATAATGTAGGTGAAGCCATATTCCAACCTTTTCATGAATTGCCCTAGATTTGGTCACCTGGCCTGAGAAATTTTAGGTTAGCAAAACATTACATTTTTCAGTTGCTGGTCTTGGACTAACTTTCAATATAATTTTGCCTTGTTAACGACTGATGACTCTGAATCTAAAAAATTGCTCACAATAGTGGGTACCTCTGGATGATGAAACTAAATTTTGTACATTGTATTCATTACTACAACTGTGCATAAGTGAGAGTGATGGAGCTTACAGGGTCTTTGAAGAGAAAAAATAGGAAAACTGAGACCTGTCCCAACATCTTATTTCAAAGACTTGTTCTACAAAGTATTAACCAAGTGTATGCAATAGAATGCTGTTTTAATATTGTATCATTTTTTTGAAACTCAAGTTTTAGTTCTGGTCACAAGGAATTAATTCAAAGTCTGACATGGGATGGCACTGGTTCAAGACTTCTTTCTGCCGACCTTGTTGGTGTGTGCAAACTGTGGGTTATGAAGGTAAAAAATAATGCTGTAAGCAGGCCTGCAAATAATGTTTCTTTTGTCTGACTAGGCCACCATTTTGGTCTAACAGACTAGAAACGTTGTTGCCCATGGTTGTTCCCTGGTGCCTTTATAATTTTGCTCTTGTGAAACTAAGAAATTTATTTTTTTCATAGAAATCTAACACTGGGCACCCTGCATTTTACAGATTCTGAGCACTTTATGTGTAGGCTCCCTTCAGGTTTTCCTAGAGCTCAGCCTTACAAAGGACTGTCACACATACATGCATGTATTATTTTAAGTGATACTTTAATTTTATGGTATCCGTTGTTTTTTTACTTTTTTGTTACTTGTTTCAATATGCTTCAACAGGGCCACAACAAAAAGTCTGCTGACAGACTCTTTAAAAATCCTGAATTAAGAGTTTTAAATTGACATACTGAAAAGCAAATTCTAGTTGTTGTTTCATGATATAATTTTAACAGGACCACATGGTTAACGACTGGGAGTGTGTGTGTACAGTTGATGTTGGTGAAGGAGAAAGATTAGTGGCTTTGTCATGGATAGACACTGGTGTCAAGGTACAGTGTGATACTTTATAAAGAAGATAAAATGAGCTGGCTTGCACGATTTTCATTTGACTGGTGTTGTGACAATGGCACAGGTTTAGCGACGTTAAGTTTGCTTCTCACACGATAATAAAGGACTCGAATTCTGAGTTTCTCCGTCTCGATCAGAAAGTGAAAGTTTATATCCCTGAGTTTTGCTCTCGATTAATGCTCACCGTGCAAATAATTTTTTTAATGCTTGTCTCATCGACGACTGATGAAATCGGCACTTTGTGACTGGTTTTTTTAAAATCGCGAGTGTAAGACTAGTAATGGTTTTGCACGATCATGTGTTTAACATCGGACTGAAAGTAACTGTCACGCTATTCGTTTGTTAAAAGTCCTTAGATGTAAACCGTTAGACAAACGTTAAAAGTCCCTAGATGTAGAGCGTTAGATAACCGTTAAAACATTAGAACAAACTGCGTAACCGTTAGAACATTTTCTTCATCCGTTAGACATACTTAGTTAGCCGTTAGACCGTTAGGAGAAAGCGTTAGAACGTTTTGATCATCCGTTAGGCATAGAAAACCGTTAGAACGTTAGGACAAAACGTTAGAATGCTGTGAAGGCAACAATCCGTTAGCTATCCGTCCGTTAGATTTATCTAGTGTTTGTCAACAATCAATAAAAGTAATAGGCATTGAAGAATCTTGTGTGCTCCATAATTCTCTGCAGCAATAATATTTTTTTAAAAAAAAGTTCTCAATGAGCTCTTTCTAATCATCTAAAAATTGCAAGTAAATTATTTTGATTTAATGAATTGGTAACCTGGATGATACCTTAAGCTTTGTACAAGGGTTTCATTAACCCTGGATGAATTCTGATTTCACCTGAGAATGGATTTTACCTGCATTGCTATAGTGCGTAAAGCAATTATGTAACTTCTTCAATAAAACTTCTTTAATACGTTAACAAACACGACACACCTCAGTCTAACAAAAGTGTTCAGTGGCAGTGCAGTAGTGAACAGCCACTTAATAACACTGTACAAAAGGTCAAACCATGGCTATGTATTTTTTTTTCACATAATTTAATGTTTGACATAATTTATTTTTTTAAAGAGCTAAAGAAAAAGTTTTACTGAGTTGTACTACTCTATCTTGATTTGGTGATAATGACTTGAGTTTTGATGCAGCATTACTTACAAACAGAATCTGTTCAGCTTGTTTGGTGATGATTCTCATTTTACTGCACCTGTTCCTAAGAAGCTCAGTGATCGCTTCATAACCAACAAAAGCAAACCCCCATTGGTGGAGATAGGAGGCATGAGAGCCCGGGACGGTTGGGTGGCAATCAGTGAAACTGGTCTAGTAAGTTGTCTCTTGATTCTTGCCCGGCCCTCATCATTTTTTGTTTTATTTTGTTTTTAGTCATTACAGTCAAGCCAGGTCAAGCGTACCCCACAAAATTCCATTAATGAATTTATTGTTCGAAAGTTGAGTCTGTTGGCAGTTGTAGATTTCAGATTCATCTCTACATTCTTGCATGCGTAATGAGCCGTGTATTCACATGTGATTCAGTTATGAAATTTCTACCAGCTCAGTTTCCCTGAATTTGATGTAAATGTCTTCTAAGAATTTTAATTCATTCAAAGATTTTCAATCTGACCAAATACAAACAACTTCTCGTAAATTATTCACTGCTTATTACGCATGCAGTAATTCTGATTTGAATTTGACACCAGTTACGGGAACGACTAACGGATTCATTTTTCAAATAATCAGTTCATAATAGAATCTTGGGGGGGGAGTACGCTTGACCTGTTTTGACTGTAGAAAATGACAGAAAGACAATTCTATTTTGAGGAAGGAAGGGGCACTAGGGCCTTCTGAAACAAGGCAGGAAAAAAAATTGAAATCCACTTGCTCTGTGAGCAAGTAAATTTCAGTTTCCACTTGTCCGCACCTAAATATAACTTGCCCGAATGGAACAAAATGCCTTATCATCTTAAGTGAGGTACTGTACATAATCAATATAAGTTATAGATTATAACAATTAACTACTGGGTTTGACCAATATGGTGATGGGAGGAGTTTCTGTCTGGAAAATAATTATCAGTTGCCGACACTGACACTTTCAGACATACTCACTGGACCACTAATGCTAATTTCTCTTGCCCACTGGGTCACCAAACTTCAATTTTTACTTGCCCATGATCAAAATTTACTTACCCCAGGCAACCAATGCTTGAGTTTTTTCCTGTCCTGTGAAAACCACTAAATTAAAGAAAAATATAATTGAAAAATTGGAACACCTGTAGGCTTCAACTATCAAAAAAAGGCACTCAAATATCCAGCTGTGATAAAAAAGGCTTGAATTTAAATCAAAAGAAAATAAAAATGTAGCTCAAAACTTTGTTTGCAAGATGACAATTTTCACCAAAAGAATTATTCTTTTGGTGAAAATTAACAGCTTGTGTGCAGTTTTAGTCATGTATATTGTATACAAAGCAAAAAAAAAAAAGAACAGAAAACTAAAACTCTGTTTATTTTATGAAAATTTTTCTTTCAGATTTGTGTTACAACCACAAAACCTGAGGTACAAATCACAAGAAAGTGCTTGGCACAGGTGCGGGCACGAGTTGCTGTAGCTGACCTTGCATTTACCAACAGTAAGTTAAAGATCCTGACCTGAAATTTTCCTCTGGATCTATCAGTTACCCGGTGTCTGATCTAGGATTTCCAGTTAGGGGGCCAATGTGTCCCAGTCAACAATATTCAGTGGAACATTTTGTTTTTTGGAGGGTCTTATTTGTTTTTTATTTTTATGTACTCAGTGAATATGTTACCAACAGATGTCATATTCTCTGAATTTTTGTTCTTGCTTTACTTTTAATCTTCTAAAATGTAAACCAAAATATTCTTTGAAAACGACTTTGCACATGGAGAAATAACATTTCCTTGTGTCTTTTTCTTTTGAAAGACAATTTGAAGTGCGCCAAAATGACCCAGAACAGGTTTTTGAAGGAGACATCTTTGCTCAAACCGTGGCAATCCCGCAATGGCATGCTCTAGATCAGACACTGGTTTACCACTTTAATTTTGTTTAGCTTTTATCTCCTATACCCCTTTATAATTTTATAATAATATTATACTTTATTGAGTATGCACCTTGTTACCACTGCAAGGTTCATTCGCATAAATCTTAGCATCAGTCATAATAACTGATGATCTGCTTCCAGCCCAGTCAAACTCTTTAATGCCAGATGTTAGCAGTCTGAGTGATATTAAGACAGCGTTCATCAGGAAATTGAGTAATTTCAATTTTCAGTGGACAAAAAGAATAATAATTTTAAATTATTGGTCTGATTCTTTTTTACACTTTTCAAGGGCTATAGATGTAATAACACCAAAGAAAATTTCTTATGAGAGCCCGAGAAAGTAAATGCCAAATTTCACAAAATGACATCTTACACATGACATTTTTAGAATTTTACCCATGTTTTCACCATTCTTGTGAAATTTGACATATTATATATTTTTTCGGGCTCCCATGAGAAGTAGTCGTTGGTGTTATCAAAAGAATGCAGTATTGAAATTGTTCTGGTAGAAGGTTTTTGTTCACTTATCTAATAATTAAAATTCCTCAATTTCCTGATGGATTACCTGTATGCTGAATATTACAGCTGTAGTACTGTATACACTGTACATTGACTATTTTTCAGGATACTCAGGGCTTAAAGAAAGTCCTGTCCCCTTGTCCTGGACCAGTAGATTGTCATTTTGGGCATAATAATTATTTCTAACCTCACTTGTCCAATAGACAAGGGTCCAGGCGCCTGTTTCTTGCTGGTAACTTTTTGGGCCCTAAAAGCTGTTTCAATTTTGCGGTGTTTGCGTTCAAAATCAAACTTTCACTAATTTTGAAAATGATACAATGAAACTATGAAATAATGAAGCAAAATTGACCAGTTTCTGAGCTAGGAACTGTGCTACTAATGAACAAGTTTTGGTTTTAAAATTTGCCTTTCAGTTTGGGCCCAAAAAGTTACTTGGCCTTTCAAGAAAATGGCCCCAGGCAAGTCATCTGGTAATTAAATCATTAGGTACACTAGGTATTGCAGCCGAAGTATGCAGTGACCCTCCATGGCAAAACAAAAATGTGAGAGATGCTTGTGTAAAGGACAAGCTGGATTTTAAGCTTTTTTGGAGCTCTAATACAACCTTGGCAATAGAGTGTAACATACATGTGTTGTAGCCTTGGGTGATTTTAAAAACTTAATTTCATGATCAAACATTTAAGCAATGAACCCCAAAGTAATTTTATCTGGGTTGGAACTTTTCTGCTCTAATCTATAGTAAGATGATAGTGAGGAGGCCAGAATCAGAATCAAATTTGTCGTCTTACTGTATTTCTTTTCTGTTAATTTTCTGGCTTTAATTTTATCACCCCTTTTCTTGCCCAAAAATGTGTAGTGTAAAAGGAGACTTTGCTAGCATATACTTGATTTAAAGAATGTTAAAGTAACTTTTTTGGTAAAAATCTTCTTTTAGAGGGCAAAGTGATTGTGGTTACAAACGATGGTGAATTATGCAGTGCAGTACAGTTCTACAGAGTTTCTTTATCTGGTGGTCCAGGTATTTAAAAGTTGCTAAAATCAACTGTTATATCAACACCATATTAAGTATTAAGTATGGAGGAGAAGTCTCAAACTTCATTACAGCCACACTGTAAAATACCCTGCGAATCAAGAGGTGCAGGTGGGTGACGAAGAAAAAGGGTGTGGCTCTTTTCTAACCCAATCCCTGCTTGCTTCCCCTTTCTCTGTTCCAAGAAGACATTTCCACGAGAACTCCAGCTTTTGTCACTCCTCAAAACCAACATCTCCAAATTGAAATTCGATCTTCAAAGTGTCTCCAGTTTGTTGGGAGCTTTTAAAGGGCCAGATGTTTATCATTTCTTGAAAAAGTCAAGTGTCGCCCCCTCTTAATAAGGTTAGTTCTAATCCCCACAGTCGAAAGCTTGCAAGCACCCCGTAAAGAACAGTCTGATGGTAGTGTGTTTTTTTAAAAGGATGAGGGAAGGGCTGAAAACAAGAAATCCTTTTGTAGTTCAAGTTTTAAGTTTCGATTCATAAATAAAAATTAATTGCACGAAACATCACTAGCCCACAAAATAGCTAAAGTTAATCTAGGTGGGCTGTGAGACTTGAAATCGAATACCGTAAATTCCCTATGAACCCCTTCGAGAAGGCTTTTTTATTTCAAGCACGTTGAAGGGGGAAGGGGCTTAATAGAGAGGGGGGTTTATTTGAGAGGGGATTTCATTGGTTGAAAGAGCAGTAGAGCGTCCCGTATCAGCAAATTAAAGTACACTTACCGATAAGGGGGGCTGTACTGATTTTAAACCATCCAGAAGATGGTATCAATTCGCCATGAAGAGCTAGGGTGCAAAGTGGAAAAGCATGACGAACATGACGTTGGGGGTATTGCAGCCGAAGATCAAAGCAATTTCAAACTTACAGCACATGAATAAACCATACTGGATCATTCCAGCTTTTAATAATTTGGTTGTGAAGAATAAGGACGGAAGGGAGGTGAACTTAAAGAGAGGGGGACTTAATAACTTTCTTCCCCCGAAAAAAAGGGGGGGCTTATTAGAGAGGGGGGCTGAATAGAGGATTTACACGGTAGTAAAGATTAGTAGAGGTTGATAAAGCGTGGTATGCAGAGTATTTTCCTGGAGCAAATCTACATTGTGAAGACTGTTCGTAGCTTTATATAACACAATGTTGTTGTTTTTTTTCAGATGGCTGCCAGATCACCTCTGATCCACTTCCCTGTTTGTTTCCTCATTCTCACAGTGAGCAAGACTGTAAGTAATTTATTTTCCTTTAGAAGACAGTTAAAATTTCTTTACCCTTTTTGTTTTAAATTGCACTAGAATGGGATTTCGTTTTCTGACCTGCATTTCTAGTCCTAGTAAAAGTCTTTATTTATTTACTTATTTATCGGAGAACTTGACATTCTAAAACGAGGAACACTCTACGAGGTCTAGATTTTTAGCAGAGCACGCGCGTGAACCCGAGCCATTTTGGCAGGAAAACTCGATATCCGTCGTCTTTCTACCACGGGTTGTAGTGGCGGAAAAATGAGTTATCAAATGTTACAAGTTTTATCATTATGCATTCATGGGAGGTCTTAACCTCCTCCAATAAAAATAACCATGCTCACTTTTCTTGAGAAAAAAAGTAAAATGACTGTGCCTGGGATGTCTATTTTTGGGAATACATGAAAAAACACTTTAAGTCAAACTTCTTCCTGGCGGTTGTCTTCGTCCTCGAATCTAAAGGACTCTCTTTTTCAACCGGACAACTTTCTGGTCCAACTTTCACTGAGGGTTTCATGCAGCTGATGCGAACATTTCAAGTGAATAACGTTGTCTTATTGGAGTTGTAGTAGGCTTCACAGTAATGAGTCAGTGTACACGTTTTAGAATCACCGTCTACAATGTTTTCGAATAACTATATTTGCCTACTTTTAGCTGTTTTTGGTTTAGTCATCTTCTGTCAGCTTCGCTATGTTAATGGGTGATTTTTTTAAAGCGGAATTTGATTTTTCAGTTAGTTCCTTCTTTTTTCAGTTGCAGAATACCGTGTGAGTAACATCCAATTTTTATCCAAGAACTCTGGAGAAGGAGTCTTAGTTTGCACCTTTGGTGAGTGTGATATGCATTCACTTTAGTTTCCGGATTCAAAGTCTCTGGACACGCGACCCAAACCGGAATGTTTTTATTTAGAATTCATGCATTTGCGTGAAAAGGGCAAAGCGGTTCCCTTAAAATCTTCTGAAATGTAAACGTAGCCATTCTAAAACTTAGATACTTTCTCTTTTCGTCATTTTGTTATGAATAACTTTATAGCTTGCTTTTATTATAGGGATTACCAACGTAACTCAACGTGTAACGGGAATAGGGCCTTCGAAGGGTATCAGCTTTCTTTACTATATCTTTACTGTATCAGCTTTACTTGACCTTTTCAGTGGTTTGTGGTGACAATAGGAACAAATAATCTGAACACACCAAAAGTTTTATTGAGTCTTGATAAACCGATCGGGCATAAAATTCATAGTGCTATCCACGGGATAAATCACTATCTAGCAGATAAGTATTTAGTTTGGAAAACCAATTGTCCTATCCACTAGAGAGAGATTAATTTTATCAACAGCATTATTCAACTTACAAACATCTGGGGTTAGATGAATAGCCCCAGCCGCATTATGTTTGTATGCAGCCATACAAAGATAATCAGGGTTGCCACGGTCAGGGAAAAGTCAGGGAAAAACGAAAACTTTTGAAGGTCAGGGAAAAGTCAAGGAAATTTTTAAAAATCAGGGAAAATCTTTGATATTGTCAAAGTCAGTGAAAAGTCAGGGAATTCTGTTTTCCGGTTTAGAGTTCATAAGTTTTCTTCAAGATTTTAAAATGCATTTTCTTTCGGGAAAGATGAAAAGTATGCTGCAAAGCAAGCAAAGCAATCAATTTGACACTCTACGCCTAACACATGTAGTAGTTGTGGTCAGTGGTTTTCGTTGTGATTGCTTTCTTCCAAATTCCTTCTTCCTCTTTCCACGAAAAGCTGAAATGGTTGAAAATGAAGCGAAAAATATCGATAGCCTACAAAAAAGCTAAAGCGAATGTAAACAGTGATTGTTTCTCATTAATAAAGGTCAGTGAAAACTGTTTAAGGGAATTTTTAACTTTGTGATGAGTGACAACCATGATAATGGCTGCATACATTGTGTTTCAAATCAATGGTAACTGGAAAAAAGGCGTCGTCATCATCCTCACTTTTTCTTTCTTGATTTGTTTTTTCATCATTAGGAAAAAGTGGGAGTTGCGTGAAACGGTGGGAAATGAAGAAAAGTGAAAAACAGATACATGAGAGATTCCAACAGAAAACCGCTGGTCATTTACATCCGAGCATGCCGAACTACAGTGTACCAGTGTATGTAAGTAAATGCAGCAACAATCACATTTACTTGTGACCAATGAGGCTGTTTGGGTGACAGGTTTTTTCCTTACTAAATTTGCTCTCGGCTGCATGTCTTACGCCAGAGAAGAAAAGGTGTTCTTGCGCCCATGCATCTTTGGGAAGAAGTTGTTCAAAGAATATGTTATAATAAATGATCGTCATGTTAACTTCAGTGACTTGTCCCTAGTCGTCTTCCTATTCCTCCTTCCCATCACTCCCTGGGCAAAAGGGTGTTTGAATTTCGAAAGAATTTATTTTGTAACATTAGGCTGCGTGCAAACGGACGCAATAACTCCCAACATTGTTGCGCCAACAATTTTGGAAGTCGTTGCGTGCGTGTTGGCAGTGGTCTGCAAACGGATGCAACAACTCCCAACAATGTTGGGACCTGCAGTGATCCAACATTGTTGCGCTACGCTTCGGCGATCACGGAACAAAAGAAATGTTGGGAGTTGTTGGCTGAAAAGTTTGACCGGTTTCAAACTTTGCGCAACAACACGCAACAACATCCAACAACATGCAACAGGGTGTGCAAATGGACGCAAGATGTAACATCCAACAATGTTGCATCCGTTTGCACGCAACCTTATGTTATGTAATAATATAATTCTCATGATCTTTCTGTATTTGTACCGTATCTCATTCCAGGAATGGACCATCATTAACACGTATAAAGATCCTGCCAATATCGTATCACTGTGCCTCCCGCGGTTACCAACGCCTAAAATAGATTTCTCACCCATCAGTAACGTCTTAACATACCCTGCATCAATCTTGTTGGTTCAATATGACGATGATAAGCTTCAAATGTTGACCAGGTAGTGTTTTATTTTAATTTTACAGTCAGTAACTGCACTAGGTATAAGATAAGATTTTAAGTCGTACACTTTAGTCACTGGAATAGTCAAAAACGTTTTTTCTAATCAGCCCCTGGTTTAAGAGAACACTTTAATGGCAATATCTGACTGCTTGTGCTGTGTAGTGAATAAAATGAACGCTTGTTCAAGCTCGTCAGTCATCAGGCAGAATTAAATTTTAAAGCATCTGCAACCCTGATTGCCATACAGTAATCAGGTTGATGCATGCATAACAGCCAAGTGGCTCTAGAGCCCTGATAAATGAGTTGGAGCCCTCCATTTTATCATTCCAGAGTGACACCGGTCGAACGCTGTCTAAGATAGCTTTTATCACGATTCATATGCTAAATTTACATGTACTTTCCTTAAGCAGAATCAGTCTGAGATAGTGTAACAGCGTTACTGCAATCTTACCTTCAGTGAAGGTGAATAATGTATAACAGCGAAGGCATTAGGTTTTGTTAATTCATGCCTTAAAAAACCGATCACCGTAAAAAAGCTGTTTGTCTGTCTATCACTTAACATTTCATTTGCATTTCATTTTTTAAAGTACAAAGCAAGCAGCCTGTAAAACGATCACACTTGACGTTCCTGCTCATCACATGGATGAGGGAAAGAGAGTTTGTTACTAAACTGTTTATTCTTTCTACCTTTTCAGTGTTGGCCTGAAACCGATTGGCTCATTTCGCACAAAACCTCAAAGTTCTGACGCTGACTTAGGTAGGTATTAGTGATGGTCCTACATATATAGGTACAGATCCTATGTTAATCTATACGCACCCACAGCGTGGAACGCTTTCAGGCCCCGACCGATATTATTGAATCCGCAACTTTTTCTATTTCGGCTCCACTACGCAGTACAACATGAATAGAAAAACCATTAGGTTTATTTTGGCTGTTCCGCCGAGCTCCGCAGATATAACAATACATTATACAACAACTTCTATTTCATTCAAATATGTGGTGTAAGAACTAGAACAGAGCTGAGCGACAGTTTACACAGAATACTGTCAGAACAGAGGCCAGAAAAAACCTGCCGGAAAAAAACCTCAACAAGGAAAAAAAGTCGGCAGGAAATCTGGGTAGGATCCATGGCTCATGCTCTGAAAAGCCCATCCTACGAAGGCTACACGGCTGGAAGGTCTTTGCCCTTATTTACAAAACAAGTATTCCAACAAAGGACGGCAAACTCTAAATAATTTAAGAAAACGCAAACAAGCTAAGAAACCCCTGGAAAAATCGAACTGCAACTAGTAAATCAAATATATACTACAATAAATAAATAAATAAATAATAACATGAGCTAGACGAGGTGTCGGCCTAGAGTGCTTTCCCACGTGATAAGCATCCCTTTTATAGCGCTCCATTCTACCCATACTGCAATTCAACTGCCCCAGTCCCCACTGCTGCCGTGCCGCAGAAATATTTCATTTCCGGCTAATTCGTATCCACTCAAACGCCGGAAATTCCATTTTCGGATACGGCTTCCGTCCACACGTATTCGGTGAATCTGGCATACGAATCCGCAACTTTTTTAATCGGCTCTCCAGAGTGGAAATTTTGGAATACGCTATGAATCCGGAATCATGTCGACGCTAAATCCGGATGTTTTTTTTCCAGTGACGTAACAATTAAGATCGAGCCCAGGGCCGGGTTGTTCAAAGCAGGGTTAACCCAGGGTTAGTGCAAAATTTCAGTTCAGTTATGAAAGCTTAAAAAGCAAACTCAGTTTTATCCTTTTTATCTACAACTTGATGATTTGATGCTGTAAAAAGAATCGAGAAAATCATCCGGGAAAATGCTTTTAAACAAAGAAAAAGAAACTCAGGTTAAAATTTAACCCTGGGTTAGCGTTAATCGGCCTTCAAACAACTGGGCCCAGTTCTTTACCGTGAATACTGTATTCAAGATGGCAACCTCGGTCCCAAGTTCTCTCAAGGAAGAGCAAGATGCATGCTCCGTTGCCAATTTTTCCAAAGGAATTCTGGGTACAAGAGTGAATCCGAATACCTGTCGGATACCTGGACCGGCGAATTCGATTTGAATACAGATACGCGTGGACGTGGAAATTTTGAATCGAGAAAGAAAGATGCGGATTCAAAAATATCGGATACGTGTGGACGGGGCCTCAATCTGTTCAACTCTTCGCTACCATTTCACTCAGTCACCTTCATCTACCGAAATGAGTTTCTTAATAAGTGGTTTAGTTACTATATTTCATGCTCCAAACCATCAATAACTAATTAAACCTTCCACAGGTATCCCAGCCAAGAAAGCCCGCACGTTAGGACCAAGCTACAGCCCAGGATGCCTCGGTGCCATCTGTTTTTCCCCTTGTTGTTGCTGCCTTATGGGAATTACCATGACCGGAGATGTGCGCATGTTCAAACTGCATCACCTGGCAGGCAAAGGTAAGCCTCAGTAAATTGTAGTGATCTCTATCTGATGATCCTGGAAGGGGAAGGGAGGTTGTTTAGTTGGGTACGTCGCTTCAATCATTTTGAACTTCACAGAACTTCGAGAATTTAAAGGACGTTGATGGTACTGAAGAGACCTGACTGGAGGCATGTTTGTTAGTCCATATCCCCAATTAATTGTGGAGAGATACTAACCGGCGTACAAAAATCTAGATCAAAGTATATTCCTGTTCTAGAATTGATGCGACCAATCGCATGCGCCATAAGAGTGAGCAACAGAACATAAACACGTAAGAAGAAAACATTGTTCACCTACTGCATAAGTTGTTGCAATTTCGTGCTTTTTAACGTTTTAATAGTATTTGCATTTGTACGCGCATTTGATCTTTTCATTTTATTTCATATAATTCAATTAGTTAATTAATTATTGATTTTTTTGTAAGAGACAATGGTATTTTATAATGGGTGTGAGGATGTAGTAATCCACGAATACTTCCGTTGCGGAGTTCAAGGAAGCGTCTGACGCGCCAATTTTGCCAGGATAAGACATACATCAGCCGAATTTACATGTAACGTTCCTGTTTCAGAGCGTTAGCCTGGCAGGCGCTTGGAAGTAATGGGTGCAAGAAAGAACGAGGCGCGCGGGGAGACATGCATGTCTCCGACGTCGTCGCGCGGCCCGTTCTTTCCCGCATATTACTTCCAAGCGCCTACTACACGCGCGGGCTATCATTTTTTAATAACTATGATCGCATTTGTCAACAGACAGTGAATTTCACGGTGGAATGCGACTCAAGCGCAGCCTGACAGACTTGCTGCAATACTGTCTTCTCACAGGATGGGAGTGGTGGGATGTACTTATGGCGGCACACCTCGGAACACCAACAGGTTACAGATTTTGTTATTGCTTTCTTGAATAAAACAGACATCGGGAGAAATGGCTATTGATCTCGTGACAGTAACTTACAGTCGCAGAAAGTTTGTGGGCTTTTTATATCCCCAACTGGCCTATTTTTGGTCCTAACGGTAGAAGTCACTATACAGCCCTGGCTTAAAAACGCACAGTCGGCAGCCTAGTGAGCTCCCACCATATCATTGGTTACCATGAACGCGCAGCAGTACTCTTCATCGTGGAGTACACGGGTAACACTAACAATAGCCGAATCTCTACTGTTTCTCTTTTGTGTGGCCAAATCGCACCTTTACGCTTTTAAGTGTCTCCATACCTCACTGTTAGAAGTTTTAGGGCCTGTTTACATGGGTTCTCCACCTCCATATAAACAGGCCCTCAGCGCGCAAAGTATGAAATCACTTGTACGCAGTCCGGGTAACTGGACATATAACTGACTCTATAATGTGTCTAAAATTGAAAATCAATTCAATCTCTCTCTCTCTCTCTTTTAATTTGACATCGAGATTGAGATTCATTTCTGTATGGTTGCTTGCTTGCGGCTACACTTTGTCTGTAGTATGGGAATAAAATCTTTTCAAACCTGAACCATTTACAAATCAGCTTGTTTCAGTGAGGCAAGCCAGAGAAAAACGCCAAAAATCATGAAGCTTTGAACATCTTGTCAGTGTTGCACTTTCTACTCGTATTTTCTTTAAAATAATTTCACAACCCTCGGGGTTTGCGCGTTAATATTGGTCTTAGAAAGAGGAGGATAAAGCCTGTCCGGTCGTCGCTTCTCTCCCTCCGAAGAATGATTTTCGGAGGGAGAGAAGCGACGACCGCAAATACGTCTGTGGTCAACCCTCTCCGTTTATAAGCCCTTCTAAAACCCTTTATAAGCCGCTGATGATCGGCGGTTTACGGTTTATGATTTATTCTTTTATTCACGTCACGCAATCTGTTGTTGCATTACTTAGAAACACTAGATGCGGTTTCAAGACAACTAACAGATGAGTTCAGCATCCAGGAAATCGCTCAACAGCAGATTCACTGTTCCCGTTTCAGAGCCATCAAGGCTAGTCTCCACAAGTGTATGAAGGACGGTGCAGGACAGGCGGTTGACTGTTACGTTCGACAGCTTCTTGTTGCCATAGCAACGACCTTTAGGTCTCTGCTGAGATCATCGCACAGCGCCGCTGACCAGTTTGCTAGTAAGTTTTTCTTTTGTTGACATATTGAATGACGTGACTTCCCGGCTTTCTGAAGGCAAGTGCTGTTTGAATAGCTGGGTGGCTGTGTGGATTGTAGCCTGTTTCAGGTTCCAAGATACTGAAATCAGAACTCGTGAAAAGGCCCCCACTATCTGAGAGCCTGGAACAAACTTACTTGCAACCTGCCAAGAATGAAAATTCACAACCATAAACTTTGACAACGTTTTGCACAGGGGCTCAGACACAAAATCTATTGGTCCCAAATTCACATTTGGTGCCGCACCGACCGTACAGTAAACTTAGGCCCAACACTCCTGGTCCACTCTTAAAAAAGGAGTGAACATACTTACTTTCTGCTAGATGAATTTGACTTGCGATTTAATACCTTTCTCGTTTTCGGGTGAAAACTAGCACCGGCAAGCACAGGACTTGTCTTAATCAACCTGAATTTAGTTTGTTTAATAAATAAATAAATAAATAAATAAATAATGATTTAGAGGTAACACATCCACGTAGTGATTCTTCGTCTATCATTCCTGGTCGAATTGAAATTTGGAAATGTTGTTTTTTATGAGAGGGGAGCACTCCAGCACCCGGGCAAAAAGCTCCAGGAGCAAAGTAGAGAACCAACAACAAAGTCAAACCAGATATGGCTGGTAGGGATTTTAACCCGGGCCACCGTGGTGTGAGGCGAGTTCATGATCTCACCACTGCGCCATTCTTGCTTGCTCCCCAAGTTAAAGTTAATATTTTCTTTGTTCAATTTTTTAAAGAGATGTCAGCAAATCAGGATGTGGAAGTGGACAAGGTCATTCAAGTTTTGGATACACGGGAACTAGCTCTAGAAAACAGTAAGCCACAGAGACTAAGGAAATTAAAATACTCTACAGTATTGTTGGCAAAAAAATATGTTAAGTAGGGGTCTGTTGTTTAGAATTGAGTACCGACCTGTTGATTTCCTGATATAGTCGATTCGGCGAAACATTTTGAGAGCAGAAATTTTTGGATCAATTTAGGTTTTAGGGAAAATGCCCACCTACCTCTCCCCTAAGATGACATTAACACGTACTTCTCACTTATGGCAAAATGATGGCTTAGGGGAGGGGTAGGTGGGCAGTTTCCCAAAAACCTAAATTGATCCAAATTTTTTCCGGTAGCAGATTTTCAATCTGCACTTTGTAACAATGGTAGAAGTAACCAATAATTATTGGTGAAGTCTCAAGAACCCTTTAAGTGCCGAGAGTGACCAACATCAATTTTCTCCTTAACAATATCAGTACACAATCAAGAGAATAGGTTTTGAGAATTGATGAAATAATCACCTAAATCTAAATCTAAATATCGCTATGTCGGCAAAATCGTTTGGGACATCACGCCAACTCTAAGATAATAATAAATAAAACTATACTAGAATATACAAAACTATTAAAAACTATTAAAAAACTACTGATAAAAAGAAAACTAAATTAGTTTGCTTTTAAAAATACAGAGGGATTGGCTGGAAACAGTTTCTTCTGGAAGTTTGTTCCATTCAGTTATTGTCCTGGGAAAAAAAGAAAATCTAAAAATATCTTTATGTCCTTTCGGTACAATAAATTTAAAATCATGGCTTCCCCGGGTTCTCCTTTCTTTGCTTGTTTTCAAATAATCCCCCCAGTCCCCATCTAGGAGGCCGTGGCACATCTTGTACATAGTGGAGAGCCTTGCGTGTCTTCTCATTGTTTCAAGTGTGTCCCACTGTAGGTCTTGCAGCATTTCCGTCACGCACCTAAGGAAAATGCTTTGATCTTTTGTCTAATTCTCACCTTTTCTTAATATAAATGTATAGAGATCAGTTAGTAGAATTTGTATGTGGATATTAGGGCTTAAAGGGTTAATGGACAGCCATCTCTCAGTTTTCTCAGTCGTATTTTAGCTCGCCGATTCTCACTTTACTGTCTTACGTTGAGAAAATAGAGTGCCATAAACACTCAAACGTCTTACTGAATTTTGTTCTTTAAGCAACTGTGTTGTCCATGTTTCCTCTCATACAATGGCTCACTGACCTTGCCATGTTTGTGGTCGTTACATTTACAAACCATCATAACAAGGAATCCGCAGGGGTGAGTAGAGTGACAAGATATTTCGAGAAAGGTTGTCGGAAAAAATGTGCACTCGACAATCCCGAAAGGTAATATGGGATATGATCAACACACTTCCTGACAGTGTAGCTGTCGAGCCTATTTTTGTTGCATTCCTTTAGCACTCGCAATCATAAGTCCATGGCCTCTCGCAGTGCCTGATACAGACCTTGAGATAAGGGGGGCGGACCCGGTCATCCATACCCTTAGATAAGTCCATGTTGTATTTGCGTGCCATTCTTTCTCGTGCCATTCTTTCAAATTTCTTTGAAGAACAAAGAATCCAAAACCACCCGCAATACCTTTCGGGATTGTCGCGTGCCCATTTTTCTGACAACCTTTCTCGAAATAGCAGTATTCTGTAATGGGGTTTGATGTACGGGGTGGGCGTTAACCTGAGATTAGGCGTCACGGAAGACATAATAGAGATGCAGTCAAACCCAGTTCACGGATACGGACACCGGGGGGCATAGAAAGTGTTCGTATAACCGGGGTTCAATTTAGTGGGTTGGATTTAGAGAAAATTGCTGGCAGGTCTAGTTGAAAAGCTACTTGTGGAAGGTACTGTTAAGTTACTTTCAATTACACCAAAAAAACTACAGTAATGGCATGGATGCATGTAGAAAAAAAATTGGAACTGTTTTTGTTAGTTTGGTGTCGACTTTATGTGGCAAGACAAACTTATACGATCTTTCAAGGCGCTTACTTGATATGTCTGATTAACCCGATTTGCGACAAGTACTCTCTGCATGCGGGCAAGTTAATTTACTGATCATATCTGGTGTAAACGCACTTTCACTTGGTTTACTTGGCAATGTGGTTTGTGACCGTTTTAGGTTAGCCTGGTTCGTGACACAAGCACTTTGAGTACATTACGTGAAATGCTGATTCTCATTCGTATTTGGGGTCAAAGTACTCCAAATATACTCCCTACAATCACTCCATCAGCAGGTAAGTTTTGTTTTCGGTCTGTCTACTTGTCTATTTGTTCTTTGTTTTAATTAAGTTTTTATTTTGCCGTTGCTCAATTTAACATAGACCTTTCTCAGCACGAAAACGCAAACTAGACGCGTGTGTTAGGGGATAGGAAGGACGGCGTTCTTTAGGTTATCTTTGAGAGATAGAGGGAAGAAGCTGCGAGCAGCCTAATTTTAACTATAATAGGTCTTGTTTTGTTTGGCGACATAAACTGAATGCTGATTCAAGCAGACTATAAAAGACAAAATGACGCAAGTACAATATAAAAAAGTTAACATGGGCATATATGTTCACGCTTTCGCTCGGCGCTCTTTTTTTAATTTTTGACTGACACGTTATGGGGTATTTACTTTAGAAAAGAGCTCTTGCTTAAGTCTGTCACAGTAGTACATGATTAGTTGTCGACCTTGTATTTGTGCTTAACCCTTTCACACTGGTCAAAACTGCAACATAAGCATGGCAAGAACTAGCGTCCTTGGTATTTTCATACTAGTGATTGCCAAATGCTTATGAGTTCTTTGTATACCATTTTTCAGACAAGAACGAGTCCCTGGCCTTGTTATTCAAGATCTTCACAAAAATCTGGCTTCTGAGCAGACAAGCAAGCACAGATGAACAAGATACTGTTGTAGAGGACAGGTTGGCGGGTATGTTGTCATTCGCCTAAACTTGTCGTGAAGATGATTTTAACTGTGTCAGACTACGAGAATTCCGCTTTGTTCCATAGGCATAGTGTATTTGAGCGAGCTAAATACGCGAGCGAGCGTGAAAATGTTTCTCCTCGCGCGGGAGTTGAAAGAGAAGCTGGTGCATATGCATTTGCGAGTATAAAGCGGGGGGGAACTCCGAAAATATATTTATCGAACGCTAAAAAGAGGACGCAGACAGCTAGCTAAACACAGGTTCAATTAGTCATATTTGACTTAGTTAGAAGTCATCATCTGTGCGTTACACTTACAGAATTGAGTTGTTTTTATTGTTGCTGTTTTCCTTACAACTGTGTCATATTATTCACTTTTGTCTGAATTTGTCTTTTATAGCTGAAGCTGCTCCTCTTATCCCTAACTCACCGTTTCTTCAGAATATGCAAATACCAAATTTGAATAGAGGTATTATATTGTTAAAAATAAATACAAAATAATAATAGTAATAATGATAATGATAATGATAATGATAATGATAATGATAATGATAATGATAATGATAATAATAATAATAATAATAATAATAACAACAACAACACTCTCATGATTCATAGAACTGCAGTTATTAATACAAACAGTAAAACTGGTATACTGTCAAAAAATTATATATTCTATTCTCTATCACTGCGCTCAGCCGAACAGAAAATGTTTCTGTTATATTAAAGTATGAAGAGGCAAAACAACACAATAATAAATGGAGGGAGCCGCCAGCAATCGAGAGTTTGCTTGCAAGTCTAGCTGAAAAAAAAAATGGTGTACTGTTAAAAAGATATAGCTGTATTTACAACCGCTCGACCTCTGTGTTTCAAAGTGAAAAGTTGTCTCTCGTTTTCATTGATTTGTTGAAAAGAAGTCCCAATCCTTTTATCAGTTGCATCGAATAAAAATTTCCTTCCAGTTTATTCCAGTAGTTTTCCTTAGTATGTAAAAAAAGAAAAATTGATATTTGAGAATTAACGTCTTTTGAGATCACTCTGTGACAGTTCATATAGAAGGATGCTATCATCTGAGTGTTCAATTTGATTTCAGGTGTGTCTGGTAAAGCAGTAAGTGGACAAATCAAACCTGCGCTGTATCAGTTTGGTACCCAGCCTGTGTGGTGCACATCTAATCAGATCTTCCACCCATTTGCCTCCGCCATTTTCCCAATAGCTGCTGATGGCTCACACACAATAGATGTTGTGAGGAGGATCTTTTTGGATAAATCACCAGAGACTAAGCTAAAACGGTGTACTAGGTATGTTTAGGCTCAGTCGTTAGAACTTAAGCGATCATTGTGATAGCTGAGGTACGCTGCCAGAAGAGTTGAGTTCACTATCTCTTTGTCGCTAACATGCATGGTTGAGATCGCTGGACCTTTTGACCGATTCAAGCTTAACTAAAATATCATCTCTGTTAGCTATGTCCACCGTGCTGTAAAGTGTGTATGTCATCGGGGCGAATCGACTTAATTTCAGGGCAAACGACCTCGGGCAAATGGACTTTCGGGCGAAACAACCGCAATTTTAAATATTGTGGGTATTGTAAAGAGCAGCGCAGAAAGTTAAAGTAAGCTTGCGTCTCGATCGACGATAAGGAAAGTAAACAGGGAGACGAACGCATCGAGAATGCATGCAGACTAAAAGTTAACGGGACTGACAGCGACTCTATCTTCCGTGAATTTACTATAACTGCGAAGGCTTGCGTTCACATCGGTAAAGCCAGCTCAAAGTTGTGATTAGGTATAGCCTTGTTAGTGTTCCATCATCAAACGCACAAAAGAGCCAAAAAAATACAAACGAAAGTCCTGAGTCATTTAATGGCGCCCCTTTTAAAAGTGTTTCTTAAAAGGGCCTGCTCTTTGGCATTCTACAAGTTGGTTTATCAAATATGTGTGTCAAATTGCATCGCCGTAGGTTATGGGTTAAACTGCGTAGCGCGTTTCATTTTCATTTTGTTACATTACGACATCCATGTTCGTCTTCGCACAGAAGGAAGCACTTTTTCCTCCTAATCTCTTGAAGGGGAAAATATTCATGGTCGTGTCTCTCGTTTTGTTTTACACACACCTACAGCAAAAACCAAAAGTTCGCTTTTGTCATCTTAGTGTTTCTCCAGACGACGATCGGATAGTATCCCATGATGCATCTCTCTTTATCTTATATTATCACTTAGAATGTGACGTCATCGTTATTCTACAGCTCGCGCGAAGTGAAAAGTCGGAGAGCTATTGAGTGCTTTCCAACAAGTCGAAGTTCCACATCTGCTTTGGACAATAACGAGTTAGTTTATATTCACTGCGTCTCCAAGGAGAATTTCAGCGTCACTTTGAAAGACTTTACATGTACTTCACTGATCTGTCGTGAAATTCATGTCAGTTTTGTGGATGCGGTGGACGAACGAAGAATAGCTCTCGTCCCTGTGACTGTTGAAAATTCTGCATTAGACGATTTATTTGCCAGGAGTTTCTTTTAAACTCTAAGGAGTCGGATACTTAACTCTTGCAGTTTTCCCTATGGTACTGCGGTAGAGGGTTATGTTCAACCTTGTCCCCTCGTCGCCTCATACTCCCCGTGGAAGAGTAGATAGGTTGGGGACAAGGGTAGGTGACCTTTGCCTTCTCTCCCAGGCCTCGGATATTTTTGAAAACGAGACTAATTTGTCGTTTTCGAAAAGATAGCGTCCACACGTAGCGTATTCGAATCGTTTTCGCCCTTCCACAATAAAACAGAAATAAAATAGCATCCCTTACAGGGCATGCGTTGTATGGTCCATGTCACCTCCGTTTCCGTGCGTCCACACGAAAACGATAAGCCGGCCATTTCAAAAAACTCTACTCTGGGGACAGTTTTCGAAAATCTACGCGTTTGGTGCCCGAAAACGCCGTTTGCCGTCTGTGGGACAAGCTCTGTTTTCAAAAATATCCGGGTACGTGTGGCCTCAACTGTCGAGGGTGGAATTTCAGTTGCACGAGTTTATCACGTGTTGTCTATTAACAGGTGCAACTGTGTAGCCCTTGTGGATGGTGTCAGTGACCATGCTGCATCTAAGGTCTGGGAGCAGAGATGGGTCAGAGCATGCGTGTGCGGAGGCAGTTGGAAAAGATTACCCTTTAAAGAACCGCAGACGGTTGCCCATACCACTGTTTCAGAGTAGAGTCTCAGCACTTGTGGGGTGCAAGAGAAACGACAACTACCATGACTAGAGCTTAAACAGGAGCTTTCACTTGAGTAGAGAAAAGTGGGATTTCATCCACAGTTAACTCAAAACTTAGAACCACTTTGTACAGTATGAGAAATAGTACTTTAGGAAGCTACTACTCGATAACTATTTGAGTGGTCTCAGATTTTTAGAATTCACCCAGAGCAAAATGCAAGCTTAATACCAGCCTTTGAATAAAATTCTCCAGTTTCTCTGCCTGATTTTCTCACCTGATCCTGATCTGGAAAACCTGTTCGCAGGCTGGCGTAACACATCCTTGTAGATAAATACATAAAACCTTAACTCAAGTCAATCGCAGGATGTGACCGCTCAACAAAAGCAATCATTTTAAACTCTGGTAAAATTTAAAACCAATAAGTGCTTTGATTTTAATCATGTTGCAGGATCTTTTTGACAACGTGGCATGCCTAAGGGGATGGGGTCAAATAAGTTTTGTATTTTTTTTATCCTCAGTCACAAAATGCATGATTCATCTTGGAAAGTTGTCTTTCTAACAGTTTCTTAGAATTTTGCCAATGTCTCCTTATAGGTGTTGTTCAACTACTGACAGTGTTTAAGGACAATTTTGTCATTTATTTTGAATGTCATAAAAGGATTATTACTAACTGTTATTCTAAAATCAGTGTTGGTGTGATCTTTTCCATTCTGTAATACTTTTACACTGTACTTTACATGAGACCTTTCTTTAAATGAAAATTATAGTTATTCATAACATAGGATAGAGACCGAAAAATACTCTTGAAATAGAATATGAAATAGAATATTTTATTATCCTAAACCCTGAGCTTAACAGTCTTATTTGATGGTGTCTGATTTTGACTGCTCCTCACTTTTAAAATCTTTCAAATAACTGATCACATTATTATCAGTCTTTGTCCTTGATTTACAATCCCAGGAGAAAATATATTGACATTTTTACAGAAGTAGTCGAGATGGACTTTCTATGTTCTTTTTGAAATTTTCTAGCCATCTGGCAGCTAATTCATCGTCCACCATCCTACGATCACATGACAAGGTGACTGTCATCACACTTTGGATTTCCTCTTCTGCGGTGAGCACAGGATGGGTACCACCTACAGCCATAATGCAGGCCTGTGGTGGATTAATGACTGCAGAAAACTCAGTGATACCAAACATTCCAAGGTTGGAAATAGTGAAGGAGCCACCTTGGAACTCATGCAATTTTAACTTGCCTTCTCTTGCGCGGCTTGCCAGGTCCTGGAAAAAAAATAGAGGGTTATTAATGTGTAGCCTGAAAGCAAAATAATGTTTCCTGTGATATGGAAGCACAGAGTGCAAACATGTGGAAAAGAGGGTGGCAAAAGGGGAAGGGAAGGAATACTAATAATTTCTAGAGAAAACCTTACGATGTGCAAATGGAATTCTAACAAACATTCACACTTAATCTGTTTAGGAAACAACTTGAAAGCATGTATAATTTGGTTTTATCTATTGCCTCCTACTAACACGGAGTCTACATTGGTCCACACTGTATGGGCAAGAAAAATGCTTAATCAGACAAAAAAAACTGCATCCTCTCACTAAAATGTTCTCTTAACAGCTTACTAAACAAAGTCCCTGTAAAAAATAGTAAATGGTTGAAACAAAATCCTTTTTAAAAAGTTGATAAAAGGAAAAGTTGAGCCACAGGGTCTCCAACAGCTGCAGCCTATCTCCATCTCTTGAGTACTGATAGGATGGATATCAGGTATTGGAAAAACAAACATTTCAAGTGTATAAACCTTTTTCAGTCCCCCCAACCCTCCGCTTGTACTTCGAGGGATGTACAATGGCTGCAGAGGGAACAAACAACAACCATACGAAAGGGTAGGGAAATGAGTCATTTGGGTCAGTGAAAGGGCCCAAAGGGTTAACAGATGAATTTTATGGCGTTATATAGTCAAGAAAAAGTTCTATTTTCGTGATTGATTCCTATTTAAAAGAGACCGCCAGTGCACTTACAGCAGTTAAAAGGGATGCAAAGTTCTAAAGACACCTTGCATGAATCATTGAGCTAAAATTACAAGAAATCATGGACATGCTTCTATTACTGAATTATTACCTTGAGAACAGAAGAAATCTCTGCAACTTGTAGATTATCCGCTGTTTTAACAATCGGTGTTATAAGCCCTGAGTCAGTTGCCACAGCAACAGAGATATCTACATCACTAAGTAACTGAGCCTCTTTCCCATCCCAGATGGCATTCATGTCTGGAACCTGCCTCAGAGCCAAGGCCGCTGCTTTGATGACAAAATCGTTTATAGAAACCTTCACCTCAAGACCTTTTCTCAGTTCAATAAGATTGTTCATAACACAGTTTGTAGAAGCATAAGTGTGTGGAACAGTAGCTTTAGATTCCGCAAGTCTCTTAGCAATAGTACTCCTCATACTTGTGTTAGGTATGTCAATGTATTTTGTTGTGACAACTGCATCAGATGGTTTTGGTGAAACAAGCTTTGTGTCTGCAAAACAGAATGCAATAATATTATTAATCTACTGAGTTTTAAAGAAGTGAAAACTGTTATTAACAACAAGGCTTAAAAACCAGGGATTGACAATTCATAGATGTAAATCAACTCCAACCCCTACAATTTTACATTACTCATAGACAATAAGGTGTTAACTTAAAGAAATGAATAGGCTCCTATAACTTCAAAGAAAACTAATTATTGCACTGTTGCCCTCAAAAATTCAAATATTAATATTTTTCCAACCCCATCTATGAACCTCCTTTAATCTTCAATCACAGTAGTCCCTCCTAAGCGTGTTCTTCATGGAGCAGGTGCAGTATAATGTAGCTAGCATTCTTATTATATTAACAAAGATCCAAAATGTCATGGTGACCCAAGGCCATAGAGACCTGTAGCTAGTCTTGGCTCATTGTAAGGGTACATATTGCCCATTAATGCAACGGGTAAAGAATGGTTCCTCGAAATTCTTGGGCCTCTGAAAATTTGGGGCCAATCTCAAAATCTTGGAAGCATTTCTGATAGGTCTCCAAGTCTCGTTTTCTTAAGTCTCAAATTTTGAAACCGGGGTCTTGCAGTCTTAAATTTTCCATTCTATAGCCCTAATTATGCATCATAAAGAGACAAATGGGCCATAGACTCACTGTTTATTTCATATTTAATGGAGCCAAAATAGTCACACCCTTCTTCAGTTAGAATAATGGTGTTAAAGAGAAAACAGTGTACCTACCACTTGTCTGAGTTGAGGGTTTAGTTTTTTGGGGTGGAACTGTTGGCTGAGACAAAGCTGACTGAACATTTTCTGATGGTCGGGCAGCTTGCATAGGAATCTTAGCTTCTTCTGGTTTCATGAAGGGCTTTCCACCTTGAGCCACGAACCTCAACACATCACCCTTGAGCAGTCTTCCTTTAGGACCAGTGGCTGGAATGAGTCCAGGATTCAGCTGATATGTCTCAAGAAGTAGTCTAACAGCTGGTGATATCAGCACAGTGGTGTCACTGTGACCAGTACTGCTGCTCTGATCTGAAGAAACTTCTGTTTTGTCTGACTCATCTTAAGAGAACGAATGGTTAATATTAGTGCTTGATAGAACAATTTCATTTCTTTTTCAAACAAAACATAATAAAATTACAAGTGTCAGGGTTGACTGCAATAGACTCTCTTTTCTAAGAACTCTATAGGGTTATTGTCACCAATGCAATCCGAGACTCAGTGTTTATACTAAAGGCAGCCTAACTGAGACAATTCTTTTTTTTTTTCTCTCCATGATTAAGTTACTTAATCATTAATTAGAACTATGACAATAAGCCAAGTCAGTCTTTCAGTCTCCTGTCAGAGACTTTTAACTCAAAACATTTTTGTTTGTTTGAATCATGAGGCTTAAGAGGATCCACAAATTTTCATAAGGGGAGTAAATAATAAAGGGTGTATTAAATTGAAGGTCTCAATGTACCTGTATCTATTGGAACTTCAACCTGCGTATAGTCCACACCCTCCTCCACCATCAGTGCAATCAGTTTATTTATCTTTACATTTGTGCTTCCCTCTGGGACTATTATCTTTGCCAAAATTCCTTCCTCTTCAGTATCCATGGAGATTGTAGCCTTATCAGTTTCAATCTCACAAAGTACGTCCCCTGGGGAGACATTGTCACCTTCCTTTTTTAGCCACTTCACAATAGTTCCTTCCTCCATTGTCGGTGATAGAGCTGGCATGAGGATTTGTGTTGTGGGGACAGCTTGAAAATCATAAATGACAAGTTTCATGAATTTGTATGTTATATAATAATGTTATCTCCTAATAAGCCTTATCATTTAAAACTGGTGGCAGTTCAAATATTCTTTCATATTTATATTGATTGCTAGTCCTCTTTGCCTTGATCATATCCAGACAATTCCATTAAGAGAACTTTTCATGAATGCATCAAAAGCCAATCATCAAGATGGAAGAAGAAATGTAACTACATTTGTCACTATTTAAGAAACAAGGTATACAAATGTTTTTGTTCTCTTCCTTGTTTTTTGTTTTCTTTTTCCAGGGATGGACAAAGATCAAACATGAAAAGAGAGAAAAGGACGCTGCAGCTAGAACAAACAGTTCAAGTCTCATCTTGTAGTAAAATAAAAGGTTTGATTTGTCACTGAAATAGTTCCCTGGGTGTAGATAATAATAATATCAATATTAATAATAATAATAGTATTCTCAACCCAAGTTTTGGTGTGTGCATTCTACTCTGGACATCAAACCCTTACCCTATTGATAACAAAAAATACACTTATCTCCCACCCTCACAATAATCTACATTTGACAAGTTTGTTTGATTGATGTGACACAAACCTAGTCTTTGGAGTGTGAAGGCAAAAGCCCATACCCTGATATAATTAAAACTCTAAAGCCAATACCCCAGCAAAAAAGGCATTGTGTAGCCCAACACTCCCCCACATCCCCAACTCCATTGGAGTCTATTTTTGGACAACACAGGAGTATCGCGGAAATCACATTTAAATCTAAGTAACCACGCTAATAAATCGCCACCTGACCAAAGATCATCCTCTATCCAAAGAACAACAATAACACTCACGTTTATGCAACAATGCATTTGGAAATCTATGCCTTTGATTCCTCCTTTAATACTAAATCGATCAAGCCCAACCAGTTGAAAAATGACAGTTGTCTTTTCCTCCCCCCAAAAAACAGCGATCACAATGAGGTTTATTTTAGCCTTTTTTTACAGCCCACATCATAAGTTTTTATGGTTAGATTTGGAAGCCTACGATATTTGTCGTTTTCTGACTTTTCTGAGGTGTGTGATCGCCTTACCATGACGAAAAAGGGATGTTATGAATGACCTCCTGTAAACTTTGCTACCTATTTCTTTTGCTGCAGAGTAATTTGCACCTCCCAAAGGCGATGTTCCTCGAATACATCGCGTTGTCTGCAGCCTTCTCACCATCGCAGACCATCCCCGGGACGCCATGTTCTTTCCACCACAGCCCGCATGGGCTTATGGGAAAATATTGAATATTATGGCTCGTAGGGAGTACGGGGGAGTACGGGGAGTACACTTCGAGAGAGCTTCAAAGCAGGCAAGTGGGGAGGGGAGCTTGTTGTACATGGGTAATTCACTCTGTCTCGTGAAAACTGGACCTCTGTCCGTACCTTCGTTAAGAATAAATGTTAAAAAAAATCCTGTCCCATTGGCTGGCGAAATTTTACCGACGTTTTTATGGTGAGAAGCAGTTTCTGCCCCTATGGCCCACCATACAAACGTCTGTGAATTTGGCCACCTCGTGGATGCGATTTGTAATCTGTTCATTTAATATACTAGCCCATAACTTGGAGCTCCTAACGCTATTTTGAGTTATTTTGTTTAACTCAGTTAATAAAAACAACAATGTCTACCACGCCAGCTGCTAAAATGTATCCAGAAGCAGTCAAGTCACGTGACCTGACGTGACCTGACGTGAAATAGGTGGCATATTCTCCTGGTGTAACTAAGGACCATAAATAACTTTTCTTTTCTTTGGAACCACAACGTAATATTGGATATTGTGATCTGAAACACAAACTTGATTTCCGAGGTCAGAGGGTTAATCTAATGTCTCTCTGGTTGGCTGCTAAAATAAGCACGAAACAATCATAACACTCGCTTCAGTTATTCCGCAATCTATGTGGTGCAGATACACTGTATACAATGGAATCTCTCTTGAAAAACCTTAAAGAACACGTTACATGCTCGATTTGTTTGGATACCTTCACCGAACCCAAGACAATCGTCTGTCTCCACACATTTTGCTGCGAATGTTTGAAGAGACACGCTCTGACTACTCAGCGAGAAGGAAAGTTTCGCTGCCCCGAGTGCCAAGCACAAGTTGGCGTCCCTGAACGATTCGATCAATTACCGACCGGTTTTCTGCAGAATAGTCTGTTAGGACTTCTCGCTGTACAAAAAAGCGGCGATGGAAGTGAGATCAGTTGCGGCAACTGCAGGAAAAAAAGCGCTGAGACAAGTTTTTGTTTCAATTGCGGAAAGTTCATGTGCCCTGACTGTTTAAACGCACATGAACTACTTAGAAATGTGGCTTTTGACGGCCACAAAGTAAGAGCGATCAAGCATTTTCAAACTGAAGACTACGAAGCTTTACTGAAACGGCAGTCGTTTTGCTCTCAGCAATACCACGAGCGAGAAGTAACGAGGTTTTTTTGCCTCGAGTGTCGAACTTGCGTCTGTCAGGTTTGCGTGGTCACGGATCACAGGAATCATGCTGTGGATCCACTTGATAAGGCAGCTGATCACGAGAAAGCTAAAATCATGGCAGGAACCGAGCTGATGAAAGAAAAGGGAAAAATTTACGGTGATGTGATTCGGGAATTAGAGAAAACAATTTTTGTTCTGGAAACTAACATCTCTGCTGCTAAACGCGAAGTTTCCGAGACAGCGGAGCAAATCATCGCGAAGGTTCGAGAACGCGAGAGAGAGCTTATTACTACTCTCGAGGATACACGCGTAATTAGAACTAAGAAATTGAACTCTCTGAAGACACAAGTGCAGTCGCTGGTGAAGCAAATCAACCAAGCAATCGAGTTTGCCGAAAAACTGGTTCAACAAAGCGCCAGCTCTGATATCATGCAAAGCAAGAAGTCGTTGGAGAAGCGATTCGAAGATCTTATTGAGACCTCGGTTCCAACCGTTTTCTTTACGGGTGAAGTTTGTCTCCACTTTTGAACCAGACAGTTTGACTCTAGGTTTCGTAAAAAATAGTGAACGAGTTGTAGAAGGGTTGGAACAAGAATTTCAAGCTGGTGTGGAAGCAGAATTGATATTTTGTCCAAAACTGACCGATGAGACGGAAGGGAGTTTTGGCCTCGACGTTAACATAAAACCAGCCGAAAAAGTTGGAAGTTTGGTGACTTCTAAAAGAAGAGATGGAACTTTTCAGGTCAGGTTCACAACTAAAGTTCCTGGCACTTACAGCATTCAAGGATATGAAAATATCGGTGATTTCACTTCTTGGAGCATTTTCTTTGGACTTGCTCAGGTGAAGCAACGACGATTGGAAGTGAGAGAGTTCGATTTGAATGGAGAATTTCAACCACGAGGGATCGCTGTGAACTCTAATAAGGGGTTGATCGCTGTAACCGACGTGAATGGTCACTGTATCCTGCTATTGGATAAAGAGGGAAATTTTCTACGAAAATTTGGCTGTAAAGGAACGGATATTGGGCAGCTTAACTCTCCATCTGATATAACATTTTTAAACGATAGCGAGATTCTTGTGGCAGAAGAGTTAAATCATCGCATTCAGCAGTTTAATGTGCACACTGGAAAAGGAGTGAAAACTTTTGGAAAGCACGGAGAAGGAGTGGGTGAGTTTCGGAATCCAACAGGTGTTTATAGGGATGGTGAAGAACGTATCTTTGTTGCAGACTTCAACAACAGCCGAATACAGGTTTTTACAAAAGAAGGTGAACCAGTGTTTAGTTTTGGGTCGGGATTACTTCGGGGCCCCACTGCGTGTATAGTCCACCAAAATATGTTTATTGTTTCTGACTCTTCCAGCCAATGCTTAAAAATCTTTGACAATTCAGGAAACTTTCTCTATATGATTGGAGGAAAAGGTAGAGCGGATGGACAGTTACAATGGCCTGGGAGTTTGTGCATTGAAAAAAGTGGAAATCATCACAACATTCTCGTTTGCGACTACAACAGTCACAGAATTATACAGTTTACAGTGGAAGGTTCATTCACTGGAAAAACTATTCGTAAGCTACAAAATCCCATGTGCATAGCAGTAACTGAAGATGGAAGAATTTTAGTAACCTGTTCTAGGGCCCCCAAAATATTCATCCTACAATAAAAAGCCGAAACACTTCAGTAAACAGACTAATGTGAAAAGTTGGAAGTCGATTATTCGTCGGTCGGGTACATGATGAGGATAGGCCCGGGCCTACAAATTTTCGGTTTGATCGCTTTACTGCTTGTAATAAATTATGCGTTGTTAAGGTGAGCTAAAAAGCTTAAGAGGTCAAAGTGTTGGTGAGGTCAGTGCGTACTAAGTAATATGTTCAGAACTTGAACTGAAAGGTACTAAAATATACATGTACATGAATTTAATCTTAACTTAACAAATCTATAAAGTAAAATGTTCAGTATTAAGCGAAAGTGTAGAGATAATCTTGAGTCTCTCGATGTCCAGTGTTGTCGGGTTTCATGCTCATCGGCTTTATGTTGTGTCCATCATATCAAAAGTATTATTTTAAGATATGATATTTTACTTGCACCTTGCACCTATCCCGTAGTCATGGTTCACGACCTTTGGGGCGCCACGGACATAGCAACCCTCTCCCTCCATTTGATTTTGCTTTCAGCTTCTCTTAGGGCGTTGCAAAACTTCAGCCCCGTCCACTCAAAAATAATATTCTCCCAACGCTTCTTTTGTCGGCCCCTTCTTCTCCCTCCTTGCACTCTTGATACATGCCCAAACCACTTAAACTTGCGTTTCCTTACTGTGGTTAAGATATCATCATAGGGCCCAATGGCTTGCCTGATTCTGTCTCTAACTGTATCCTTAGTGACGTGATCCCTGTATGAGGTGCCAAGCAGTTTCCTAAAGCATTTCATCTCAGTGGCCTGCAATTTCTTCAGGGTGTCCGCTGCTAATGTCCAGGTTTCGCAGGCGTACAATAATACTCAGACTGAACTAGGGAGCGCATTAGTCTGATCTTTGAGCTTAGCTTAGTTTAGCTTATTTTGCTTACAAGTTTACAAAATGGAGATGAAGTTCGCCGAGTTTGTTATGCACGTGCGTGTTTTAGTAACCATATCCAGGAGTCAATTAACAAACTCGACCGCGGTTAAGCGTATTGGCAAATTTTATCACCAGTTTTTTCCCTGAAATACTCCTTGAAGTAATTAATTAATTGAAACCATCAATCCTAAAGCCCTTGCAAAGATGGGAAGTGTTGTGAATAAGGTCTATTGTTTTACCATTGTCTGCTATATCTGAATAAGATTTTCTTGTTCTCAATGGCTAGGCGTATCAAGAAAAGTGACATGAATTCGAAAACAATAGGCATTGTTCGTTATTGTTATCTTTGATCGTTTCTTGCCTTGTAGGAACAAAAACGATAAACGTGAAGAGAGAGTAAGGCATCGCGTTTACGGCAAACGGCAAACGTGAGATTTAAGTTGAGAAATTTTCAAAATGAGAAATGAGCAGATAAAAACAGCTTAAAACAATTGTTGTGGATAGAATTGGTAGGAATCTACCGATTTTCGTGTAGTTATGATGAACGATAAACAATAAGTAAATGGAAAACTTGGTCACGTGGTGCAAGTTTACGTTTGCCGTTTGCGTTACACGCGATGGTTTGATCATTTTACTGCAAACAACAAACTGCGGTTTGCTTTTAACGGTTTCACGTTACCTGTTCGCGCATATTTGGACCTGACGATTCGCAGGTGGCAGCTCGCGGCTGCTATGTTTGTTTTCATTCATCCACTTACTTCTATTTTAATTGAAAATTGTCTTCAAAATTACGTATTTTTGAAATAGAATTCGATAATCAATAAGTAAACGAGTTCTAACAAGTCGTGTTTCTTCTCAAACGTGGGATTGAGATGTTTTGGGGTACCTGTAAAATGGACTATTGCCTGCTTCTCCTAGGATTTTCGAACATCTAAAAATGGTAAAATTGCCCATTTTCAACGGATTTTTACGCTAAAAAGGTCGCCTAGAATTTTGCGGGAGCTTTTTTTCTGGCTGAAATTTTCGAACAGGTAAGTTTTGGGGCGCTTTCCATTTACGAAAAAAACCCGGAAATTTCCGTGGTAGCAAAAGTGGAATTTCCGATCGGTAAAAAGTTGTTCCATTTGGTCGTAAACCCCGGTACGTGGCCGGGTGCCCGACCGTGGACATGGAACTGGTACAAACTACAAGAAACGTCAATGGAACACGACATTCCGTTCGGAAATTCCAACCGGGAAAACGGGACCACCTTTTTAGATTTTCCACTTTTTCTGGGAATTTTCCAGTGGGACGAACCGACGAAACGTGTTCCATTTACCGCCGAACCGGAAATTCCGGAAATTTTGACTAAATGGAAAGCGCCCTTGATTCCTATAATTTTCGGATCACTAGACTTTCTGCTAGGAAATCCGAACAGATGAAAAGTTTATAGGGGATAAAAATATGCCAATATCCACCGTTTAAATACTAAAACATGTTTAACAATGCTATATTTAAGTGGTTTTGAACTATATTCTCGTTGGGTGCCCCTGAGCTTTGCTGAAGAATAACCGCTCACTCTGCTTTGGTGACTAAGTAAATAAATAAATAAAATTATCATTTCTCCGTTTGCCAAGGACGTTTTGGGAAATGTATGAAAAGAAAAATGAGCTCACCCCCGATGGGACTCGAACCCATAACCTTTGAATCCCATCTTTTCGAGGTAGAAGTCCAATGCGCTAGTCCATTACGCCATGGGGGTAGGCTGGGGGCTCCACTTTACTAGTATTGTCTGAGTCCAAAGTGGAAGCTGGTTGATTCTGTCTCATCGAAAACCTTCTATGCATCAAATTCCCTCGCAATCCTCTATGCTGCTCATTTCTTTTGGGGGATCGGGTGGTTTCAACCTCCTTGTTTTATGCAGTTGCTTATTTTCTTTCTGCAGAAAATTCTGTTTTTAGATGCCTTTATGTTGTTTATTTTCTTCATTGATTTGGTTGGGGTCATCTTCAGCATAAAGTTACTGAGCGATCAGTACATAGATTAGGACATAAACATATTGTTCTAAAAGAAATCTAGCAGTTCCTTTACTTGTAGTTGCCATGGTAATCGCGAATGAGCCTGTTCACGGTCTCATACTTTTCCGTAAGATTGTGAAGATTAAGCGCTAACCGGTGCGGGCCAAGGGGTGCATACTTACCGAGAGGACTGCCCGTTACACAAAGCGTTGGAGCTCGACGATCTTACGGAAAAATAGGGGACTGTGAACAGCCTATGTCCTTTTAAAGTTAAACCGTAGAAGCACGAAAGGTTACTTGTATCTTAGCTTTTCGATCCAGCCACCTTTCAAATAAAAATCGCGCGCAATTGGACTCTAGTTCCAGTCCTCCACAAAGCCCCTCGTGAAAAAAGAAGCCTGGCTTTTTTCGCTCTCCCAGACTGATATGCTTATATACAGTCTTATACTTGAAGCAAATTTTCCCTTTTATTTGAGAACCAAGTGGGAAGCTGGTTGATTGCACCCATCGTGACCTAGTATTGATAATGACACTTTTGGGGGGAAAGCCACAGGCTTGTAACGGGACGTTAAGACAACATTCACAGTGAGTACCTCACTTGGGCATATTGAAACTACAGTAGCATGCATCGCCTTTTGCCACTATCTTGTGGTTCTTTACAACCCAGTCATCTTGAAGCACTTCAGGAGAATGGAATCAAAACTGGTGAGTTTGTTTTGTTTTAGTCCTAGCCTTGTCCCTTAGAGTGGCCTCCCTGAAGAGGTTATTTATCGGAACATTTTCTCTGTCCCGGGATAGGGTATTTTAATTCGGGGCCATGGGGTCGCTTCACTTCAGTTGGCCCGAAGCTCTATTGTTTCAGAGTTGGGGTTCATTGTTAGTTTTGTTTGGGTTAGGGCTATCTATTGTCTTGTTTAAGCAATCCTGTGAGCCGTTCTTAGAGCTTCCGGCCCACCCCTTCACTTTGGGTCTTCCTTTAAAATTGAGGGTGCAGTCCTAAACAGGGTATGTGTCTTGGCATTTTTTGTGCTAAACAGGGTCAGGGCTTCAATCCCTCAGTGACTCATCTAGTCCCAAATATTGGTCAAGTACCCCCCCGGGATTTGAAGGGACACACTCCTAGGAATCTCGGCTCCATAACCTTTCCATGGTTGATTCTTTTTCCTATTTGTAACATTTAAACTTTTTCTAGTTTTGGAGGAGTGTACTTATAGAGGTTATAGGATATATGGATTTTACTTTTAAATTAGGTACTGGAATACTTACCACTGCAAGGGCTGAGTCTCCTAGAAATATTACTGGCATTTTTTTGCGGATGGCCTTGGTGGGAATATATATCTCTCCGGATCTGAAAAAACATGGCTACAGAAATCTCTCTTATACGCCCTCTGACTGAGTCTTGTAGTGGAGCATGTTTTTTTTTTTTCATAGTTACTTTTTATTTATTTAATTGGTACCGGATAGGCCACAGTAGATAGACTTTCATGAGTTTCTTGCTCGCTATTAACCTATTACCCCCCCCCCAAAAAAAATGTTTTTCATAACTTCCCATAATTCTCTCTGTATGTCAGTTTGAAATCAGCGCGCGTATTAGACTGAACTCGGCTCTCATAGTGGGTTGTCTTAGAGTTTTTTTGGCTGCCTTGAGCAAAGTTTTCCGGAAGGCATCATTAAGCCTTATGAAGGAACAACTCTCACGTCTGGCAAAGTCTGCTGCGTCCAATATCTTCTGGTATTTCATCTCATTTCGGGCTACAAGGGTGATAGACTGATCCCGGGCTTGAGACGGAAAGATTGGATATTGCGAGCTTTGTTGTTGGCAGTAACAAGTCTTTGGCCTCACAAAGTAGGTTCTAGGGTTGAAATCTATTCGGCGAGATGGAAATTCATGCTGATTTCTGACCAGGCCAAAGACTTAGTAAAAAATTGTTTGGAAGGCGGGGGCTGTATGTCTCCTTTTCAACCGCTGGTTTACATCCGGGATCTTGAATAAATTGACTGTCAGTGAGTCGAGAAAAGTTCCATGTGACGATTTATGTGGAGAAAGCGAGAGTTTTACGGAGTAATTTGACGATGTTTCGCCCGTGTTAAGTGTGGAGATATTATGAGTGGTTTTGGGAAGTGTTGTGATTGTCGCGAAAGTCATTACATTTTATTGTGTGATTTACTGAAAGTGTTGACAGACAAATCTCAGGTATGTGCGGTTGAGCTCGTGTTACTAGAATACTTTGTGTCAAGCATAAAAACACTTCGTGGGTGTTTAGTTCAGGTGATTTTGTCTTACAAAGCCTATTCTGTGCTCAAAGATTGTGGATTCTTAATCTGTTGTAGGCCGACACTGAGCTGTGGGCCTCACGGTTTGACTGACTAAAAGACTACAATTTCAGGACGTTTTAAATGTTGTTTATTTTATCACAAAATCCTGTTACTTCTGCGAGAGAACTTAACCGTTTGTTTTGCCAGCAATAATGCTGTCATTGTTTAGCTTCAGCTAGTGACTTTTAACTGCTTCCCATTGCACGTAGATGTCAAATAAATAAAATGCACTTGAAATTTCTTTAGCCACATTTTAACAAATCCAGACAGATATATATTACAGGGTAAAATTTAATTCAGGTTAAAATTTTTTAACCTCGTTTGATTCTCAATTTCCTTTGTCTCCTAGCCCTGATTATTCAGGAATTAGGGCTAGGATCAGACAAAGGTAATTGAGAATCAACCTAGGTTAAAAAATTTTAACCTGAATTAAATTTTAACCTGTAACATATGTACTAAATAAAAAATTTTCTTCAACTTACTTTAACATGCTCTTAACTTTTCAGTTGCTGATTTCATATCCTGTAATGCTACGAGATTAGCTCAGAAGATTTCAGTTCCTGAAATGGTATGGTAGTATAAAACATGCTTTGATATCAAATGATGTAGTTGCGCACACCATGTAAGAAAGTTATGTAACCCTTCCCCCGTGTACGACGTATTTTTAGTTATAAGTTTATCAATTGAAATAGGTACTGTGACAGTCTTAAATCTGGGCTCAAGGATTGGATGTCTTAGTTTATATAACTCTTCTGTCATGTTTTTAAACTATAGTACAGACTGTTTTCACTCATGTGACCAGCATCTATATGCAAATCTATTTGAACAAAAGAAAGCGTTTGCATAAGAAAAGAATTCAACTCCCACAGTTGGTACACCAACATGGCTGTACCCTTGGTACACCAACACCAATATGGCTACTGTGACATCATGTGAAAACGCTCAATACCATTTTACTTCATCAAAATGTTGTAGGAATTTTTGTTTAATATTCAAGACATGTTTTTTTTACAATGTATATGGGATGTTCAGAGAGTCAGAGATATTTCATTTATAGATGGCATGGCATAACAGAACAGTTGTGTACACCAGTAATTCTGGTCTTTTTTTTAATCAACGTCCAATATGCATGACTGGGCCTGTGTTGCTTATTTTCTTGTAAGAAATAACTTCTGGATAATATTATAATGTACTCATTCCAGAAAAAATTCCACCCCTTCCCCCCAACAGAAGGCACAATTTATTTATCACTTCTTCTACCTGGATTTCCAAAACTCCTTGAGTCCCCCTCCCCTAATGAAGGATTTCCAAGGTGCCACCTATCCAGATTTCCATAAAATCCTTAGATACAGTAATTTTAATTACAATCAATTTTTACAATTGAAAGAATGTTTTCATGAATTATAATAAAATTAACAGAGTAATATTTACCCTTTTGAAAAATTGTCACTGAAACTGTGGCACGTTCAAGTGCTGTATTTGTATTCACAATAGAAAACAAAGTTTTTGTTTTTTTATTTTTGTCTTCTTTGTGATTCCTTCTTAGGTACTGTCTTCCCTTCAACAAACCATCATTGTTCAGATGGCTGCATTTACTCTTAATGGAAGTGACTTTTATGAGGATATGATTTCTGGATTTCGTATCATCTCATCAGGTAACAACAGTGTTCAGGGCTTTCATCAAGATTTCAATTTGCTGGGGCCTGGGGCTGTACTGTATATGCAATAAGAAGGCAGGGAATTTAACAGCCAGAAGTTCTTTTTGGTCTATTTTCCTCTTGTAAAAAGAGAAATTATTTGCTGTTCTAAGGATTGCCACTAAGAGCCGTGGACTGGGGATTTCCCCCATCTGCTATAAGCATGACCCCTGCAGCTGCTTTGATTTGAAACAAAAGAAATAATCTGTCTTCACTACATGTCCAACCAGATCACCCTCTCAGCTGACAAATTATTATTTGGCCTCCTGAGAATTTACATAATGTTGATTTTTATTCTCTTTAAGTACTATGCTTTCATCTTTTCTTTAAGCCCTTTATGTTCAAGGTTTTCTTTGCTTAGACAGTAAGAGTCCTCCCCGCCCCCATGAAAATCTCTAATAGCCCTCAGTAGGGTGGGTATGGCTGTTTGCTAGAACCACACATTTCAAATCTTAATCATGGTTTTACTTTTCTTTTAATTAACAGGTTGTGGTAGGTAAGTACTGCTCAGTTTTTAATGTCTCATCTTTGTGCTGATGTCAAGGCTTTGTCAGTCATAGATAAAATAATAACTGAACTAATAAAATTTCATGGTATGTATTAAATAATAGTTTTTTTTAACACTAGTTAATGCTTTCTTGAAATAGGCCCACAAGGGGGTTTTTAATTGTGGTGGGTGCAAGGTTATATGGACTTATATGGACTTGGGGTAAAGCTTATACATCAATTTCTGAAAAAATCAAATTAGAGTCATTTTAGTGCACTACAGCCAATATTACACATGAAGACATGACAAAAATGTAAGGAAGGCTACAGTGTAGGTGAATTTAGTTGGTTATCTTTTCTTTAGTTTAGATGAACTCCTTGATGGAGGGTTGTACTCTGGAGAATTGACTGAAATTGTTGGAGCAGCAGGTGCAGGCAAATCTCAGGTGAATCTCAAGACTATGTAACCTCATTCCTATGGTTGTGACCATTCAAAAACAATAATATAATCAATGTAATTGAATTGTGAATAATAAATTGTTTAGGTTGGATTTTTTCTGGGAGTAAACTAATGATTTTCTATTGTTGATTTTTTCAGATTTGTATGAATATTGCCTTGTCAACTGCAATGAAAACAAAAAAGAATGTTCTGTATGTTGACACAGGTGGTTCAATGAGTGGAACCAGGATTAAAGTGATGTTGCAAGGGTGGAACAGTTCTGTAGAGGATCAGGTATGTAAGTATGGAATACTCTAAGGAATTTGGTCAGAAGCCATCAAGACTTAAAAAAAAAATTAAAATACATTCTCTTCTTTTTTCTTCATGGTGTAATTCTCAAGGGGTTGCATTCATCATTTAATCAGCAGCCATTCTGGTTGTGGTAATGCGTTCCTCCAGAAAATATCCAGTTTTCCCACATGAAGGGTTTTTTGGGTTAGCACTCCCTCACCTCGAAAATTCCAGTTTTGCTTCATTCTTTCTTTCAACCCAGGTGAAGGAGGGTTGGGGATAAACTAGTTGCCCCATACAGTTACAATGTAGCTTTTCTGTTGGTCGATATGTTTTGCTTCTTTTTCAGGAAGTGTGTGACGTATTGTCCAGAATATCAGTTATTCAAGCCTTTGACATATTCTCAGTAGTGGATGTTCTGGAAGGTGTAAGACAGAAGCTACATGTAAATGTAAGAATTCAAAGTACTATAATATTGTGTAATAAACTGGAAAAAATGTACATTACTTGAGTGTCAATCAGGCCCTCCAGGGGCAATAGGACTACATGTATGTCCCTAATCTGATTAATTTTTCAAAACCTGTTTATCGTTGTATTGAGGAGGAGGAAGCTATGTCGCTGTCAGTATTTTTCTATTGTAATTGTGCTTTTTGTTTTAGCTGTCACCCATCTTTGGGTCATTTGTCACCATTTCTGCCGTCCTACATGTATGTTACTTTTTCAAGGCCAAGTTGCTTTTTGGAATTATACCCTAATAGAGCCTGATCGTTAATCTGTTTAGCATGAAAGTAGTTATAATTGAGAAGACTATTTTTACAATGGCCTACTGGAGACAGGATTGGCATTTTATGTGGTCATCCAAGCCACTCAAAGGTTCAGCCTTTGGCAGGGCAAAGACAATACCTTCATTTCTCAGTTATTTTAAGACCCTGTTTGGCCCCAGAAATCAAACCCACGACCTCCTACCCTACATCTGCAGTCAAGTGCTCTACTGACTGGGATATAATCCTGTATTTAATCCAGTACATGTATGTATTTACTGATGGTAAGCAATAGACTTTAGAGAAAGCAAGGTATAACTACATTATTGCATGTAGTATAGGCTGTCTGGGTTAGTTTAAGAGAATAAAATTGTTACTTACACTGTGAATAAAAGCCTTTGGTAATATGTTGCCACTGAAATTGTATTTAATGGATGAAATTCGTACGAATTTTGTGGTTTTAACAAACTTACATCCCTGTAAGTCATAATTCTTTTCTAGTTTTTATAGCAGTCATTATTAATTTAATGTTATGCTTTTTTAGACTGAGGAAAATGATGATGAAATACAGCATCTAAGGATGATAATAGTGGACTCAGTTGCCGCTGTGGTGTCCCCCATTCTGGGTGGTCAACAAATTCATGGTAATAACATTCTATGATAGAAATAAATCTTTTTTGGCTGTACCTTTATGTAGGTAGCCCATTGTGCCCAAGTTATTCAGTCTTGACTACTAACAAACAATTTTACAGTTAGAACCCACAAGTTTTACAAGAACTTCCAAGTTTTAAAAAACTTATTAGGCTAAAATTTACCAGTTAGTCAACTCCCATATGCAAAAACCTATTAAGCCTAAAATTTGAAACAGATAGATTACTTATTTTAAAAAATAATTTTTAAGTATAGTGGTAATGTTATTTTCTGAAGGAGGGCGTCAATATTCGTGTGTTATTATCATAGTCATTTTTACGTAGAACACATGTTTGGCACACTATTATGCTACCACTGTCCCTACCTGCACTCTTGCTACTGCCACTGCAACCGATTTCACTACCACACCACCACCACTACAGTCCTTAGTCTCTATCTATTGTCATTCTGTCTTATTATTTCAGGTCATTCCTTGATGGTAAACCTTTCTAGAATCTTAAAGTCCCTGGCTGTCGAGCATTCAGTTGCAGTTGTGGTAAGTATGACAGTGTGTTAGATCAGTTTTGTGTTAAAAATGAGAAAAACTTAACACGTATCTCCCTACCTTAAATTATTATTTTTAAGATTTTATTTTGTCAGGCTTGAAGGTAAGCCCAATTATTCAGTGACCTGCAAACACATTTTCCTCGAGTGTTGCAATTTGTTTCATCAACAGAGGATTCCTTTAATGAAATATTTTATTATCCACTCTCCTTGGGGCTTTTCAGGGATAAGCGCGAGAGCACAGTACGAAAGACTGACAGACCGGCGCGCTTTCAACACAGCTGTACTTTAAATGGGGCAGCAATGGATATGACAAGAAAGGATAAAACCAAGAGAGGATAAAACCATTCTTTGTTTGTCTCTCCGCTTGAATTATCCTTAGGGAATAGAAATCGTTATTCATCTGACCAGAAAATCCCAAAGAGTCCGGGCAACTTTTAATTCCGAGTCCGTTTTTATTAATACGTCACTTTGTACGTTTCGTTTTTGGTCATGTACTGTCAGCTAACCTACAGTACATTTATCTAATTAATACTAGTAACCGGTATTTTTTTTTGTGGTAGCTTGTGTTGACACTCCAATTTCACAATGACAGCAAAGTTTCGTGAATAAATGCCCAATAGTTTATTTTTTGCAATGATCTGAAATTTCAGGATTCCTTTATAAAGCCGTGCTATCTTTTTAACAAATGCTCTTCAGTACCCCCTCCCCGACCCTTTACAATTTTCAAACTCTACATGTAGATAGATAGATAGATAGATAGACAGACAGACAGACAGACAGACAGACAGACAGACAGACAGACAGACAGACAGACAGGTACATGTATATTATGGATACACGCGTTCAACGTTGTAAGTGGAATGGGGGGAGGGGTTGGGCAAACTTTTGTCCATGATTATAGAATTGAAACAGAATTACAATATTTATATAGACTAGGTGATTAGGTTGACTGATTCACTGTCTACAAATTCTGTTTTCACAAAGATCGACTGGGAATCTGGGTGAACACTCTAATCAAAATCTGTCTTTTGTGCCATTTTTATTTAGATCACTAACAATGTCGTGACTGACTCCTCCAAGTCTTCATTTTCGACGAAACCTGCTCTGGGACCAACCTGGGCTCATGTACCAACTACCAGATTGTTCATACAAAGAAGTCCAACATCCCAGGTGGACGGTACAGAAAGGATTGCTACGGTAATCAAGTCTTCAAGACAGGTACTACCCTTCATTGTTTTTACTCTCTTTAAAATCGGATCACGTAAAAAAAAAAGCACGCGAAATGGCGTCTAGGGGACGAATTGTACCGGTTCGAAAATCATACACCATGTACATACAATAATGATAATGATTATGACGAAAAATATTTTATTATCCTCTACCATTATGGGTCTCATCAAGGACATAGTCAAAATGGAACATAGTAAAGTTAAGAATGCTGAATCGCAACGGGCTAGGTAGAAAGCGAACCAGGGTGATTTCGGCTCCTCTACGCAGTACAACATGAATAGAAAAACCCTTAGGTTTATTTTGGCTGTTTCTACCCATACTGCACTTCAACTGCCCCAGTCCCCACTGCTCCCGTGCCGCAGAAATATTTCATTTCCGGCTAATTCGTATCCACTCAAACGCTGGAAATTCCATTTAATTTACAAGAATGGCCGTGGATTTGAACGCAGGACATACCAAGAACAAATCCAGCTAGCGGTCAGGGTAGGACTTCCAATACTCTGGGCCGCCGGATTACTGAAAGTCCAGCGCTCTGACTTCTCGGCGACCCTGCCTAATAATAAACTATGGGGCGCCATCACAGGGAAAGTGTTGCTCATTAGTTTTAATGTTGATCTGGATTTCGTGCAAAGTCCCCAGTTAGAGGCAGTCAGTTCTTCTTGTTCGAGGTTAAATTAGTTTTAGGAAGTGAAAGAATTTTTCCCTACTGCAAGGTTTTCGGTTGAAAGAATTACGTCAATGTAATCTTCTGCCTTTGGTTTGTTGCAGAAATTACATGTCTCCTGTGCCTTTTACATACACAGTAGTGGGCTTCACAGTCAAAGGCCAGTTAGTCAGAACTGAACACCTTCAAACTTGGTAGTGACACTGAGTCTACTGAAAAGCGGGGTGTGATTTGATTATGCGGTGCGTTTTGAGGGTAGCTAGAGAATATCAAGACCATCCCAGAGTTAGTTGTTCTCGTGCGCTGTTGGTTTGTTCAGAATCGTTACTCATTGCCGGTCGTCCTAGCAAAGCTGGATGGGGTCAGCAGTTCCCATCAGTGTTTAGGTGATGGTGTTTGTTTCAGTCCAAGAGTATGGATCGTTATTACTTTACGAGGAATAGGAGATGGCGCACTGAAGCAAACCATAGTAAAGCTTGGATAAAAGAACATTGATTGATTCTGGTAAACGCATCATGGTGTTGCTCCGATCTTTGCTTAACAGTTCTTTTTACGAGGATCGAGGAATGTAACATGCAATGTTCGGATTTTCTCTTTGTAACAAAGAACTCACGAATGCCCCGAGACATAATGAATCTCTAAATCTTCGAGATTCTTGCCAGATTTCAAGGCTTTTTAATATGTTTTAGTTTCCTTTCGTGAAGCTGAACCTTACGGAAAAACATTGAGTCACTATTCACAAGCTTACATGATTGATCCTGTAGTGATTTGAAGCGCTCTTGTAATAAAGTATTTTCAACATAGAAATATAAACGCTGTTTTTCTTAACTTATAAAGCCATTTAATTTAAAGTGCTCTCGCACCATGTTGACCGTGTTTAGCAACCTACAGTACTGTGGGTATTAATGGTAATAATCAAATGCTCTCATATACATGCAGCACTTTATCGCCGTTTTTCGTAGTACTTTGTGGTAAATAATCACGCAATGGCAAATCAAATGAAATTGAACCTTAGTTTAATGCCTTGGTACATGTATTACAAAACATCCGTAGCTTCAGTCCTTCAACCTGCGGCACATTCAATATAATTTGGTCTGTTCCTTTATTCGTTCGCTGATGCAAGCGTCTGAAAATAAAATCCTTTGAACCAATCTAAACTCGATTCACAAACAAACGCCCTTGTCTGCATTACAAGAAAGATTGCTGCCGTACACTTCCCACGTTTTACGTTATTGTTCCGTTATTTTGCCAGTTGTCTATCGCCTAAACTAGGAACTAGATTCCTCCTGAAAACGGAAAATTTTCTTTCAGGCAAATCCTAATTACGTTGGCTAGTATATGCGACAAAGGACAGCTATTCTTTCAGTGGCGCGGTTTGTATCGCCCTAATTTGCGAAACTATAGTTTAACATGTTTTCTAGTCACTAGTAACTAACATTTGCCCTATGTAGACGTCACATTTTGACAAAGCAGCGTTACATTAATGCTAGTGCCTGGTCCTCCTCCTTGTGATCCTGGTGTGGTAACACTTGAGGCCCAGGCGGGAAATGTGTCCAGACCAAACATGGACACACCATAGGTGTTTATACAAATCACTAACACTATCACGGATAGGATATTCATTCCAAATCCAGCTTTAGCCTGAAAATGATAGGAGACAAAAAAAATTCGTTTACTGCTACGCTGCCCGAGCAAAACCTAGAATCGGCAAATCTTGCGTGAAACTTGCTACATTAGAATACAGAGAGAATACAGTATGAGTACCAAACCTATCCATCCTCACTTCGGATCGGTAACAATTGTTTCTAAAGTACTGAGATAGTTCTAGGGAGAGGCCCTAGAGCTTGGGGGCCCAAAACTATTCTATGAAGAAAGTAAACCCGGGTGTGATGTTTTTCAATTTTTAGCTGATTGCATTTCATGCCAGATTCGCTACTGTACTGACAAGGTACGTTATGTAGTGGAGTAAGTGAGATGGTGTAGTTTTGTGTTACCAGACGAACTATGTTATATTATGTTCATTAACAAAGTACCCAGACCTCGCAATACTTAGCTGACTTACACTGTACTGCAGAAAGACGAAGAAAAAGAACACTGAAATTGTACCAAAGCGCAGTACATACCATGTCCTTGACTTTGAGATATCCACCAGCAAACACAATAGCATTTGGTGGAGTAGCGACCGGTAACATAAAGGCGAATGAACACGAGATGGTAGCAGGTAGCATGAGGTACCATGGATGAACACGAATGTGCTCTCCCTGAGGGGAAAAATGAAGAAAGGAGAGTCAAACCTCTATGTGCGACCACCTTTTCAATAGGAAACTACTTATCCAGAACACCAGTATTTCGCTGTTCAAAGCTCTATAGTTGGAAGCTCCTGTGAGTGACCGCGATCACTTTTTGGATTGCTTAACCTTTTGTAAGATACCACTTGTAGGAGGCATGATGGCCGAGAGGTTGACACCTGGACGTCCAGGCTCAAGCGCTTGAGTCGAGTTGTTTTCTTAGACAAGTAACTTTGCTCCATCTTATCTCATCACTCAGGTGTATAAATGGGTGCCCACGACATACTGCTGGGGGTAACCCTGCGATGGACTAGCATCCAGGGGGGAATAGAAATATTTCTAGTCGCTTTATGCTACGAAAACCAGGATAATCCACCGCTTGATGGGCGACTCGAAAGCAGACGTTCCCCCCTCTACCTTACTAAATTATCACTTGACATATTATCTGTTCTCCATGTTGGATGTATATACTGTGCTACTCAGAGTATACAAGAAACGTTTAGTGACAACATGACACTGACGTAGTTAACTAAGGAATTGTATATGCGATCAATTCCCTTTGAATAAGCAGATGTGTCCGACTTGATCCTTAAAAAGACTCCCCGGAAAACGATCGCCAGCCTTAGGCGAGACCACTTTTAAAAGCATTTTGGAGGGTGGTCGCGAGTTCGAAAATTGACCTCTTAAAATCTAGAATTGCGCTTCCTCTCTCCAAGTAGTACTAACCAAGAAGGCCAATATCGGTAAAAATATTGTCGCGGTTGCTACATTCGACGTAAATTCAGTGAAAGTGGTGATCATTACACAAATACAGATTACGATCGCAACTGGTGGGATGGCGTCGAGGTGTTTCAACTGTGTTCCTACCCATTCTGACAGGCCGGACTCCTGAAAACAAGTCAAAATCAAAACCATTAAATTCCAAAATTCCAGACTTATTACTTATTGTTCAACTTTAAAGTGCTGCTGAATGGAAGAGGGTTCATTTGAGTTATAACTAACACCATAGGACTTCGTCCAGAGTCTCATAAGGTTAAGACTATGGCACAGGTTCTCAGAACTAACTTTAAGTGAAAGACTTAGATAAAGCCGGAGTGTATCACAGATTAGTTCGACCGCCTTCCCCTGTCTGGTAACTTGGCCCACCATCGCTCCATCTGTCTCATCACATTCTGCGCTATATCTTTTTCCTCACGAAGAAAAAAAAACTTTTTAAAGTGGTGGGTGAATGAAGATTTTCACCTTGGAGCAGATTATTCATCTAAGAGTGAATATTAGTTGTATAAAACAGTTTTATCGCATATGAGCAACTTCGTTGCCAGGGTCCTCTCCTACTCGTCCGTCGCAGCGAGGGAGAGAGGGGTCGTGTAGCAGCTGCTCGGAAGAGAAGCCAAACAATACTAAAACAATTGGAAGAATGACATGTCATTGTTTAGAGAGAGAGAGAGCAAACTGTCTCTTTGTCTCTCGCTCCTGGGCTCGAGTAGGAGAGGGTCCTGGGAACGAGGTTGGCATATACCTACCTTGCAGGCCTCTGCCAGAGCAAATCCACTACCAAGCAGAATAATAAGATGCCATGGAAACTTCTTAGACATGGTTCTGAACTCCAATAGACCGGATGGCAGCTTGTTCACTGTAGAAAACATACCTGCACGAATAAACCTTATAAATCCGGACCAAACCTGAAATTTTATTCCTTATACTGTATCGAGTACTGGTTGTAGTAAAAAACACCCTGTACACCAATGGGCCCAGTTGTTCGAAGGCCGATTAGCGCTTAACTTGGGGTTAAATTTAACCCTGGTTTCTTTTTCTTGTGCTCAAAAGCATTTTCTTGGATAATTTTCTCTGTTATTTTTAGAGCTTCCAATCATCAACTTGTAGTAAGACAAATAGAATTAAAACTGAAATGTTTTTTAAGCTTTCAAATCTGAATTCAAATCTCGCATTAACCTTGGGTTATCTTAGCCCAGCTTTGAACAACTCGGCTATTAACAAACAGCATCACGATAATTCCTGTTCCCTAATATGGATGACACTTACACATCATATGGATGACCATAGCATCATAAAAAACATCATAAAATGAATTACTTCATTAGAAAATCAGGAACCATCCATATGGGCGTTCCTAAATACTCCGGCGGAAGTCTCAAGTTTATCATGCCTTATCACTGTCTACCTGTACCGAGTATATCGATTATATGTATTCATTGGTTCAAATATCTAATTTAAATCACTTACAACCACATATGACCAGGTGTATTCATTATTTCTAGTATGAGCCATGTCCATATAAACTTCTTCGGACTTATGAAGTAATGTCGCCCTCCCGCACATTGTGTCTCTTGGCGGGAAGCTGCGTTTGGTTGGCTTTCAATCTTTTAGAAAGTTAGAAAGTAAATTCAAAAGTTGCTTCGACTCAACATTCAGCATTTTGTCATTTTTTCATTACCTGATCCATCAAGAGCAAAGGTTCTTGGTCTTTGTGAAGGGAATACAAACAGTGAGAACGCTACCGTCATCGCTGCTGTGGCGTCTCTAACGTACCTGGAAAAAAGAGCAAGTTAAATTTATGACGGTGTCACGTTGATGTTATCAATAAAGCAAGTAGCGCACACTTACCCTTTTTTGAATGCTATGGACCATCCGTCCATAAATTTGGGTTCACGAAACAGCCACAGCAACGCCAACAGGATGAAATGACCAAGGACGGCTTTCTCAGCAAACCTAATTAGAAATACAAGAATCGAAACAAATAAAGAGAAATTCTAAAGGGGTTCTATCCTTGGACACGGATATGATGTGCGGATAAGTACATTATACAAGTTTTTGTAATCATATACAAGATTTGTTAATCTTACGACATTGTTCCTAGTGCTCTGTACTGATTCTCCAAAAGCTCTCTGACGACCTTTGTTTGCTGGTTGTCTCTGTTCCGTGATCTTCGCTCCTTGGAGACATACTTGCGAAAACATTTACGGAAGCTAAATGGAGAGGAAAAAGAGCATGTTGAGTGTATATCTTTACAAGTGGTAGAGGGTGAGAAAATATCTCTGCGTGTTAGGTTTTACTGAGAAGTTTTATAAAGCCTTCCAAGAAAAAAATAGCCTGGCTTTCTCTTGGTTTTCTTCCAGGATTATCAGTTCGGTTTTGAGGTTCTTATGTAGGTGAAATAGAACGTTGCTGGTTCATCCATAGACGCCACCTAATAGGAAAATCACTCTTACAGGCGCTACAAACTATGACTTACTTGAATCCTAGGAATAATAGCTGAATCCAGATCCAAGCAACAAACAGAAGGATAACCATTTGAGGAAATGAGTAACCAAACCACATCGCAAAGCTGAAGCCGGGACTCTCGGGGAAAAGACTGCAAAACATTAGTGTCAATTGATTATAAAAGTGATTTACTGAAACGTTTTTCGAAATTGAACTAAACGGGTTGTAAGTTTTCAGAAACGCTTAGAGGCAATTAAAAGAAGTTATCCGAGTTACCTCATAAACAACATTTTCAGTTGCTGTAGATTATGAATCGACCGAAAACCTCCAAACTTTTTTACGAGCGTTTAGGAAGAGGCTAGAATTGAACTGTGCTTGATATGATTTTGGAGCACTTTGAAATGATGAACTTTGTTCTTAGACACCAATATTGCCAGTAAAAGTCAAGAAAATACAACACCCGATCAAACTGCGCAAGACCAGAGCATTTTCTGCAGCAGGAAAGCCCGGCCTTTGTCTATATTGCGCATGAGCAGGTAATTGTCGTAGGCAGTTATCTTATCTCTAGAGCAATCAATACTGTATTTTAAAGGTATTAGTAATTTCTTACAACAGAGGAGGTTCCTGCAAAAAATACAGTTGATTATACAGACTTCTTTAATGAGGGTCTGGGTGGGGTAGAAATGTCAGTTGTCAGTAGTTAAAATTTTGGCCATTTGTCAGTTGTCAATTGAATTTTAGGTCATTTGTCAGTTGTCGGTTAAATGATTGTTAATAATTAACTATGGAACTTATTTGTTCATTTTTGATGCGAAATTTTTCAAAAAAAGCATATATAATGTAAATTAAACACTGAATTCGAAAACTAAGATTACCCATATAAACGCACATTTCATCAAATTGTATGACGAAAAGAGTGTCTTAAAAATGGGTTTTGTAGAAAATAAAGGACAACCAGGTCCTTTGTCATTTGTCAGTAAAACCCTTGCCACGGCAAATGTTAGTTGTCAGTTAAATTTTAGGCGATTTGTCAGTTGTCACTTAACCCCATCCAGACCCTCACTTTAATTAACACAGTACCGATATTATTTTCTTTGAGAAAAATTACGGCCTACTGATGTAAAATGACTTACTGGTTAACCTGTCCACCGAACACAAGATTTGGACCGGTTCCCGTCAGCGTGGCAGTACCACCAACATTAGCAGCGTAAGCAACAGCTAACATCATGCCTTTGCAAAATCTGTTGTAATAATGAGTCTCGGCGTTCTGAAAATGAAATCCTCTCAAATTTAATGTCAGACATTTCGGGGTTATTCTCGTGAATAATTATATGGTTGAACCACCCCACCCGGATGAAGGTGAGGTAGTCATAGCCAATAAAATCAGGACGTTTTCTGTTGATATTGCAGCTCTAATTAACCATCAACTGATGGTACACCGTAATGTAGCCACTCTGTTTCCAATCGCGACTTCTGAACTTCTGTAGAGGTTGTTAGCCTGTTCCAGGCTCTCGCGGTCAGTGCGGATGAGCGAAAAAAGGGAGTGAGCGATTAACTGCGAGAAGAGAGAAGGAGGAGATTCTATAAGCATTTTTTCACATACCTAAATCAGCTCACTTCCCCCCCCAACATACTGAAAAACCCTTTCTCGTGTAAAAATGTCAAAACGTCAAAAGGTGCATTGTAGGCGGGTTTCAGAGCTCGACATGTTTGTTAAACGCTGTGGGCGCGAAGGCAAATGATCTACGTAAGTGTAGAGGTAAATTGTCGCAATTGACCAATCATGGAGTATATCAAGGGCTGGTATACAGGAATGGCTCCGCTTTCCTCACTGTCTTGGAGACTGGAACAGGCTATATCGATTGTTAAAGGCTAGCTGGACTTAAGTCACATTCTTGATGACGATCCAGAATGTCCAGCAGGCTTATTTCAAGATACCAGTTAGAAGAGTCAAAGTGAGTAGGCAGCCTCGCATCATTATTCAAGGCGATGCATGCATGTACCCATCAACGAGGACCTACCTCTATATCACTATCTTCTTGAAAAGAATTTACTGATGATCTAAAAACAAAACCAAATGGAGTAACTTTAAGGCATTCGATACTGTCATTAGCATAACATGATAAAATACACTTCAGTCAACAAATAGAGCAACTTTAAGGCGTCGATACTCTCATTGGCCTAGCATGATAAAACAGAGATACACTCCAGTCAGAAACTTCAGTTATTCGTACTTTGTGAACGTTGAGCCCAAAATGACTTATGACATGGCACATATTGTTTGGCTTATATCTACTGAGCACCTTTTCCCTTGGTTAGCAAGTTAGTGGGCGTGAAAAGTTATTCCCGAAACCGTAAGCACCTTTCTCCTTTTTCGACGGGGCCACCAGCATCTTTGCTTTCAGAGGTCTTTCCACCCTCGCTGGTCATTTCAGGATCCTGAGCTGCTGCTGTCGGCTTCTCAGTATCTTCCTTTTCCTGATTCTCATTTATTTCGGCAAGTTCAAAGGATGCGTTCGCCGGAATGGCCTGTTGCAGCTTACAATTCAAGAGAAGTACAATGTATTTTATACAACTGACATGATTTTAGGTGACGCACTTCTGGGAAGACGTAACTCCTCACTTCAGGTTACGAAAGCAACCGGATTATTGTTGGGGGGAAAGCATTTTTTCCATTGCAGAAGCAAAAACGCCAATCTTTCAGATTTATCACAAAGTATATTTGTAGTAAGAGCCTTTTAAAATTCCAAGCCACAGCTACTTAGGAAAACTTTCCTGCTAGTACTGTTGTCATGGTAAACTATTTGGTTCATGCTCTCAGTGGATTTGTCTCGAACGTCCTTGCTAAAGAATTACCATTCAACTACTTGAGAAGTAAATCTAAAGTTTTTGAATATTTCTTTTCTCCTCTAAGTCCGGTATGGTTTCCTCGTGAATGCTACCGACAATCCCTGTCATCGCAAGGATCATTTAAAAGAAAGTTCAGCGATGGTAGAGATATATCGAAACAACTCTTCAATGGTCTTTTTAATGGTAGCAATCATTCTTACAACAGTTTAAACTGATTTCAAAGTGATCGCTGCATATGGGGCGAATTTAAAATGGTACCAGGGGCTACGGCCCCGCCCTCTTCTGTCTGAAATCAGTGGAGTCTTTGGGATGCTTTCAGGGATCGTTTGACTATACACTAATATCGCATGTTACTAACTGGCAAGTCCGCTGGCTCCCTTTACAGATTTTCTGGTTCCGCGCCTGTCATGATACTGGATTTTTATATAGAATATGCTAAATAGTCTTTTGTCTTCCGGCTGTTTTTCTGATGACAGAGCAAACTGGTGCCGCCTGCTTTCTTACGTTTTCTTACCTCATCCGCCTGAATGTTCTCGCCAAAGTCCTTCTTCTGCAATCTATTCTTTAAACTTTTGTTTCTAATTTCTCTCAATACTGCCTCGACAATAGGCACCATCATGGCGGTAGTGGCAGTATTGCTTATCCACATGGAAAGAAACGCTGTTGTCAACATTACGCCGAGCATTAACCTGTAACATGGACAAAAGAAGAGTTGATTTTAACATTTCAAAAGTAAATAAAAGCTATCTTCACATATGAACCTGATAGTTCCCCCATATGAACGTCCGAGGTCCACAACTTCCTTTCCAGATTTTCTAATTCTCTGCTCTACTACCCCTCGATAAAATCGTGATAGTAAGAAATAACTTCAGGAATACTCATAAGTAGGTTGAGCATGATCGTCCGGGTGAACGTGGTCTTGAATAGGACTGTTGTTGACAGTGACTGAGGTCTGGACAACCTGTGCAGTAGTCAATTTCAGAGTTTTCTGAAGATAACTACCGCTCAGGTTGTGGAAACATCAGTCACTGTCAACAACAGTCCTATTCACGACTGCATTCACCCGGACGATCTTGCTGAACCTACTTATGAAATGATTAGTGGGTTCAAACCTTTCCCAGTTCAGGAATATTATCTTCCCTTGAAAGTTTTCGTCCGTACAAGACATCCCGCTAATATGTCGTTCCCGCATGGCGTGTGAGAGTATTGCCCACTAGACACTGGCTATCATCATAGTCGTCATCATCATCTTCGTCACCAACATCATCACCATCCTCATCATTAGTTTTACGTTGCACAAAAATGCTTTTGCTTATCGATCACAACTCATTTCAATATTTTACGTCTGCCCATGGCTAAATTTTCAATCCGATTATCTTATTAGCTTAAGTAACGCAAACCGAAACTAAAGCAGTTGTGTGAACTGACCAACAGATTCGTAAATTAAATAAACCTACAGTTCATGTGGCTCAATTAGATTGGTTACTCAATGCTACAGGCAGTTGTTACTGGTTGTAATACTGCGTACTTTAATCGTAAAGAAATACCACTACCGTTCGTTTTTAAACGGTACACAATTAACCTACCGTCGAGGCTGAACTCCCACCAACAAGAGAATTCGAAGAGCGATCCGTTTGTGTAAATTCCATTGTTCCACAGCGACTGCAACAATCAAGCCTCCCAAGAAGAGTACGTTTGTGTCCTTGAAGTAAGGAGTAGAGACTTGTTTGGATCCAAGGACACCAAATAACGGAAACAGAACCAGCGGAAGGAGAGCAGTGACAGCCAGCTCCACAACCTCGGTCACCCAGTATACCGCCATGATGAGTATACAGTATGCACATCGTGCTTCCTGAAACATTGATTAATTTATACACGTTGAAAAGTATCCGGACTTTTTTACTAGTAACGTTTCCTGGTTGAGAATTTTCGTCTGGGTACAGCTCTACATAACTGCTGACTAAGGTTACTGATAGTGTGTTCCGGGGAGTTAGGCGCCCCGGGGAACTCCCATAGGAAAGAGGCTTGGATGCAACGGGAGACCTATCTGGGCTTTGCTCGATCCGGCGATCGACTTTATTTGACTCCGGCCTAAAGAAGACCATAGTCAACGCAATATATAGGCATTTGATTGCTGAATTGTTTTATAGACATGTCTTTATGCACAACCCTTAGTGATATCTTTACAGGTGTAAATATCATTTTCCCGTCTTAAACAGGTAAAATAGAAATCTGCAATTTTTACCCCTGAGACAACGAACATCCCTGTCATCTTTACATGGGTGTCGTCCACCCCCCACCCCTCTCCTATCCCGGGTTGAGCTAGAGAACACCGAAAACGCTCGATCAGTTTTGAACATCCAAGGCTAATGCTGTGATTTGTGAGCTTCAATTTTGTTTGAATTCATGCGGCATCTGTCGAAGACGTCGAAAGAAGGCTTTCGTAAATTAAACAGAAAAAAATGCGTTACTAACAGCCGACTGTGATAATATAATATAATACAAGAGAAAGCATTATGACGTTTCCGTAAGAAGACATCACCTCGACACTTTAAATTAAGGAACAGAACTATTTCCGGCCTAACCTTAACCCGAACACGATCCACTCTGGTACGATTTTGCATTTTCTTTGTCACTATTCAGTACCATCTAGTTAGCGTGTATTTTTTAAAATAAGAAACTCCTGTACACTAACATATCAAAAAGCAAATTCTTCTTACCCTTCCAGGTACTGCGAAAGGAAGAGGCATGAGTAATATCGGCGTTAAAATCAATATTAGGTATCTTCTCCATATCACGATTCGCTTGCAAAGTGAAATATTATTTGCTTGCACTGGCTCATTGTTTGTCGCTTCTGACGATTGATTTTGTCCATCTGCTTCCAAGAGGCTGTTATATCCTATCTGTCGACGCTCAGACTCACTCATCTTTGAAATGAGGATTGTAGTATAGTTTAGTTAGTGTGTCCTGTAATACGACAGAGGAGAAAACTTAAATTTTGTTCAACATTTTGTACTCCATAAACAAAGATATCCAGCTGACTTGATGTTTTACTTGTTCAGTATTTTTTTTTTCACTTACACTTACTTAGAAAAAGCTGTGAATCCAACCATTCAGTCTAATTTCCAGCGAAAAATACAAATCGTGACCCCGACAGCGTAGTTATGAGTTGTTCTATTCTTTAGTCACACCTTCCATTGCCACCCATGTCACGCGTTCCTTGAAGTTTTCTCTTTTTTTTCGTGCAAACGTTACTCAATGGTGTTAAGCGATTGCTTCATGTATTGTTCTTTCTTACCTTGGCGTAAAATGCTGTTCGCACTTTTAAGTATGTAATGATACAATCCACAAGAGAAAGCAAAACTTAACCCCGGGGGGTACTCGCAGAAAAATTGGGTAGGGGTGCTTCCCAAAACCCTTACCCTATTTATGACCAAAATCTGCGATTTTCCCTACCCTATTTATGACCAAACCAAAAATTTGATACCCTATTGATGACCTGACCCTTAAATCAATACCCTGTTTCAGACCTGCCTTATGATTATTTCCCTAGTTCAGACCAATGTTAAAGGCAATGTTTATCTGCTTTTATTAGGTTAGGGGGACATGATAAGGAAGTAGCTTCTTCTAAAAAAGTGCATTCAAGACTACAGTGTAAAAATCGTTACCCTATTTATGACCAAAATGGCGGCAAAATAGCCAAAATCGATACCCAATTTATGACCAAAACGGCTGAAAAACCCTACCCTTAGGGGCCGCACATACCTATATAGCCCATATTAGGGAGTACCCCCCCCCCCCGGAACTTAACCTAGTTCACGTTTTCGTTTTTACTTATAGGCACCTCTTTACTGAACTCAGGGTGTTACTCTGAATTCCCCACCCCCTTCAATGTCCTTTTAAATAAGTAGATATGTGTGAATTGATACCGAAAAAGACACTGCGGTGCTCATCTGCGACCACCGCCCTTTTAAAAGTGCGACCATTAGCCTTAGCATTTTGGGTGGTCGCCTACAAATTACAGTATAACAACTTAAAGATTCATCAGCCAATCACAGGTCATATTTACAACAAAGGGTCGGATTTTGGTCTCTCATTGGCTAATCGTCAGTCGTTTTGCATGGTGTTTCATTATGTCGAAAACGCGTTTCTTCTATCCATACTGAAAATCGTACCGTATAGGGCCAGCCTCGTACCCAGGCCAGTTCGCGCTATCTGAGTTACAAGAGGAGGCTTGGAACCAAGCGCGATAGCGCGATGCGTCTCAGGCGAATTTTCGCGACAAGCTTGACTGGTGACGTCACATCCGAAATCGCCGAGGACGACTGGGAACGAGGCTGGGACGGGGCTTCAGTTCACACACAAGAACGGTTTAGCGGCGCGATTTCTGTGACTTGAGCGAAGCGTACACACACAAAACCTTCTATGATCATCTAATTCTCGGCTGCCGTTGCGATCGCTACTTTTGAGATATACGGCTGAAAATTTACAGGTTGCCTTATTTTAATATGCTTTTTCAGCTCCTGCTAACAAAACTTTTCGAATATGAACTGTTTTCGTGTTTACAGAACGTTGATCACGTGATCAACTAATGTAAAAGGCTTATTAGGGGCAGACAACGTTTCGCAACTAACTAAGATCTCGAATATGGGGATGAAGGTGTTTGCATGACTGCACGCACGTCTCACCACTTACACAAAAACCTCTTAATATATAGTTTGCAATTCCGCTTCCGGTCACTATTTGCACTGTTTTCATAGTATACTGAATATTAGCGTCTCAATAGGAGGTCAAGCAAATGATTAATTAAAAATTGACTAAAGTGAATTCGTATGATCTTTACTCTTCTAGACTATGTTATGAGAGACCATTTTGTCACTCTTTCCTTTTAAATATATGAATGAAATTCTGTGTTGTTGTCATTCAAATTCCTGAATTTAAACTTTATCCGTAGAACTTTTGACAGTTTTGCATAAGTGAGTCAGTACCTTACGGTGGCCCACAACTGTCACGGCAAAACCAAAAACCTCACGGCAAAAACAAAAACCTCACGGCAAAACCAAAAACCTCACGGCAAAAGCAACTACCCACGGCAAAACCAAAGCTGTTTTGTTGTTGCTCTGAAGTATTTGATTTTGCCGTGAGGTTTTTGGTTTTGCCGTGATGTTTTTGTTTTTGCCGTGAGGTTTTTGATTTTGCCGTGACAGTTGTGGGCCACCATAGTACCTTGCTCGATTCCAAGGATTTTTCTTGCGAAAAGAAATTTAAATTTTCTTCTGATTTGTTCGGCGACTATTGGCGAAGTGGAAGGCAAAACAGCAACAACACCTTTATCCCATCACTTCCCAACAAATTTTGTGGCATTAAAGAAAATAATATTTCTTTTTCTTAATACTTAAATGGAAATACGTAGAGTTTTGGGAGACGTATCGGTCAAGCCATGACATTATCTCTTTCATTACTCAGGGTTGACCGGGGGGGGGGGTAGTGGTATACCAGTATACCCGAAAAAAATTCGCCAAAATACCCAAAAATACCCAAAATTCATCCAAATATACCCAAAATTATACCCAGGTATACCTTATACCTGAAATTCAAGAAAGTGATATACCGAATACCCGTATTTAAGCTGCAATATACCGTATACTCGATTTAAAAAGCCCCTGTATACCGTATACCCAAAAACCCTGGCCGACCCTGATTACTGCCGCGGGCAGTTTCTTGGTAAGTGGCTTTCAGCGCATGTGGCCACCAAACGTCAGAAACGGTCATAACTTATCGTTACTCCCAGGTCGAAGAAGAGACCAGCGGAGAGATACGAGGTTGTTTGCCATTATTCCTGTTGGGATATAAATAATAAACGTTTTTTTGGTTCGTGCCACTGGATAATTCCTGGGACAAACGGAAATTTGAAAAGGTAGTCCCGTTTTCCCGGTTGGGAGGTTCCGAATGGAAATTCGTTTACCATTTACAAGTTTCTTGAGTTCTTACTAGTTTCATATTGTAACTAGAGTCCAGTCTAGCGCTCCACGACAATCCGGAAATTATAGGCAAATGGTAAACGGCACGTACCGTAATTTCCGGAATTTTTTTACAATACGTATCGCGTTCATTTACCAAAATGTCTTTCCCAATATTGCATCCTTATAATCCTTACGTCAGTTGTGATATTGTGCATTTCGTATTCTTTGCAAATTCTGATCAAGCAAGAATGAGCTATTGATTCATTTTCAAATCTTTTTGTTTATACAGTTTCGAGGTCTGTCTTCGACCCACCAGTTAAAAGGATATACACTTTTAAGAACAAGTAGGATATCTTTAGGCACGTACATGTCAAAATCACCAAATCGAGCCTTGGGCAATGACCCCTCTACAGCTCGCGAAGAGAAAGAGGAGTAAAGGTTGTAGTTTATAGGTGCCAGCCACGTCTCCCATCCTGTTCGTTTCATAGTACCCCTGTAGTCATAAAATATGAAGATATCAACCCAGCCGGAGGGACATATCTTTTGATTGAATATACCAACAATGCCATTTCGATCCAGACGCTCTTTTAACGTAAAACCCTTGTTTGTGAAAGCGGAGAGAAATTTCTCCCGAGACAGACTCTGATAGTGAACATCGTCTCCAGAGAGCCCCATGTCTACATCATCATCCCAAGGAAGTGGATTGTAGAGTTTTCTTTGAATACCCCAAAGTGATCCAAACATCAACCAGTGTTTAATTCCAAGTTCGTCAAGTACTTTATGCACCCCATGTGCTAAGTGCACTAGTTGTTGAATCTCCTTGGCGCTTTTTTCACAATTCACGGGTCTGTTGCCCGCTCTGGAAACCATACTGGGGGCTTGTAGGTTTCTATATGTATAATAAAATAATGTTAAGAAACCTAACAGCCATAATGATTTTCGAACAGTCAACTTCATGTTTTTAGATGAATAGAACTCCAGGACTGCTACGCCATTTTCACTGATTGTGAGGTAACGGATATAAATAATTCACAGTTTTCACTGGCTCACGACGCTCGTGCGTCGAGTCACGTCTGATCGCATGATTTTTTTTGTACGATTTTTCCGCCTTTGCTCGCTGTTGGCAAATCCCATTAGCCATTGCGAACCCTTGTACCACATGCGGTGTTCTCATTGGAGGCTGAAACTGCAGTTGAAATTGCCGGGAGATCAAGCCTTCAATATGTTTCGTCTAGCAAAGCATTTCGCCCCATGTAATGGAATCCAGAAAATCTTTTCTTGAGGAATCCAAGTTCCACTGACAGTTCCACAGTGCGGAGTCCACCGCGTGGAATCCAGAATCAGTCTTAGATCTCCTACATTGGGCGAAAGCGACATTGCTTGTGCTCAAAAATGCCCCCATCGGTGATCGGTGATACAAGCGATAGTATTCTACCCGGAGGGACCTATAATTTCATTGAATAAACCCACAAACGCCATTTCAGTCCAGACACTCGTTTAGTGTGAAATCTTTTGCTGTGAAGCTGTCACTAATATTTTTCTCTCTATACAGACTTACTTTATTTTTGTTGTTGTGATAATTACTGGCTTTCTGTTGTATGTCTAGCTGCAGCTGTAGTTTAAATCAACAGAGCCTTCTTTTTGTTTGACTGCATGGCTTTTGCGACCAATTAAACTTTTGCTGATTACTTCTACCTGTTTTGCACACATATCATCGGCTCCTATAAAAAGAGTCCACTGAAAAGGAAAACTAGCCAAGACAATTGTAAAGCACAATAATATAATAATTGTCACCGTTCTATGAATGTTCAATGAACGCCTGAGGAGAAGTATATTATCTGCTTCAAGATGACTGGTGCCCCAACTGTTTTATTCAACAAAAGGATATGCGAGGGATTTTTCGGACAAAATTGCGTCGTTTGGCAACGCCAATATAAAGTACAATTTTCGATCTGTAGTGTTACGCGGGAAAAGAGCTTTATACTGCCTTTCTACTGCCTTCGTTTTTCAATAGTTTATTTAATTTATTAAAAAAAAACTTCCGAGAAATTGAGTGGGACAAGTTTTGAAATAGGAAAAACTGAGAATTTTTTTTCGTATGGACGAGATGTAATTTATCTCCGAGGACAGAAATCCAGGCTTTGTTACTAATAGAAAAGTGTCAGAAATATTTATGAAGTAAGGATTGGTAAGGCCCTGGTGAGGTAAAATATCAGTGACTTGTTTCTACCGAGTTATTTTAATGGTAATCTTAACTAATAAATAATAAAAATTCGGCCATCAGTTCAACACAATCTTCTAAGGAAGGATTCGCAAAATCAGCGATGATTTCAGCAAGATTCCTGACATATTCTGGAAGGCTTTCCGTGCGGAATAATCTCGGTCGAGGTGCTTTCCTTGCTCCTTTGGATCGTGGATCACGGAACAGGTGTCATCTTCAAAATTCTGTATGCAGAGCGCCACCTCTGGCCCAGCTACCATCCAACGCCAGTCTTGTTTCCCGCCAAAATCACAATGTAGCTCTTCTCTTGCTCTTCGAAATGTTAACTCGGACGTTAACAAGTACAAAATTTAATTGGGAGGGTATTACTTACATAGACATTTTGTAAATTCGTTTATTCAGATATATTTAAAAGTATATCTTCAACACCCCTCTCCCCTGCAGATCTGGTTTGGTTCCCGCCCATTCCGCTGAACGCCCGTTTTCTTGGCACCCCCTCTGAATCTGTCCTGCATGACCCTACTCGAAAGTGCACAAAACGGGCATTTTTTGGCGCTAAGCCATCCTACTAACTCTTCTCCTTTGTTTTCCTTGCTTTTAATTACATTTTACGTCACTAAGGTTAAATTTATCGATGCTTTAATCTGTATATTATTATGATTTCAGTTGTTAAATAAACCCGAAACTTCCTTTTTACATCGTTCATTTTTCCTATGTTTGGACGGTGGCTTTCTAAGTCCCTGATTAAACTAAAACTTTCTAAGTCCCTGATAAAACTAAGATGTTATTTTAATTTTCCACCTTAGATTATTTTGTATCCGTCGCCGTAATTTTTATGCCATCTTCGAAAAATTTTAATTGAGGAGGCCTAATTAACATAAGCTTTATAGTTTCCCTTAGGCTTCCTCGCCATTTCTTCCTACATTTTTTGGGCATCTTTTTGTAATTGTAATCGTGTGGCAAATAAATAAATACAAATACATACAAATACAAAAGCTAGTTTTCAAACGTTTCGGGTCAAAATCTTTGTCATAGAAGATTTTTAATTTTTGAATTAAATTCATAGGGGTGCAAAAACGGTTTTATTGATCTCGCTTGATTCCTTTGTACTTTCCCGATCTGTATTGGCTCGTCACAAAAAGCGTGCATTGTTCTATGAATATTCATTATGGTGTATTTCGCTGCATGTAATTTATGCAAAAATTTATGAATTATTTTTTACCGAGCCGAACAAGTCGCCAATCCTGAAGACTTGTTTCTACTTCTAATTGCTAAGAAAACTCTTACGAAAACAACTGCCGTGACAGAAGGTAAGTCTTACTATACACAAATTATCTTAATTTAATTTCGAAGGGAAAGGGAACTAATTTGAAGTTCAATACTTAGTCAGCACACGTTGTGCCTAGCTGGTTCGGCTGCTCAATGAGCAAAAAGGTTAAACGCTAACGTTTGAAGGAAAATAAATTCCTATTTAGAAACCTAGATTGATAATTCAAACACGAAGATGATGGTTAGGTGAGGGAGATGGCTTTAAAGATCGATGTGCTCATAACAACACTTTTGCTTCAGACTATCGAAAAATATATTAGGCATGAAATGTACGCGGGGAGGGGTGTGTTGGGCTGTCCTATGTTTCCTCCCACCAACCCCCTTTAGTCCAAGCAAAAACTAATCCGTAAGCAATAAGGAAAACCAGAAAATGATCTCTCCTCTTATGGATGGTGCTAATGTTGTTGCATTTGTGCGAGGTTGCATTCATCTGAATTGACGGTGTAATATTTATTACTGTATTATATTTATTGCATTACATGTATAGTGTAGTTGGTAGTAAGTTGTAATTCTATTTGTAGTTTGTGTAGTAGCTAGTATTTCAGGTGCAGAACTGGCAAAAGCAACTTGTGGCCGTTCTTAAAAAGTTATAATTACATCATCATTATTATCATTTTCATATAGAGTGAATTTAAACAAATTACTGCAAATTATCACGAAACTTCGTTGGAGCAATAAGGACAACAACAATTAACTGCAGAGTAAGTTCTATTGCTCTTTATTTAGTATTTCCTAGAAATTTTAGGATGATATTTTTACCCCATACAAACACTGTAATTTTACTGGAACCGTACTGTGGTACTATCACAGAGCCTGGGTTACCTGTGATAATACGGGAAAAGAAGTTAAGAGGATGGTAGTAGCTACCTCTTTCATTTAAACCATGATCGCTGTTTTAACGTTGTTTGATCTATAAAACTCAGTACAACCACTAATAGATAATCACTTATTTGATTAATAACTAAGGGCCTGTTTACATGCTCCTGGATCAAACTAAAATGAGAGATTATGTGGACAAACGGGTTACCCCATCAAAGCGGGTTACCTCACCTAGATGGGGTCCCCCACCTCCATGTAAACAGGCCCTAATTGTGGTTTAGTAGTAGTAGTAAAATTAAAAAGATACTTAAGCACAGTTAAGTGCCTTAAAATGTTTGAAATGACCAGATTGTATTGTATTAAATTGTCGCATTATGATCTCATCTGTTTTTAGTATGGCTACTCCTGGTCAGACTGGTGAAGGCTCGCCTACTTTAATAATCCAAAAATAAAAGGATCAGAGGGACCTGAGAAATCAAAACGTCAGGTTCTTGAATAGAGCCTTAAGGACAAGGGAAAGGTGGGACAACTAATTATACTCGTTATATTCTAAAATGTTTTTCACAATTAAAATTTTTTAAAAAAATTATTTTTAGCCCCTCTCTCCTACTTTTAATGGTCGGAAAAAAGTTTCAGAGTATCAGATTTATAACTTAAAAAATGGCTTCAGTTTCAAATTTTTTATTCATTTGCTGACTCTCTTTGTAAACTTTTCTTCGTTCTTTTTACCCTTTTTTGTGAGAATTTCAAAGCCACAGCTTGTGCGCATCAATACCGGGGTTTCGAAGTCTATCGAATAATACAAGTACCTTAGCTTCTTGCTTTTTTCTAGCCACGTTTGTTATTGAAACAGTCGAGTAGGTCTGTGAGTAAAACTATGATTCATAACAGGGATAAACGGGGAGTACAAACATAAATAAGGAACCTGAAGACGGGCTTTGGCAAGGGTGAAAAGGGATTGTTCAGAAAACGTTGTTTGGAAAAATCACATAGTAGAACATGTATTCCTTATGGGATACCCTCAGGACAAAGGTAAATTTCCCCTGAATGGAGGTTGGGCTGAGGTTTGTTAACATGACTTAACCAACAAATAAAATATGTTTTTTTTCTCTGCCCCAAAATCTGCTGCGATGTTGTGTGTTGAATTCCCACAAGGCTTCAATTGTACAGAAGATTACCAACTATATCACTTAGTTTAAGATCAGTAAATATGCGCTTCTGCTAGTGCAGATCAAGGCATGGACTTCTAAAGACACCTTGTTGTGTCCTTACCCGTAACTGCTTTGTTTTTCTTTGTGCTTCTAATGTAACAGGCAGGTGGATGAGTATGTATAGTCGGCTTCATTGGTGCGGAGTTTGTGCTTGCATTGCTCAGGTTAGCGTAACAATTGATAGTTTTTATAATTACTATTCAAACTTCATATTTTCTGTGCGAAGGTATGGTTTCTGTCAGAGGAGGGGTCCTATTTGTGTTGTTACAGTTAAAGTTTTACAACCAGACCCGAATATACTGCTCAGTAAGTTTTTTCCAAAACCCGGACTACTACAATTAATATTTATTTACACATGTTAACAAACTCATCTATAAGCAACCAAAAGTTGTACAATCACCTTGTTATTGTAGGATACATATGGTATAAAATCACAAAAACTCTAGATTCAGATAATAAAACCATGTTGAACAATTGTTGATAGAAGTTTCGCCCATTTAAAGAAAGACACTTCAGGGTTTCATTTGACGATTAATTGTACCGTTAAGTCGCAAAGCGTAAAAAAGTCTTCAAAAATTCAGAAAATTAAAAGGAAGTTGCACCATCTCGACAAGGCCACAGGGCGTTAACCCAAAAGTGGGAAAAATGCGATAGGGAATAGGGAAAGTCTCCCCAGCCTCCCTCTTTCCCCCTTCCTTGACTTGATGCCTGCTAAATTACGCACTTCGCCAAGTTCTTAAGGTATGTTTGCTATGTGTTTATCGGAAGGTTAAATATTATATGTATTCTGATGACTTAGCTAATAGCATGTGTCGTTATATTACTAGTAGTTTTTGTGCGATTCTTCTCCGACTGTGTATTTCTTCTAGGTTTCACTTTCTTCATTGTGTTTAATCACTGTAGCTGCTTCACTGTATTCCTACACTGTATGGAGACTGGACGCTGACAGTTTGTCTCATAAAATAGGTGAGTAGTTACAGTTACATTCCTTCGTCTTGCTATTTTCCTTGTAGCCAGCTAGCATTCTTACTTGTTTACGTTGTAAAAAAATATTCGTTTCCCTTCTAGGCTTAAATTTGAGTCACCTGCAGTATTAAGTGTAATTTCATTAATAATTTTGTCACCCCTGTTAAAAACAATTCTGGCCTGTATGGGATTCAAAACCTAAATTTAACCTCTGCGATACTGGTGCAGTGCTCTACCAATTGAGCTTAACAAGCCAAAAGTCATTAGTCATTGGTGTATTATAAACCAGTAAAAGGATAATGATGAAGTTATGAATATATGAAAATCATATATGAGAACTGTGGGGTGAAGAATTATATATATGAGAGAAGATCATCGCAGTTATAGATGCAACTTTTGCAGTTGTGAAAAGAAAGCCTGAAAAAAAATTGTTTGAGTTATCTCTTCACTTAACAAGTTAGCGGACAAAGTTGTGCTTCACCATTAAAACTGATCATGTCGCAAACGGTAAAAAGGACGTGGATCCACACAGGCTGTTTACGGGCGGTTCAGGGGTGAATGGGTTAAGTCCCACTGTGGGGCGTTTGTTTGAATGCCCGGGCCCACCGTTGTGTATTTGCAGCTTTTTCTAAAAAAATGACACATGCCTTGGGGTGGGGCAGGGGATGGGGGGGTGTTGGGGATGGGCACACTTGGAAAGGTAAAAAAGGTAAAGGCGTATATGAGCCAAAGGCCCAAATGGCCCAAATGGCTGGAGCTTAACCTGATTTTATTAGCATGAAGCACCTAGGAGTATTCTGAATTCCCCCCTGGACGGGATGCCAGTCCATCGCACTTGGAAAGGTCTGCTAAAATTAAGCTTCTATGTGAAACATACATGTAGTTCTGCCTGTGGCTGTTTTGTCATGAAAATCAATAGTTAATTGGAGTCACTTTGGAACATATTTAGCACACTACAGTGTTTTGATTCACAGACATAAAGAGCACAATGCACAGAAAAAACCTTGATTTATCACTTTGCAATGACATGTTTATTAGTCCAGCGTTTCATGTCCCGGGTTAGAAGTTAGAACTGCATGCCCAGCAGTGATCAACATAACATTCATGATAAAATATGGTGTGGTTGCAAGAGGCGCCTTTGATTTCCCCTAAGGCGACTAAAATTTTGAACAAGGAGCCTGCATGGGTACCTAAAACTTGTGATTCCTAATTGCCAACTTCGGTGAATGAGCAACAAAATTTCTTGCTTAGTCTACTGCACTTGTGAAATGAAAATGTAAACTTTTGGTCATCAGCCAAAGAGTATTTCAGTCGTGAAGTGAACAATGAAGCACTTATCTTGAACTTTGCTTGAATCTGCGACTTCTGCTGCAGTGCAGTTGAAAGTGATCTCTCTTTCTTCCCCCAGCATTTTTATTTAAAAAATTAATGTTAAGTCACCATTACATGCACTGTACATATTGAAAGTGGCATTTCTTGCAAAGGCAAGACTAAAAAGGTTTCAAATTACACATGACGTAAGCAAATTTTACTTAGCCTTAGGCGTTTTCTATCTTGCTACAAGCATGAGCATGTTACTTTTGGGGGTTTGGAAAAAAATTTCTTTATTGCTGCCTTGATTCTGGCCAATCCAATCTTGTACAAAATTTACATATTGACTTTTGCTCATGGCTGGTTTGGGAAATGTCTTGGGCCAGTTACCTGATCCACACTAACATTTTGAGAAAGATGTGCTGATCACAAAATTAATTCCTGCTGGCTTTTTTTCTCTGTAGATGGGAGCTGTTTTGTGTCCTAAAACGATGATGAGAAGGAAATGAAGGAATTGCAACAAACTGACAGTTGAAAGCTTAGATGATCTTTTTGTATCAGTTCATCAATTTCTGGTGAGAATTAAATTCAATAATGAAATTTATAAGTAACACTTATCAGTAATAGCAAGGGCCACCCAAGTTTTAAAATCTGGACAAAATAGTGATCAGCAATAATATTATTGATGCGCATGCAACTACAAATGGACAGTCCATGAAACATTAATGTGTTTTTTGTGAGCAAATTTTGTCTTTCTTTAATTCTTTGCTACATACATGTACACCTAGCCGAATTTTTGAAAAAATGGGCCCCACATAGGGGGCTTGCTGTCCTGGTTGGTCTCATTGTCAAGCTCAGTCCCTGAGCTAACTCGCCATGGGCTGGAAAGGGGCCTCCATGGCAATCCCTAGGAGTGTGGTACCTTCCATTAGTCCTGCTCTGGGAGAGTCAGCGCACTGGTCATGTCTGCCTTTGGTTTGTCATGTCAAATTCTTGTAACGTTTGAGGCCCATTAGCCAATGAAAGCGTGTCCCTCAAGCACGTGCTAGGCCTGGTGGAGGAAGGCAGGGGGGTGATTTAACCTTGAATTCTCTGCTTAGAACTTGGTTAAGTCTCAAGCATCCTCCGTCATTTAAGGCCTTTAAGCAGCTAGAGTGTATGGACAAGTCCAGATTGTCTTTTTGATGGACTTGAATGTTTCTTTTGCTAATCAGGAACCAAGAAGAGAGTCACCTTAAGAGAACCGTGGGTAAGAGCTGAGTTTCTTGGCGATATTTACTTTAGTTGAGTCACTTAAAGGTGTGTGGGTTCCAGGAGTCCGATGGTACGGTTTTCATAAATCCGGCTAGACATGTATGGTGTAAAAAGGACATACTCATAGTTCTGAACTTGGTCTATTGTAAGGATTATCAATTCCTCCAGGGCTTATACATGTACAACTTTGTAAGGGGATCTAGGGGGGCGTTTAAATGGAGTGGACTGAGGGGGCTCATAACCAGAGTAAAAAAAGTGTTTCAACACAAGCTACTGGCATAGCAGTGCTGATCAAAATGCTTTATGAATTTGACCATTTTTTCACGCTTCAAACCATCATATAAAGATGAAATCATATCGAGGCTTATATCGGATGTATTTCTTTTGTTTACAGATACATGTAGGCTTATATAGTGGGCTTATAAGTCGGGGGTGGGGCTTATGATCGGAAATTTATGCTGTTAAAATGACATTTTTATAGTCTAGAAAGTCTTCTTCTCTATCTAGAACATCATCAACATCATATCAAGGCCTTTTTGAAAGAAAAACAAATTTGGAAGAAATTTCAACTTTTTGACCAAAATCATTAGAAAAATGCAAATATTTCGACTATCTTATAGTGACATTTTTGTAGTCTAGAAAGACTTCTCTTTTAGCTAGATCAGCATAATCAAACATCATATCAAGGCCTTTATAAATAATAATCATCTTTATTGAGGAAACTTTTTCATAAAAGATATGGTTTTCAAAAAGGACCTCAAAACTAGATATATATTATAAAAACAAAAAAAGCTATAAAATTGCAAAGGGATTAAAAAGATACAAAAAATGCATAAAAAATTAAAAATAAGTATAAGCAAAAATTAAACGTAAGTAGCTATATTAAAAACTTAAAAACATTACGTTTAAAACTATTTACATTCCTTGAGTCTTTGATCGTTTGACTGAGGGAGTTAAAATTGGAAACGGCATGATATTGTGTTCTTTGCTTCCCCCAATTTCTTTTGACACGTGGTAATCTAAAATTGCCTTTGTTACGTGTATTATGCCTATGAAGTATGTCTTGTCTAATCAAGTCCATATCGTGATTAATTAGGCCATTGATGCATTTGTATACGTGTACACACCTTGTTTGAAATCGCCTTTTCTCTAGAGGCAGCCACTTGAGAACGGCTAATGCCTCAGTGGAGGATGAGTACAATGGTCTATTTAAAATAACTTTAGCGGCCTTATTTTGCAAAACTTGCAAACTAGACATAAGGGTAATATTATGTTTATCGCCCCATACTAGATCAGCATATTCAAAAAGGGGCATAAAAGAAAGAGAATCAAATTCGGAAGAAATGTCAAGTTTTGACCAAAATGAGGGGTGTATGGGTTAATCCCTTAGGAAAATGCAAATATTTTGGCTATCTTATAGTAACAGTTAACCCCTAGAAATATGCAAATATTTTTGTTTATCTTAAAGTAGGTGCCATTTTTGTAGTCTAGAAAGACTTTCAACATTTTTATCAAGAACTTTTAAATCCAACCTCATATCGAGGCCTTTTTGAAGGGAACTAAATTTGGAAGAGATTTCAACTTTTGGACCAAAATCATGGGTTCTTCTTTTTTATCTAGAATACCATCAAACATCATATCAAGGCCCTTTTGAAAGAGAAACAAATTGGGAAGAATGTTCAAGTTTTTGACCAAAGTCATGGATTAACCCCTACTAAAATGTAAATTTTTAATGATTCTTAATGGGACAATTTTGTGGTCTAGAAAGACTTCCTCTCTATCTAGAACATCATCAACGTCATATCAAGGCCTTTTTGAAAGAGAAACAAATTCGGAAGAAATTTCAACTTTTTGACCAAAATCATCGTTTAACCCCTTAGAAAATGAAAATATTTTGACTATCTTGTATAGTGACATTTTTGTAGTCTTGAAATTAGACTTCTTCTCTATATAGAGCATCATCAACATCATATCAAGGCCTTTTTGAAAGAGAAACAAATTTGGAAGAAATTTCAACCTTTTGACCAAAATCATGGGTTGACCGGGCCCTTAGAAAAATGCAAATATTTCAGCTATCTTATAGTGACATTTTTGCAGTCTAGAAAGACTTCTCTTTTATCTAGAACATCATCAAACATCATATATTTAAGGCTTTTTTCAAAGGAAGTTTTAATTTGACCAAAATCATGAGTTAACATGTTTGGCAGCCTGAGAAAATGCCAACATTTTGTGATGTGGCCACGGATTTCCCCGCAAAATGATGTCTGAGAATTGAGTGGAGACTTGTCACTTCCCAGATCTGGGTAGTGGTTCTCATTGGGCGTACCACATGTGAAATTTGCTTCAACCAATAGATGGTTTTACAGTGACGTCATCGAACTATAACGTCAGAGCGACGTTTATGAATTCTTATTTACACTAGGTGGAAGATAAACAAAAATTAAATCTTTGTACAAGTTCTAGTCCCGTAGCATGTTTCATTTCGAAAATACAGCAACTTGAAATTTTATTTTTGAGTTTTCACACTGCGCAACACCAAAATAGGAATGCTGTCAGCAGTTTAACCATTTTAAGTATTAGAAGATGTGTTTATGTGCATGTATATGCTACAATCATGGACAAAAGTCTTGGGGCACGTTTGCATTTCTGGGGCATTTTCCAATGCACACAGGTCCCCTCCCCTCACCCCGCAAACAATGTTGGACAGTTGCATCCAGAATTTTTTCGAGTTTCAACTTTGTATAGGGTTGGGGGAGGAAGAACTGCAAGGAATGATGCACTGTTTTAAGAGGGAACTGAGAAATGACAGAAAAATATGATTATTGCAGTAGTGTCCCAAGCTGGGGACTTTTGTCCGGTATTGTCGCTCTTGAGTGAAAAGAAAGAGCTCTTATAGAAAAAGTGAACTCCAGATATTTTTGATGATTTCTGGCGGCCATATTGGCTGTACACCAATATGGTGTCTCCATACAAAGCTCTACAAAAGTGTGCAGAACATTGCAGCAAATGACTCAGAAAGTGTGGTCTACAAAGACCTGAGACTTGGACAAATTGGTTATATATTATTTAGTCTTTTATATCATTTCATTTTCTTGGCTTCTTCCACTGGACAGTTTTGCCTCATTGTGTGAGAAAACTATCTATCAAAAGTACTACTCAGATCTGGATAGTGATGTGTTATTAGTATGGAATGTTTATCAGATGTCATTTTATGATGAAAACAATGGTAATGCTGTGAGATGTGTAGAAAACTGCAAATTTTTCAACTATGTTATAATGAAATTTTTGTATTCTAGGGTAAAAAGACTTCTTTTCTATCATATCTAGGCCTTTTTGTAAGGAAAACAAATTCTGAAAAAAAAAAAACAAATGCAGAAGAAATTTTGGACTAAACTGGGTTAACAAAAATGCAATTTTTTCTCCTATGTTATAATGACAATTGTATAGCCTAGAATGCATTTTTTTCTATCTAGAATGTCATCAAACATCATATTAATGATTTTTTTCACTAAAATCATGAGTACCAGAGAACCCTTTGGAAAAATGCTGATTTGTTGACTATGCTAAAATGACATTTTTAAAGTCTAAAAAGCCTTTTTAATTTGTATCTACAACAACATCAAACAGGCCTTTTTCAAAGAAAAACAAACTGGGAAGAAATTTTAAAGTTTTGAGCAAAATCATGGGTTAACATCTAAAAAACATGCAATTTTTTTGCCATGTTTAAGTGACATTTTTAATCTAGAAAGCTGTCTTTTTTATCTAGAACATGATCAAGCTTTATATCCAAGTTTTTTCAAAGAAAAACAAATTTGAAAACAAATTTTAATTTTTGACCAAAATCTTGAGTTATAACCCCTCTGGAAAAATGCAAATCTTTCACCTATTGTTAAATGGCATTTTTGTAGTATACCTAGCGAGAACATCATTATCATATTTTAGGCCTTTTGAAAGAAACAACCAATTTCCAAGAAATTTCCAACTTTTGAGTAAATCATGGGTTAAACCCTTTTGGAAAAATGCAATTTTTTCACCAGAGAATCAATATTTTTTCATTAATTTCCTTTTTTATATTAATCAGCAGTTACCATGAAGCTTGAATTGTTGAACCATAAGCCAAAAGTGCATGTTATTAACATTATAAAATGTGGAGAAACAACCAACAGAAGTTATCACCCTCCCTCCCAGAAAAATATTCCTTTAGTTTCTTACCTGGGTATGCAAAAGTCCGTTTTAAGCAGAGTAGGGTGGAGGGATGTATGGGGAGGGGTAAGGAGAGAGAGGTAACTTAATTCCTTAGAAATGTTCCAAACTTGTGTATCACCAGATGTATTTTGTATTTAAAGTTTAGCCTAAGATTGACGATGGAATCATTTAAAATAATATACAAGCAATTCAGCATTAAAAGCGTATAAAAATTAATATGTTTGCTCTTAATATTTTTTAAAATGAATTGCAAGCTCTTTTCTGAAGGAGAGAGGGAATTTGATTCAAGATTCCAATATTGTATTGCCTGGTTTTCCATGGTCCTGTTTATTGTGTAAAGAAAACTTCCATTTTCCCTTTTGTATTATGCAGTGCTTTCTAATCAAATAGTCATTTTATTCTTGCCTGCATCACAGAAGTAATTTAACTGTGGTTAATAACATCTGTGAAGCAGTGCCGAGATCCTTAATCTGGGCCCCGATGGGTTCAATAAATTTCCAGTAGTGATTGGCAAATTGACAGTGGTTTTTTAACAGGCCAATCATGGTGCCTGTACTCAAATCCTGGTACACAGTTGGGGACCCAGAACATAAGGATTTTGGCTCTGTTTCGCAGACAGACTAAATGCGAGTTTAGTTTTCTCTGTGGCGCAGGCTATTTTATTCCTGGTTGGTTCTGGCTATAATATGGTACTTCTAAAATATCTAAGAGCAACTCTTTCTTCTGTACATGTCGTAAGTCCAGAGGAGGTGTTTATGGAACAGTTTGGGCATTGGATTTATGGGGTACATGTTAAACAGGATTTAATGTTGGTACGCTGTATGTTAAAGATAACAGAAGCTAACTCAGCTATTGTCTTCTATCAGGCACAACTTCCAAGAAAATGGAGCAAAAATGGAGGCCGAAAATCTATGATTCTTTAAGATGATATTCTTTTGCATTGAAGTAAGCGATTAATTTCCTTTCCGTTTTTTTCATTGTTGAAACATAATCATAGAAATGCATGTTAGCAAACAACACATGGTCTTTTTGACGACACTTAGAAGAGCTGTATGGTGAAATTGCTTAAATTCAAACAAGGGGAGCTCCCATCATCAAACTGGGTATAACACTAAAAAAACTAATCAAAAAAAGGAATAAATAATCAGAGCAAATTAAAAAGGATGCACAAAATGACAAAAATGTCAAGGGCTTAGCCCATGATTTTGGTCAAAAATTTAAATTTTCTTCCCAATTTCTTTCTCTCTCAAAAAGGCCTTGTTATGATTTTTGATGATGTTCTAGATAAAAAAATTAGTTTAGTTTCTAGACTACAAAAATGTCATATTAAGTTGCCTTTTCTAAGGGGTAAACCCATGATTTTGATCAAAAAGTTGAAATTTCTTTTCAATTTGTTTCTCTTTCAAAAGGCCTCTATGTGATGTTTGATGATGTTCTAGAGAAAAAAGAAGTCTTTCTAGACTTAAAAAATGTCACTATAATATAGTTGAATTATTTGTATTTTACCAGGGGATTAACGCATGATTTGGGTAAAAAATTTGAAATTTCTTCTGAATTTGTTTCTCTTTCAAAAAGGCCTTGATATGATGTTTGATGGTGCTCTAGGTAAAAAAAGTCTTTCTAGACAACAAAAATGTCACAAAGTTTGGTGAAAAATGTGCATTTTCTAAGAGGTTAACTGATGATTGTGGTCAAAAAGTTGAAATTTCTTCCGAATAGGCCTTTATTTGATGTTTAATGACATTCTAGATAAAAAAGAGAAGTTTGATGGTGTTTTAGATAAAAAAAGAATCTTTCTACACTACAAAAATGTCGCTATAAGATAGTCGAAATATTTGTTTTTTTCTAGGGGGTTAAGCCATCATTTCGTGCAAAAAATTGATGATGCTCTACATAAAAAAATTAGTTTAGTTTCTAGACTACAAAAATGTCATATTAAGATTCGCAAAAAAGTTGCCTTTTCTAAGGGGTAAACCCATGATTTTGGTAAAAAAGTTGAGATTTCTTTTCAATTTGTTTCTCTTTCAAAAGGCCTTTATATGATGTTTGATGATGTTCTAGAGAAAAAAGAAGTCTTTCTAGACTAAAAAATGTCACTATAATATAGTTGAATTATTTGTATTTTACCAGGGGATTAACCCATGATTTTGGTAAAAAATTTGAAATTTCTTCTGAATTTGTTTCTCTTTCAAAAAGGCCTTGACATGATGTTTGATGGTGTTCTAGGTAAAAAAAAGTCTTTCTAGACAACAAAAATGTCACAAAGTTTGGTGAAAAATGTGCATTTTCTAAGAGGTTAACTTATGATTGTGGTCAAAAAGTTGAAATTTCTTCCGAATAGGCCTTTATTTGATGTTTAATGACATTCTAGAAAAAAAAGAAAACTTTGATGGTGTTTTAGATAAAAAAGAATCTTTCTAGACTACAAAAATGTCGCCATAAGATAGTCGAAATTTTGCTACGGGGTTAAGCCATCATTTCAGCAAAAAATTGAAATTTCTTCCAAGTTTAGTTCTCTTTCAAATGGCCTCAATATGAGGTTGGATATGTTCTTAATAAACTGGAGTCGTTCTAGACTATGAAAATGTCACCATAAGATAACTGAAACATTTGCACATTTCTAGGGGGTTAACTGTTACTATAAGTTAGTCGAAATATTTGTATTTTCCCAAGGGGTTAACCCAAGATTTTGGTAAAAAACTTGAAAATTCTTCCGAATTTGTTTCTGTTTCAAAAAGGCCTTGATATGATGTTTGATGATTTTCTAGATAATAAAAAAGTCTGTCTAGGTTACAAAAACTTCTTATTATGATTTTGGTCAAAAAGTTTAAATTTCTTCCGATATTAATCTCTTTCAAAACGGCTCTAATATGAGGTCTGATGGTGGTCCAGATAAAAAAGAAGTCTTTTTAGACTACAAAAATGTCACTTTAAGACTCGCGAAAAATTTGCATTTTCCAAGGGGTTAACCCATAATTTTCGTCAAAAACTTGAAATCCTTCGGAATTTGTTTCTCTTTCAAAAAGGCCTTGATGATGTCCTAGTTAAAATAGAAGTCTGTCTAGAATAAAAAACTGTTACTTTAAGATAGTCGAAATATTGGCATATGAATGTGGTCAAAAAGTTAACAACAAAACAACAAACAAAATTTTATTGAAAATTGGAAAATAACTAATTACATTACTTTCCCACCCGCAAATAGCTTATGAACTAATCGAGGCGGGGGGAGCTGAAGACATATTACAAAACAAGATTTATATATAGATGGACTAAATAACAGTGAAGACACTACAATACAGTAAATAGAATTTAAACTAACATAAAACAAGGCATGTACATAACGATTACGAAGAGAGGCTAACCCAAAGTATTAAATAACTTAATAAGACGGGAGACTTCGACATAATCATCTTCTGACCGCAAAAAATGTAGTAATAATTCCTTTATTTTTTTACGAAAGGAGGAACGTTTAAGCATTTTAATCGAATACGGAATAGAGTTCCAAATTTGGGCACCGATTCTCGTGAAAAAGGCATACATTTTATCGGTTCTAGAGAACTTAACATAAAACGAGTCGCTAGAGACAGATCTTGTTCTGTAGTTATGAATCTGACTTGTTTTAACGAACTGATTGAGAATACTAACTGGTGCTGTCTGTCTGTTGATATCATACAATAAATAGCTACAATCTCTGAAAAATATGCTAGGCAGGGGAAGGCAATTTGATTTGAGAAAGAAGGGTACGGCGTGTTCCTTAGACTTACTGAAGTAAATGAGACGTAAGGCCCGTTTTTGTAGAGTTAAGATCTTTCTTTGAAATGTCAAGGCACAATTTCCCCAACCACAAATACCATAAGTCAAGTAAGGGACAATTAATGAGTTGTAAACTGAAATTAAAACACGACGCGGGACATAATGTCGAATTTTAGCTATAATTCCTATCGACTTGCTGATTTTGTGACAGATAGATTCGATGTGATATTTCCATGAAAGATTTGAATCAATCATTAAGCCAAGATATTTTACATAATCTTTCATTTCAAGGTTTGCGTAGGTGTTAGTCACGGAGTCAAAAATTCTAATCCTAGGTATGAAGGGCATATTCTTTTGCCGGGGACGAAAGATTACAAAATTTGATTTTTTTATGTTCAAGGACAGTTTGTTGGCCTTTAGCCATTCGTTGACGTTGCCAAGCTCGCGATTAACAAGTGTTTCGAGTTCCTTTAGGTTGTTATTTGCAAGTATTATACTAGTATCGTCAGCAAATAGATAAAAGGCAAATAACGAAGAGGACTTGTAAATATCATTGATGTACAGTAGGAATAAGAGTGGTCCGAGGACTGAGCCTTGTGGCACGCCGCACAAGGTCGTTTCAGCCTCAGACACAACATTATTAACTTCCGTAGTTTGCTTCCGATCAGTCAGGTATGATCTGAACCAGGAGTTTATTACACCTCTAATACCATAATTTTCAAGTTTAGCTAACAAAATTCATGGTTAACAGTATCAAAAGCCTTTTTGAGATCGATGAAAACACCGCACGAAAATTTACCGTTGTCCATGTTTTGGAGAATTGTGTTAACAATATCAAGTACAGCATGCTGAGTACTGTGCTTACTGCGAAAACCGTATTGCTGATCATAGAGAATGTTGCAATCTTTGACAAACTTGGTAACTCTGGAGTACATAAGTTTTTCAAAAATCCTGTTATAAATCGAGAGCAGAGAAATAGGTCGGTAGTTTTCGGGCAGCGTGTCATCTTCGTCCTTAAATATCGGGATAATCTTAGCACACTTTAGTTTAGATGGAAAAATCCCTGAGCAAATAGACTGATTAAAAATCGTGGCTAGAGGTACGGATATGACCCTTTTGCTAATTTCAGCAGCCTAACTGGAGATGAGTAGAGACCATGGGCCTTGTTGTCTTGCAAAACTGAAATTTCTAAATTGATATCTTCCGGAATAATAGGATCAAAGAAGAAAGTGCGATTAAGTGGCGGATCTAAATAATCATAGAATGTATTTATGGTCTGAGGAATTTTAGAAGCCAGTTTGCTCCCAACAGTGGCGAAATATTTGTTAAGAATATTGCTTATTTCCTTCGGGTCACTAGTTGGAACCTCATTCGGGTTTGAGCGAATAGAGTTAGTTGAGTTGCGCTTGTTTTTCTTTTTACAGTTTCCAATTAGCTCGTTAATTCCTTTCCAAGTTTGACGCATATTACATATGTTGAGATCAAAGAAACTTTGGTAGTAGTTCGCTTTACTTAATCTCGTAAGATAACTGATTTTATTTCTGTAAAATTTGTATTTGTCACGGCCTGAGGTATAGAAGAGGTTATTCTTTACCCTGATTGATTTTCTTAAACCCGCAGTCAGCCATGGTTTAGCAAGGAATTTTTGTTTACGATTGGATATACTTCTTAAAGGAGCGTGTTTGTTAATTGTCTTGTTGACGCATTTGTAAAACCTGGAGAACGATTGATTGGCATCGATATGTTTGCAAATATTATTCCAATTAATATTCTGCAAGTCGTCAATGAAAGACTTTGCATTGAAGGTAGAATAGTCACGAACCTTAGTTTTGTTGTTTGGAAAGAATGGGTTACAGTGCGACGTTAATATGCACATCTGAGAGAAGTGATCTGTTGTATCGCACACGATATTGCCGCTGACTATATTATTCTCAGGATTATTTATGAAAATATTGTCAATTAAAGTTGCAGAATTACCATAGACTCTAGTCGGCTTATCAACCACTGGGAACATTGAAAAACTTTGCATTGTTTGGAGCAAGGTTTGTGTGTAACTACAAGTTTCATATTTTAACAGATCTATGTTGAAGTCTTCCATGAGATAAATATTTTAATTTTGACGGCATTGGCGTTCAAGAAAATCTGTCAAGTATTCTAGAAACTCATTAGCGTTATTGTGTTGCCTATAAGTAACACCACATACAGATTTCTTATTGTTAGGCAGATGAAGTTCAATCCATAGGGCTTGATAGCAAGAATTGGAGACTCGTTCAAGGACGCGGTATTTACAATTTTGATCAATGAACAGGCCAACACCACCGGCAGATAAAGGTGTTGGGACCGATTCAAAACAGTATCCTGGTAATTCTGGTACAAAATTAAAACTACATTCACGATCGCATATACGAGTTTCTGTTACACCAATAATAGTAAAACGGAAATTCATTTCACTTAAAACATGATGTTGAAATTCTTCAAAATTTTTCTTTAAGCTACGTATATTTGTATGTAAAAAGGAGATTTTTGATTGCAACTGTTTGCTGTCAATAAACTGCGCAAAGCTGTGTGGGGAATAATATTTTGAGCGTATTTTGTTTGAGGTGAGATTTATATCAGGATCAATATGTTTATCAAGAGAGTTTAGCTGGAATACACTAAGGTCGTAGAGACTACTGAGAGAATCTAGCAATTTTCTAGAAGGTCGATTATCATCAATTAAACTATTAAACTGTGGGTGGGCAGAAGTCAGGACTTTACAGTTATAATATGGTAATTGCGCGAGTAAGGTCTTATTTTCGATCGCGCACTGTTTCTTTGTTTTGTGAGAAGTTAAAATTCTTCCGAATTTGTTTCTGTTTCAAAAAGGCCTTAATATGATGTTTGATGGTATTCTGGGTAAAAAAAGAAGTCTTTCTAGACTACGAAATTGTTACTTTGAGATAGTCGAAATATTTGCATTTTATTAGGGGGTAACCCATATACCCCTCATTTTGGTCAAAAAGTTGAAAATTCCTCCGAACTTGTTGCCCATTCGAAAAGGCCTTGATATGATGTTTGATGATGTTGTAGATAAAAAAGAAGTCTCTCTGGACTACAAAAATATCACTATAAGATAGTTGAAAATTTTGCATTTTCCTAAGGGGTTAACCCAAGATTTTGGTCAGGGAACTTGAAAATTTGTTCGAATTTGTTTCTGTTCCAAAAAAGGCCTTGATATGATGTTTGATGGGTTTTAAGATAAAAAAGAAGTCTTTTTAGACAACAAAAATTTCTTATCAAGCTTTGCGAAAAATTTGCATTTTCTAAGGGGTTAACCCATGATTTTGGTGAAAAACTTGAAAACCCTTCAGAATTTGTTTCTCTTTCAAAAAGGCCTTGGTTTGATCTTTGATGATGTCCTAGTTTAAAAAGAAGTCTTTCTAGACTACAAAAATGTTACTTTAAGATAATCCAAATATTGGCATTTTTCTAGGGGGTTAACAATTATTATAAGTTAGTCGAAATATTTGCATTTTTGTAAGGGTCAACCCATGATTTTGATCAAAAACTTGAAAATTATTCTGAATTTGTTTCTGTTTTAAAAGGCCTTGCTATGAAGTTTGGTGGTGTTTTAGATAAAAAAGAAGTCTTTCTAGACTACAAAAATGTCTTATTAAGATTCGCCAAAAATTTGCATTCTTTTAGGGCGTAAACCCATGATTTTGGTCAAAAAAATTTAAATTTTTTCCGAATTTAATTCTCTTTCAAAACCGCTCGGATATGATGTTTGATGCTCGTCTAGATAAAAAAAAAGTCTTTCTAGACAACAAAAATGTTACTATAAAAAAGAAGTCTTTTTATACAACAAAAATTCTTATTAAGATTTGCGAAAAATTTGCATTTTCTAAGGGGTTAACCCATGATTTTGGTGAAAAACTTGAAAACCCTTCAGAATTTGTTTCTCTTTCAAAAAAAACCTTGGTTTGATCTTTGATAATGTCCTAGTAAAAAAAGGAAGTTTTTCTAGACTACAAAAATGTTACTATAAGAAAGTTGAAATACTGGCATTTTCCTGGCGGTTAACTGTTACTATAAGTTAGTCGAAATATTTGCATTTTTTTAAGGGTCAACCCATGATTTTGATCAAAAACTTGAAAATTATTCCGAATTTGTTTCTTTTTTAGAAAGGCCTTGCTATGAAGTTTGATGGTGTTTTAGATAAAAAAAAGAAGTCTTTCTAGACTACAAAAATGTCTAAAATGTCAAAAATGTAAGATTCGCCAAAAATTTGCATTCTTTTAGGGGGTAAACCCATGATTTTGGTCGAAAACTTGAAAATCCCTCGAAATTTGTTTCTCTTTCAAAAAGGCCTTGGTTTGATCTTTGATGATGTTCTAGTTAAAAAAAGAAGTCTTTCTAGACTACAAAAATGTTACTATAAGATAGTCGAAATATTGGCATTAAGGGGTTAACCTATGAATGTGGTAAAAAATTTGAAAAAGGCTAAGGGTTTAACCCAAGATTTTGGTCAAAAACTTGAAAATTCCTCCGAAGTTGTTTCTTTTTCAAAAAGGCCTAGATATGATGTTTGATGGTGTTTTAGATAAAATAGAAGTCTTTCTAGATTACATAAATTTCTTACCAAGATTGGTGTAAAAATTTGTATTTCTCTAGCGTATTAACCCATGACTTTGGTCAAAAAGCTTCAATTTTTTCCGCAGTCAATTCTCTTTCAAAACTGCTTTGATATGAGGTTTGATGGTGGTCTGGGTAAAAAAATAAGTCTTTTTAGACTACAAAAATGTCACTTTAAGATTCGCGAAAATTTGCAATTTCTAAAGGGTTAACCCATGATTTTTGTCAAAAATGTAAGATTTCTTCGGCGTTCGTTTCTCTTTGAAAAGGGCCTTGCTTTGATGTTTGATGATGTTCTAGTTAAAAAAGAAGCCTTTCTAGACTTTAAAAATGTTACTATAAGATAGTCGAAATATTTTCATTGTTCTTAGGGGTTAACCCATATACCCCTCATTTTGGTCAAAAACTTGAAAATTCTTCGAATTTGTTTTTCATTCGAAAAGGCCTTGATATGATGTTTGATGGTGTTTTAGGTAAAAAAGATGTCTTTCTAGATTAGATAAATTTCTTATTAAGATTTGTGATAAATTTGCATTTGTCTTGGGTGTTAACCCATGATTTTGGTCAAAAAGTGTAAATTTTGTCCGAATGTAATTCTCCGTCAAATCGTCAAAAACTTGTTGCTCATTAGAAAAGGCCTTGATATGACGTTTGATGATGTTGTTACTGTAGGATTGGCGCAGTGCACCTCGTGGAGGTAGGACGTGTTTTTGTGAGCTCCACCAAATATGCTGTTCTAAACGCTTTAATAACGTAGAAATGGGGAAGGACAAAGCGGACAAGAATCCGAGCAAAAGGCTGAGAGAAAATGGCTCGCAAACGGATGAAGATGATGAACATGTGGGCGTCGGTGGAGTAATGTCAGCACGCCTCGAGGAAATGAACACTAAACTAGATCAAGTTTTAACAGCGTGTGGTGAAATTGCACTACTAAAAGATGAAATACGCAAGCTGAGATGAAGTAAAGAATCTAAAACAATATTTGCAATCTGCCGAGGAAGAAATTGAAAGTCTACAAGAAAGTCAGAAAGAAACTTCTGCACAAGTAAAAGAAAACAATGAAGACATTGACTTCTTGTTCGAAGACATTGGAGCGCTAAGACGCAGAAACATCAAGTTGGAAGCCTATACAAGACGTGAGAATGTAAGAATTTTCAATGTCGGGGAAGAAGAGGATGAAAATACTGAAGAGCTGGAAAGAAGTGTCTTCGTCGCTAATTTGAAAATTCCGGCAGATAAAGTCAACGATATCCGCTTTGAGCGAGTTCACCGAATCTCCACTAATAATTCTAGTCTAAGAGCTCCGTCCTATCCCAAACCAATTATTGCTCGTTTCAGTCATTATCAGGACAAAGAATATGTTCGCTCCTTCTATAAGAACTTAAAAGGAACCAACATCGGTTTCTCAGATGATTTCCCGAAAGAAATTGAAGAAATTCATCGAAAACTTTATCCAGTGCTTAAAAAGGCCAAGCAGGATAAGCAAAAAGCCTTCTTTAATTTTGATAAATTGATAATCAATGGCCAAATATACAGAGGAAAAGAAACTAAAGACCTTCCCTATTATTGTAAAATGGCAAAAAATTATTAATGTATTAATTCCATGATCGGTTTCAAACTGAACAGTGAATCTACGTCCACTAGATGTTAAGAATTTTGTTTAATATCAGTTTATATGTAAATGTACTATGTGTTTCTGTTTTGTTTTATTATTTTCTCAGTTGGAGGAGAAAATGTCTTTTGTTTCACTCATTTTGAATGCTTCGTTAAACTTTGGAAAGTACTAATCCCAAACAATATATGCATTTTTATAAAACACAACTGACACGGCAGATTTATTTAAATTAGTTTCTTTGAACGTAAGGGGCATAAGTAATTTTCATAAAAGAAGAACTATGTTCACCTGGTGCCGAAAAAGAAAAGCTGACGTAATATTCCTTCAAGAAACGCATTCAAAAGAGGATTCAGAAAAACAATGGGCAAATGAATGGGGTGGTAAAGCATTTTTCTCACATGGTAGTCCAAATTCATGTGGGGTTGCGATATTGATTAGGAATAATTTTAATTGTGTAATCCAAAAATCCATTGTTGATCCCCAGGGAAGATTTATTATTTTGAAGGCAGGCATTCAGGATAAGGTGTACATTTTAGTTAATATTTATGCGCCAAACAAAGATAAAGTCAGCAGCCTAAACCTACATAGAGTGCTACAGACAGAAGACTTAGATTGTGAAGAAAATATAATCATTGGAGGGGATTTTAACTGTCCTCTTGACCCTAAGCTGGATAAGAAAGGTGGCATTATGGTTCCTAGAAAAATGGTTATTGATAATATTGAATGTTTACAAAATGAATTGGACCTTGTCGACGTGTGGAGAATTAAAAATCCGCAATCTAGAAGTTACACTTGGAGCCAAAAATCTCCACCAATTTTCTGTCGTTTAGATTACTGGCTGATATCAAACAACTTACAGGATTTTGTAAATACAACCGATATCATTCCAGCTATAAAAACTGATCATGCAGCAATTGAGTTGAATCTAACCGACTCCAATCAAAACTCAAAGGGGCCCGGTTTCTGGAAAATGAACGTCTCTCTTCTCGAAGATCCGAATTATCTGGAAGAATTAAAACAAAATATTCCACTTTGGAAAACAACAGGAAGTGATAATTTATCAGACAAACGGTGCATCTGGGATTGGCTTAAGTATAATATTCGGAAGCATGCTATTTTGTTCTCGAAAAAGAAAGCCAAAGAACGATCTGCTATGGAAAAAAACTTACAACAAGTATACGAGGAAGCGACTAAAAAATTCGAACAGGACCCTTCCGACTCTAACCTAAATACTCTAAATGAAGCAAAAGAAATTCTAGAAAGTTACTATGAGGAAAAAACAAGGGGTGTAATTATTCGAGCAAGGGCACGATGGCACGAGCATGGCGAGAGAAGCACAAAATATTTTCTAAATTTAGAAAAACGTAATCACGTCAAAAAACATATAAGAAAACTGCTAATAAGTGGTTCCATTACATCTGATCCTTTTGGGATACTAAACGAACAAAAACGCTTTTACCATAGCTTGTACAAATCAAACGTAACAGATGAGGATAGGGAAAATGGAAACGAATTTTTAAATAATTTGAATATACCAAGATTATCAGAAGAACAAAAACAATCTTGTGAGGGAGAAATATTTGTTGAAGAAATTACAGCCATCCTTAACAGTTTTGAGAATAACAAATCTCCTGGTAATGATGGAATACCAATAGAATTTTACAAAAGTTGCTGGGAATTAATTAGTGATCCTTTTATGGAGTGTGTGAGAGTGTTTCGACCACGGTGAAATGTCAAGCTCTCAAAGAAAAGCAATCATAACTCTTATAGAAAAGCAACATAAAGATCGAACTCTCATTGAAAATTGGAGGCCAATCTCTTATTAACGTGGATGCAAAAATCATCTCAAAAGTGATTGCGTTAAGATTAAAGAAAGTTCTACCGAATATCATACATCATAATCAAACAGGTTATGTTGAAGATCGTTATATTGGTGAGACTATCCGATCAATTTTCGATATAATGGAATTTACAGACAGTAAGAATATTCCAGGTATCTTGATTTTCATTGACTTTAAAAAGGCTTTCGACTCTTTAGAATGGCATTATCTTTTCAGTTGCCTTGAGGCTTTTAATTTTGGCCCCAATTTTATAAATTGGGTCAAAATGTTTTATACAAATATTCAAAGCTGTGTAATAAATAATGGAATGGCATCAGACTATTTTACTTTAGAACGTGGTGTGAGGCAGGGTGATCCTTTGTCCCCTTACCTCTTTATCTTAGCTGTTGAAAGCTTGGCAATCTCCATTCGTCAAAATGCTGATATCAAAGGAATTAAAATAGAAAATTACGAAGCCAAGCTATTGCAATACGCGGACGATACCACAGCAATCCTGTCTGATGAAAGTTCTGCAAAAACGTTATTTCAAGAATTAGAAGTATTTAAGAACTTCAGTGGGTTGGAGATAAATAGCTCTAAAACAGAAGGAATGTGGATTGGTTCGCTTAAAAGAAAAGATGAAAAACCTTTTGGTATTAAATGGCCCAGTGAACCCATAAAAGCTTTAGGAACCTTTTTTACATATGACCAATCATTACTTTACGAAAAAAACTTTCAAGAGAAAGTTGACAGCATAAAGAAGCTGACAAATATATGGTCATCTAGAGGACTGTCCATTTATGGTAAAGTAACTATAATCAAATCATTACTTATTCCAAAACTAGTTTTTATATCTTCGGTTCTTTCACCTCCAAGTAAAATCATCAAACAAGTGAATGGTATAATTTTCTCCTTTTTATGGAATGGAAAGGATAAAGTTACGAGGCTCTCTTCAATAAACAGTTATGAAGACGGTGGCATAAAAATGACAGATATTGAAAGCTTGGTCAAAGCTGTACGACTAGCTTGGCTAAAACGTGTTTTCAGCGATAATGAAAGTACGTGGAAATTTTACTTGTTTCATCTCCTACGTAGTGTTGGTGGTCTTTTACTTTTTAAATGCAATTATGCAATGAACGATCTTTCAATCAACTCGGTTTTCTACAGAGAACTCTTAGAATATTGGTTAGAATTTCGAAATCTCTTTTTAGCTAACAAAGAACGGCTCTGTATAATTTGGAATAACAAAGATATAAGAATAGATGGAAAACCAGTCTTTTATAAATCTTATTATGACTCGGGGATATGTATTATTAAAGATCTCTTGTTCAATCTCGACAATATAGAATCCTTCAATGCAATCAATAACATAATTGAGAAAGCTAATTTTCTTACATGGACAGGTCTCAGGCATGCAATTCCTTCTATTCTGAAAACAATAGAGTATACTACCTTTACAGAAAATACTTATTTTACAAAGGGGAATGAGATTTTTGACATAGCGGAAAAGAAAACGAAAGACTACTACTCTTTAATAATATCAAATAAAGCACAATTACCTAGTAATGCAAAGAATTTAAAACATGATTTTGGCTTATCTGACGAAGACTTAAAAATTGCTTACAACCTTCCCCACCTGACAACGCAGGAGCCTTACGTCAAATCCTTTCAATATAAAGTTTTAAATTCAATACTTTACACTAATGCAAAACTTTTTAAAATTGGATATCTCCAGCATGACAAATGTACTTTTTGCAAGACTGAACAGGAAACATTATGTCACTTTCTATTTTACTGTCAGCACTCAAATATGTTCTGGAAAAATGTTGAACAGTATTATTTAACAATAACAAAGGAATTTCACGGGTTGTGTTTACGAGAGGTTATAATTGGAATAACGATGTCAAAATGCCCCTTGTTAAATTATCTGATATTAATTGGTAAATTGTATTTATGGGATTGCAGAAAGAAACAGGTACTTCCAAACATCGAAGGTTTCAAATTTAAAGTAAGAATTAAATACCAAGTTGAAAAATATATTTCCACTAAGAATAATAAATTAGAAACCTTTTATGAAAAATGGCCAAAAGACATTTCTCCCCTTTAATTAAGTTCGTGAGTATGTAATTAAAAATGTAATCTTTTATTAGACACTTTTTTTTGTTTTTGTTTTTGTTTTGTATTTTTTATTTTTGTATGTGTGGTTATGTTTTTGTTTTTATTTCAGAGCGTACTGTAAATATTAAGTGTTAATCTCTCTTTTATCTACATAATTAAGTATTAATTAATTCTTTGTAAAATAAGCCTCTTTCGGCAATTGCGCGGCTGTTTTGTGGCTGTAATGTATATAATTGTGAAATGTAGATAATTGTAAGTATGTCCGTTATTGCGGTTGTTTAGAACTTTGTAATTATTTTCTTTTTAAGTAGTTCTTTGTAATTATAGTAATAAATGTCTTGAATTAAAAAAAAAAAAAAAAAAAATTGTTGTTACTGTAGATAAAAAATTAAGAAATTGTGAAATTTCTTTTCAGTTTAGTTATTTATTTAAAAAAGCTTAATGACGCTTTCCTCGCAGGAAGATGACCAATGCAGATGATTTGACGTGAAAACCGAATCAGGGAAGCCATAGGAAGGAAATCTGCAAGGAGAAGTAACCAAGAAACCAACCCGAATCAAGTGACAAAGAGGAAACAGAGGAGTGAACAACTTAAACCAGAGGTAAGAAAGATTAGATGATACATTCCTCTATTAATAAACAAGATGGCCTGGTTGAGGGAAAAAAACTTCTTCTACATCGGAACATAATAATGACAGAGGATTTACTCAGGAACCGCCACTTAAACACAACGTAGTAACCACTGAGGGAAAACTCTCGAACAACATGGTTTGCTCCTCTTTCTCAGGCGTTGCTTGCGTAGCCCAGTGGGTAAATTCGCTTTCTTTAATTTAAACACCTGAAGACCGCTTCTCTCCTGTTGCCGTTTAATTTAATTTTAGTGATTTGTGGAGGGAGCTCAACCTCCGGTCGAACCTCTGTTGGTGGGCTGTTTTGCTTTTTTTCTTCATCCTCTTAAGAGAAATTTTGACTTGGTTTTTTTCCTGGAATTTTTTTTCTTTTTAGCAACCAAAGAGTTCATTTCTTATTTTTTTTTTATTCTTTGGTTGTTTAAAAAGAAGAAAAAAATCCAAGGAAAAAAATTATAGTCAAAATTTTTCTTTGAAGATGAAGAAAAAAAAGCAAAAACGGCCCGCTGGCGGGGGTTCAAGCGGGGGCTGAACCCCCTCAATAAGTCACTCAAATTAAATTAAACGGCGGTAGGGGGGAAGCGGCCGCCTTGTGTTTAATTTAAAGAAAGTGAGCTTATCCACTAGGCCACGCAAGCGTTGCCTGAGAAAGAGGAGTAAAATTAACCTAGAAATAGGTACAGGGTCTATTGTTTTCAGAGAATAAGGTTGATTAGCCATATTATTTATTCATATCGCGTGCGGTATGTCAGTCTGTGACACTACTACAATAGAAACTTGTTAACTCTGGATGTTAGCTGTAAACAACGTGCAATAACAGCGAAATGAGTTTGACATGAATTTCTCTCTTCTTTTTCTAGCTATCTAACCAGGTTACAAGAGGAGAGCAGATCCTGACGATTAGTTTTAAGAAATCTTATTAAACATTTGTAACGATGGCGTCATAAAGTTTATTTTTCTTGTTTCATAGAACGTAGGATAAACAAGTAAGTATTCGAAGGACTTGTTGACAATAGAAACTAGTATCTGAGTACTGAAAAATTTTACGCTATTTTCATACAGTATTCAAATACTTGTTTCTACTAGTCGTTCAAATACTGTTTATCCTTATGTCAAATAGTTGACCTTTGACATACAATACTAGTGTTCTACACTTAGTCAAAATTTTAGATCACTTTCAAATACTATAGTGTTCTACACTTAGACAAAATTCTAGATCACTTTCAAATACTTAGACAAAATTTAGTTCGACTTTCAAATACTATAGTGTTCAACAGCAGACAACCGATTAGATAAACTTTATTTTATTAAAGTCGTATATGTCTTTCTTCAACGGCTCAGCAACACTTTGACGTTTTCAAGGTTGTCCTTAAGTGTAATCAATCTTCAGAGCGCTGCAACTAAGAAAAAAAGGACATAGAATTAGCAACTGTTTTATCAAACATCATGCAAAACGTTTTAACGCTTTACTTCTTGAACATTCAGCAAGGGATTCGAATAAATTATAACTAATAATAGTGCTCCGCGAAATTTTGAATTACAATTAAGTTACTGTATGTAAAACAAGAACATTGTAAATAAAAACCACCAACGCGATCTATACTTCACATGCTTCTCGTGTGCTACCAGAAAGCTATAAAATCCTTCTCTAGTCGAATTTTTAAAACACAAAGTCGCTCCAAATCTCCTTTGACTCGGAAACGTTGTTTCTTGTGTTTTAACATTAATTCACAAATAAGTTAACATTCCGCACGTGGGATGAATAAATTATGACTAATCAGCGTTATTCACTGAGAACAATAGACCCTGTACCTATTTCTAGGTTAATTTTGCTCCTCTTTCTCAGGCAACGCTTGCGTGGCCTAGTGGATAAGCTCACTTTCTTTAAATTAAACACAAGGCGGCCGCTTCCCCCCTGCCGCCGTTTAATTTAATTTGAGTGACTTATTGAGGGGGTTCAGCCCCCGGTTGAACCCCCGCCAGCGGGCCGTTTTTGCTTTTTTTTCTTCATCTTCAAAGAAAAATTTTGACTATAATTTTTTTCCTTGGATTTTTTTCTTCTTTTTAAACAACCAAAGAATAAAAAAAAAAATAAGAAATGAACTCTTTGGTTGCTTAAAAGAAAAAAAAATTCCCGGAAAAAAACCAAGTCAAAATTTCTCTAAGAGGATGAAGAATAAAAGCAAAACAGCCCACCAACAGAGGTTCAACCGGAGGCTGACCTCCTCCATAAATCACTCAAATTAAATTAAACGGCGACAGGAGAGAAGCGGTCTCCAGGTGTTTAAATTAAAGAAAGTGAACTTACCCACTAGGCCACTATGAACTAAATCGTTCTCACTGTTAAGCCCGATCAAAAAATTAAAGTTTAAAATCGGAAGGTAAGAAGCTAAAGAAAAATTGAACTTTTAACAGGATGATTATTCATCTCCTATTACAGTCAGCCAAAGCGATCAACTACCTTACTTTTTCTTTTTCTCATTTTATATTATTTTTAACTAACAAACAGCGGACAAATTAAAACTTGTTTACAAAGAAGAAAGAAAACTACCATTTTTTATCAATATTGGAGCATGTTGGTCATATAACAATAAATCACAAATTTTTAGTGATGAAAGTTTTTTTTCTAAGAGCTGATCAAATGGGTTAATGAGTCGCACAAACTTACAACAAAAAGAGAATGCACAAAAATGAGTCAGTCAGTTTACATGGTAAGTGAAGTTGTTGCAGACAAAAGACACTTTAACATTTGTATTCTTCCAAGAGCGTTAAATCAATGAATTAGCAAAAATTGAAATTTCTAGTGAGGTTCTTTTTCTTTCAAGAAAGGCTTATACATATTGTTTAAAGATGTTCTAGACAGAAAGGCTTTCTGGAGTAAAAATCTATCATTTTTACAACAAAAATGGCATTGTCCAAAGGTGTTAACCCATGATTTAGCTCAAAAATTTGAAAATTTCTAATGAGTTTCCTTTTCGTCAAGAAAGCTTACATATGCTGTTTCACTGTTACCCTGTAGAAAGGAGGCTTGCAAGACTACACAAATGCCATTTTACCATAGTCGAAAAATTAGCATTTCTCCAAAGGGGTTAACCCATGATTTTAGTCAAAAAAATTTGAATTTCCTTCCAATTTGCTTTTCTTTGAAAATTACTTAGATGATGTTTGAGGATGTTCTAGATAGAAAAGAAGGATTTCTAGACTACAAAAATGTCACTTTACCATAGTCAAAAAATTACGTTTTTTCCAAAGGGGTTAACCTAGAATTCTGGTGAAAAAAGCGAAATTTCTTCTGAGTTCCTTTTTCTGACCAAAAAGGTTTGAAATGTTCTTTGATGGCGGTTTAGCTAGAAATGAAGGCTTTGCAGCCTACAAAAATGTCATTTTAACACTGTTGAATAATTTGCATTTTTACAAAGTGGTTGACCCATAAATTTGGTAAAACATTTAAGAATTGTTTCTCCGTGTTTTTTTCGTTGATACAAAAGTGGAAAAAATAAGCATTTTTCCAAAGGGGGAAACCCATAATTTTGGTCAAAAAATTGAAAATTTCTACTGATGTTTTTTTTTTCTACAAAAAAATATTAGATATATTCTTTGATGGTGTTCTAAATCGAAAAGAAAGTTTTGTAGACTACCAAAGTGTCATTTTAACAAAATCGAAAAAATTAGCCTTTTTTCCAAAGGGGTTAACCCTTAATTTTAGTCAAAAAATTGAAATTTCTCCTTTGTTTCTTTATCTACAAAAAATGTTATATATGTTCTTTTATTTTGTTCTAGATAGAAAATACGGCTTTGTGGCCTACAAAAATGTCATTTTAACATAGTCGAAAAAATTAGCATTTTTCCAAATGGGTTAACTCATGATTTTGGTCAAAAATTTGAGATTTCTTCTACGCATGTTTTCTTTGATTAACTCTTACATATGACGTTCTAAATCGAAAAGAGGGCTTTTCATAACTACAAAAATATTAGTCGAAAAATTAGAATTTTTCCAAAGGGGTTAACCCATGATTTTGGTTAAAAACGTCGAATTTCTTCTGAGACTATTTTTCTCTGAAAGAGGCCTGGATATGATGCTTGATGATGTTCTACCTAGAAAAGAAGGCTTTCTAGATGACAAAAACGTTGTTTACCATAGTCAAAAAATTAAAATGTCGTTCCACTTTGTTTTAATTTGAAAAGGACTGAGATGATGTTCGACAACGTTCGAGATAGAAAAGAAGCCTTTCTAGATTACGAAAATGTTATTTTACCATAGTCAAAAAATTAGCTTTTTCCAAAGGAGTTGACCCATGATTTTAGTCAAAAATTTAAAATGTCCTTCCAATTTGTTTTAATTAGAAAAGGACTTGGATGATGTTTGATAATGTTCTAAATAGAAAACAAGGATTTCTAGCGTACAAAAATGTCACAACCATAATCTGCATAATGGCAAAAATTAACCTTTTTTCAAAGGAGTAAACCTAGGATTTTGGTCAAAAAATTGAAATTTCTACCAAGTTCTTTTTCTTTTTCTGCCGAGTTCTTTTCTTTTTTGATGGTGTTTTAGCTAGAAAAGAAGGCTTTCTAGCCTACAAAAATGTCATATTAATAAAGTTTAAAAAAAAAAACATTTTCTCAAAGTGGTTACACCATAAATTCGGTCACAAATTTGAAATTTCATCTGGGACTATTTTTCTTTGATTAACACTTAAATATGATGTTTGATGAAGTACTAAATCGACAAGAACGCTTTCTGGACTCAAAAATGACATTGTAACAGAGTCCAAAAAAATAGCTTTTGCTCAAAGGGGTAAACTCATGATTTTGGTCAAAAAAGTAAAATTTTTTCTTCGAAAAAAGGCTTAGATATCTTTTTTCATAATGCTTTGGATGGGACAAAAGGACTTGTAGCCTACAAAAATGTCGTTTTAACATAGTTGAAAAATTTGCATCTTTCCAAAGTGGTTAACACATAATTTTGGTAAAAAAGTTGAAATTTCTACTGATAAACTTTTTCTACTAAAAAAAATGTTGAATATCTTCTCTGATGGTGTGCTAGATGAAAATAAGGCCGAAAAAACCGAAAAAAATGTCATTTTCACATAGTCGAAAAAATTAGATTTTTGAATTAGGATTTTGGTTAAAAAAAGAAATTTCTTCTCAGTACCTTTTTCTTACAAAAATGGTTAGATATGCTCTTTGATGGTATTGTAGCTAGAAAAGAAGGCTTTGTAGCCTACAAAAATGTCATTTTAACAGAGTAAAATAATAAGCATTTTCGCAAACGCTTTGAAGCCTACAAAACTGCCATTTAGCATCTTTCCAAAGAGGTTGACCCATGAATTTAGTCAAAAAATTTAAATTTTCTTTCAATTTGTTTTTATTTGGAAAAGATGTTTGATGATGTTCTAGATAGAAAAGAAGGCTTTCTAGAGTGCAAAAATGTCACTTTACCATTGTCGAAAAATTCGCATTTTGTCCATAGGGGTAAAAAAAAAATGAAATTTCTCCTGAGTTTCTTTTTCTTACAAAAATGGTTAGATATGCTCGTTGATAGTATTGGCCGTTTTTATGCTAGAGACGTTAAAGTCGTCTTAAGACGACTTTAACGTCTAGTATAAAAACGGTAAATAAGGCAGACGACTTTAACGTCTCTAGCATAAAAACGGCCATTGTAGCTAGAAAAGAAGGCTTTGTAGCCTACAAAAATGTCATTTTAAGACAGCTAAATAATTTGCATTTTTCAAAAATATTAGCATTTACTAAAGAGTTTAACCCACGATTTTGGTCAAAAACTTTAAATTTCTCCTGAGTCTGTTTTTCTTTGAAAGAGGCTTTGATATGATGCTTGATGCTGTTCTACCTAGAAAAAAGTGTTGTTTTACCATAGTAAAAAATTAGCATCTTTTTAAGGGGTTAACTCATGAATGTAGTCAAAACATTTAAATTTTCTTTCAATCTGTTTTCACTTGAAAAGGCCTTGATATGATGCTTGATGATATTCTAGCTAGAAAAAAAAACTGTTGCTTTACCATAGTAAAAAAATTAGCATTTTTCAAAGGGTAAAGTAACCCATGATTTTAGTCCAAAAATTACAATTTCCGTCAAATTTGTTTTAATTTAAATTCTCCTGAGTCTGTTTTTCTTTGAAAGAGGCTTTGATATGATGCTTGATGATGTTCTAGCTAAAAAAAAATGTTGTTTTACCATGGTAAAGAAATTAGCATTTTTCCAAAGGGTAAAGAAACCCATGATTTTAGACCAAAAACTAAAATTTCCTTCAATTTTTTATTAATTTGAAGAGGACGAAGATGATGTTTGATAATGATCTAGATAAAAAAAAAAGCTTCCTAGAGTACAAAAATGTCACTTTACCATAGTCGAAAAATTAGCACTTTTTCCAAAGGGGTTAACCCCGGATTTTGGTAAAAAACAAAATGAAATTTCTTCTGAGTTTCTTTTTCTTACAAAAATGGTTAGATATTCTCGTTGATGGTATTGCAGCTAGAAAAGAAGGCTTTGCAGCCTACAAAAATGAAATTTTAACACAGTTAAATAATTTGCATTTTCACAAACGCTTTGTAGCCTACAAAAATGCCATTTTAACATAGTCCAAAATATTAGCATTTACCAGAGAGTTTCACCCATGATTTTGGTCAAAAACTTTAAATTTCTTCCGAGTCTATTTGTCTTTGAAAGAGGATTTAATATGACGCTTGATGATGTTCTACCTAGAAAAAAAAATGTTGTTTTACCATAATAAAAAAACTTAGCATTTTTCCAAAGGGTAAAGTAACCCATGATTTTAGTTCAAAAATAAAAATTGCCATCAAGTTTGTTTAAATTTGAAGAGGACTAAGATGATGTTTCATGACTGGGGATGACAAGGGATGACTAGGAATGACTAGGATGATTAGAATGACAAGGGATGACTAAGGATGACTAAGGATGACTGGGATGGCTAGGGATGACTAGGGATGACTGGGATGACTAGGGATGACTAGGGATGACTGGGATGATTAAGGATGACTAGGGATGAGTAACGATGACATGGGATGACTGAGATGACTAGGGATGACTAGGGATGACTAGGGATGACAAGGGATGACTAGGCATGACTAGGGATCACTCGGATGACTGGGATGACTGGGATGACTATAGGGATGACTAGGGATGACTATCTAGTTATAACTGGAATGACTAGGGATCACTAGGGATGACTAGGGATGACTGGGATGACTAAGGATGACAAGGGATGACTGGGATGACTAGGGATGACTAGGCATGACTGGGATGACTAGGGATAGCTATGGATGACTGGGATGACTAAAGATGACTAAGGATGACTAGGCATGACTACGGATGACTATTATGACTCGGATAACTAGGGATGAGTAGGGATGAGTAGGGATGACTAGGATGATTAGGGATGACTAGGGATGACTGGAATTACTAGGGATGACTGGGCTGACTAGGGATGACAAGGGATGACTGGGATGACTAGGGATGACTAGGCATGACTGGGATGACTAGGGATAACTATGGATGACTGGGATGACTAAAGATGACTAGGGATGACTAGGCATGACTACGGATGACTATTATGACTCGGATAACTAGGGATGAGCAGGGATGACTAGGATGATTAGGGATGACTAGGGATGACTGGAATTACTAGGGATGACTGGGATGCCTAGGGATGACTAGGGAAGACTAGGGATGACTAAGCATGACAAGGGATGACTCGGATGACTCGGACGACTAGGGATGACGAGGGATGACTAGGGATGACTCGGATGACTAGGGTTAACTAGGGATGACTAGGGATAACTAAGGATGACCAAGCATGACTATGCATGACCAGGGATGACTGGCATGACTTGGATGACTAAGGATAAGTAGGGATGACTAAAGATTACAAGGATGATTAGGGATGATTAGAAATAATTAGGGATGACTAGGGATGACTGGGATGACTAGGGATGACTAAGGATGACTGGGATGACTAAGGATGACAAGCGATGACTAGGGATGACTAGGGATGACTGGGATGACTAGAGATGACAAGGGATGACCAGGGATGACTGGCATGACTAGGGATCACTAGGGACGACTGAAGGTGACTGGAATGACTAGGGATGACTGGGATGACTAGAGATGACTAGGGATGACAAAGGATGACTAGGGATAACTAGGGGTGACTGGGATGACTAGGGAAAGCTACGGTATACTAGGGATGACTGGGATGACTAGGGATGACTAGGGATGACTGGGATGACTAGGGATGATTGGGATGACAAGGAATGACTACAGATGACTATCGATGACTGGGATGACGAAAGATGACTAGAGATCACAAGGGATGACTGCATGAATAAAGATGACTCGGATGACTAAGCATGAGTAGGTATGACTAAGGATAACTGGGATGAGTGGAGATAATAATGGATGACAGAGATGATTAGGGATGCCTAGGGATGACTAGGGATGACTGGGATGACTACGGTAAACTACGGATGACTAGGCATGACTACGGATGACTAAGATGACTCGGATGACTATAGATGACTAGGGATGACTAGGGAAAGCTGCGATGACTGGGGATGACTACGGATGACTGGGATGATTAGGGATAACTAGGGATAAGTAGGGATGACTGAGATGATTAGGGATGAATAAGAACGACTAGGGATGACTAGGGATGACTAAGATAATTACGGATGACTTGGGATGAAAAGGGATGACTAGAAATGACTGGGATGACTTAGGATGACTAGGGATGACTAGGGAAGAGTAGGGATGACTGGGAAGACTAGGGATGACTAGGGATTACTGTAATGACTAGAAATGACAAGGAATGACTGGAATGACTAGGGTTTACTAGGGATGTCAGGGATGACTAGGGATGACTAGCTATGACTGGGATGACAAAAGATGCCTAGGGATGACAAGGGATGACTAGGCACGACCAGGGATGACTGGGATGACTCGGATGCCTAGGGAAGAGTAGGGATGCCTACGCATAACTGGGATGACTGGGAATGACTAGGGATGACGGGGATGAATAGGGATGACTAGGGATGACTACCGATGACTGGGATGAGTAGGGATGACTGGAATGACTACGGCTAACTAGGGATGACTAGGGAATGACTAGAAATGACTAGGGATGCCTAGGGATGACAAGAATGACTAAGATGACTAGGGATGACTAGGGGTGACTGGCATGACTAGCGATGACTAGGGGTGACTGCAATAACTAGGGATGACTAGAGATGACTTAAAATGACTGCAATGACTAGGGATGACTAGGGGTGAATGGGATGACTTGGGATGAGTAGGGATGACTTGGGGTGACTGGGATAACTAGGGATGACTAGGAATGACTAAGGATGACTAGGAAAGACTGGGATGAGTAGGATTGACTAGGAGTGACTAGGGATAACTGGGATGACTATGGATGACTGGGATGACTATGGATGACTAGGGATGACAGGGCATGACTAGGGATGCCTCAGATGACTCGAATGACTAGGGATGACGAGGGATGACTAGGGATGACTAGTTATAACTGGGATGACTAGGAATGACTAAGGAAGACTAGGGATGACTGGGATGACTAGGGATGACTAAGGATGACTAGGGATGACTAGGGATGAGCAGGCATGACTGGAATGACTATGGATGACTGGGATGAACAAAAATGAGTAGGGATGACAACGCATGACTAGGGATGACTAGGATGACCCGCATGACTAGGGATGAGTAGGGATCACTAAAGATGACTGGGATGTGTGAATGTGACTGGGATGACTAGATATGACTAGGGATGACTAGGGATAACTAAGCATAACTAGGGATGACTCGGATGACTAGGGATGACAAGGGATGACTACGGATGACTGGGATGACTAGGGATGACAAGTTACAACTGGGATGACTAAGAATGACTAAGGAAGACTAGGGATGACTGGGATGACTAGGGATAACTAAGGATGACTAGGGATCAGCAGGCATGAATGGGATGACTATGGATGACTGGGATGACCAAAAATGAGTAGGGATGACAAGGCATGACTAGGGATGACTAGGATGACCCGGATGACTAGGGATGAGTAGGGATCACTAAAGATGACTGGGATGTGTGAATGTGACTGGGATGACTAGGGATGACTAGGGATGACTAAGCATAACTAGGGATGACTCGGATGACTAGGGATGACGAGGGATGACTAGGGATGACTGGGATGACTAGGGTTAACTAGGGATGACTAGGGACAACTAGGGATGACTAAGCAAGACTATGCATGACCAGGGATGCCTGGCATGACTCGGATGTCTAAGGATAAGTAGGGATGACTAAAGATTACTGGGATGATTAGGAATGACTAGTGATAATTAAGGATAACTAGGGATGACTGGCATGACTAGAGATGACTAGGATGACTAGGGATGACTAAGGATGACAAAGGATGACTCGCATAACTAGCGATGACTGGGGATGACTGGAATGACTAGGAATGACAAGGGATGACCAGGGATGACTGGCATAACTAGGGATGACTAAGGACAAATAGGGGTTACTGGGATGACTAGGGATGACTGGGATGACTAGAGATGACTAGGGATGACTAGGGATAACTAGGGATGACTGGAATGACTAGGGATAACTATGGTATACTAAGGATGACTGGGATGACTATGGATGACTAGGAATGACTGGAATGACTAGGAATGACTACGCATAACTATCGATGACAAGGATGAGGAAAGCTGACTAGAGATGACAAAGAATGACTCTGCATGAATAGGAATGACTGGGATAACACGGATGACTAGGGATGAGTAGGGATCACTAGGGATAACTGGGATGGGTGGAGATGACTATGGATGACACGGATGATTAGGGATGACTAAGGAAGACTAAGGATGACTGGGATGACTAGGGTAAACTAGGGATGACTAGGCATGACTAGGGGTGACTGGGATGACTCGGATGACTATAGATGACTAGGGATGACAAGGGAAAACTGGGATCACTAAGGATGACTAGGGATCACTGGGATGATTAGGGATGACTAGGGACGACTAGCGATGACTGGGATGACTGGGGATAAGTAGGGATGACTGGGATGATTAGGGATGACTAAGATGTTTACGGATGAATTGGGATGACTAGCGATGACTAGAGATGACTGGAATGACTAAGGATGACTAGGATGACTAGGGATGACTAGGGATGACAAAGCATGACTGTAATGACTAGGAATGACTAGGGATGACTGGGATGAATAGAGATGACTGGGATGACTATGGATGACAAGGGATGAATAGGGATGACTGGGATGAATAGGGATGACTGGGATGACTAGGGTTTACTAGGGATGTCAGGGATGACTAGGGATGACTAGCTATGACTGGGATGACAAAAGATGGCTAGGGATGACAAGGGATGACTAGGCACGACCAGGGATGACTGGGATGACTCGGATGCCTAGGGAAGAGTAGGGATGACTAGGCATGACTAGGGGTGACTGGGATGACTCAGATGACTATAGATGACTAGGGATGACAAGGGAAAACTGGGATCACTAAGGATGACTAGGGATCACTGGGATGATTAGGGATGACTAGGGACGACTAGCGATGACTGGGATGACTGGGGATAAGTAGGGATGACTGGGATGATTAGGGATGACTAAGAACGACTAGGGATGACTAGAGATGACGAAGATGTTTACGGATGAATTGGGATGACTAGCGATGACTAGAGATGACTGGAATGACTAAGGATGACTAGGATGAATAGGGATGACTAGGGATGACAAAGCATGACTGTAATGACTAGGAATGACTAGGGATGACTGGGATGAATAGAGATGACTGGGATGACTATGGATGACAAGGGATGAATAGGGATGACTGGGATGAATAGGGATGACTGGGATGACTAGGGTTTACTAGGGATGTCAGGGATGACTAGGGATGACTAGCTATGACTGGGATGACAAAAGATGGCTAGGGATGACAAGGGATGACTAGGCACGACCAGGGATGACTGGGATGACTCGGATGCCTAGGGAAGAGTAGGGATGCCTACGCATAACTGGGATGACTGGGGATGACTAGGGATGACGGGGATGATTAGGAATGACTGGGGATGAGTACGGTTAACTAGGGATGACTAAGGATAACAAGAATGACAAGGGATGCCTAAGGATGACTAGGGGTGACTGGGATGACTAGGGATGACAAGGGGTGACTGGGATGACTAGGGATGACTAGGAATGACTTGGGGTGACTAAGATGACTACGCATGACTAGGGGCGACTGGGATGACTAGGGATGACTTGGGGTGACTGGGTTGACTAGGGATGACTAGGGAAGACTGGGTTGACAAGGGATGACTAGGGGTGACTAGGAATGACTAGGGATGACTAGGGATGTCTAGGCATTACTGGGAAGACTAGGGATGACTATGGATGAATGGGATGACTAAAGATGACTAGGGATGACTGGGCTGACTCGGATGACTAGGGATGAGTGGGAATGACTAGGGATGACTAGGGATGACTAGGGATTACTAGTTATAACTGGGATGACTAGGGATGACTAGGGATGACTAGGCAAGACTGGGATGACTAGGGATGACTATGGATGACTAGGGAGGCCTAGGGATGACTGGAATGACTTAGATGACTAGGGATGAAAAGGGATAACTACGGATGAATGGGATGTCCGAAGATGACTGGGATGATTAGGGATAACTAGGGATGCCTAGGGATGACTAGGGATGACAAAGCATGACTAGGGATGACGAGGGATGACTAGGATGACTAGGGTTAACTAGGGATGACTAGGGATAACTAGGGATGACAAAGCTTGACTATGCATGACCACGGATGCCTAAATATTACTGGTATGATTAGGGATGACTAGGGATGACCCGGATGACTAGGAATGACTTAAGATGACTGGGATGACTAGGGATGACTAGCGATGAACAGCGATAACTAGGGATTACTAGCGATGACTAGGGATGAAAAGGGATGACCAGGGATGAGTGGGATGACTACGGATGACTAGGGACGACTAGGGGTGACTGGGATGACTAGGGATGACTAAGGATGACTGGGAATGACTAAGGATGACTGGGATAACTAGAGATGACTAGGGATGACTAAGGATTACTAGGGATAACTAGGGATGACCAAGATGACTAGGGATAAAAGAGGTATACTAGGGATGACTGGGATGAGTAGGGATGACTAGGGATGACTGAGATGACTACGGATGAGTATCGATGACTGGGATAACGAAAGATGACAGCAGATGACAAGGGATGACTCTGCATTAATAGGGATGACTGGGATGACTGGGATGACTGGGGATGAGAAGGGATGACTGGGGATAACTGGGATGAGTGGAGATGACTAGGGATGACGAGGAATGACTAAGGATGACTAGGATGACTAGGGTTAACTAGGGATGACTAGGGATAACTAAGGATGACAAAGCTTGACTATGCATGACCAGGGATGCCTAAATATTACTGGGATGATTAGGGATGACTAGGGATGACCGGGATGACTAGGAATGACTTAAGATGACTGGGATGACTAGGGATGACTGGCGATGACCAGCGATAACTAGGGATTACTAGCGATGACTAGGGATGACCAGGGATGAGTGGGATGACTACGGATGACTAGGGACGACTAGGGGTGACTGGGATGACTAGGAATGAGTAAGGATGACTGGGATAACTAGAGATGACTAGGGATGACTAAGGATTACTAGGGATAACTAGGGATGACCAAGATGACTAGGGATAAAAGAGGTATACTAGGGATGACTGGGATGAGTAGGGATGACTAGGGATGACTAGGGATGACTGAGATGACTACGGATGACTACGGATGAGTATCGATGACTGGGATAACAAAAGATGACAGCAGATGACAAGGGATGACTCTGCATGAATAGGGATGACTGGGATGACTCGGATGACTGGGGATGAGAAGGGATGACTAGGGATAATTGGGATGACAAAGCTCGACTATGCATGACCAGGGATGACTAGGGATGACCGGGATGACTAGGAATGACTAAGGATGACTGGGATGACTAGGGATGACTAGCGATGACCAGCGATAACTAGGGATTACTAGCGATGACTAGGGATGACTAGGATGACTGGGAAGACTGGGGATGACAAGGGATGACCAGGGATGACTGGGATAACTAGAGATGACTAGGGATGACTAAGGATGACTAAGGATAACTAGGGATGACCGAGATGACTAGGGATAAAAGAGGTATACTAGGGACGACTGGGATGAGTAGGGATGACTAGGGATGACTGAGATGACTACGGATGACTATCGATGACTAGGATAAGGAAAGATGACAGGAGATGACAAGGGATGACTCTGTATGAATAGGGATGACTGGGATGACTCGGATGACTGGGGATGAGAAGGGATGACTAGGGATAACTGGGATAAGTGGAGATGACTAGGGATGACTAGGCATGACTAGGGATGACTGGGATGACTCAGATGACTATAGATGACTAGGGATGACTAAGGAAAACTGGGATGACTGGGGATGACTAGGGATGACCGGGATGATTAGGGATAACTAGGGATGACTAAGGTCGACTGGGATGACTGGGGATGAGTAGGGATGACTAGGATGATTACAGATGACTTGGGACGACAAGGGATGCCTAGAGATGACTGGGATGACTAAGGATGACTAGGGATGACTAGGAATGACTGGGATGACTAGGGATGACTGTAATGACTAGGGATAACTGGGATGACTAGAGATGACAAGGGATGACTGGGATGACTAGAGATGACAAGGGATGACTAGGGATGACTTGGGATGACTAAGGATGACTAGAAATGAGTAGGATGATTACGGATGACTTGGGATGACAAGGGATGACTAGGGATGACTAAGATGATTACGGATGACTTGGGATAAAAAGGGATGACTAGAGATGACTGGGATGACTAAGGATGACTAGGGATGACTAGGGATGACTGGAATGACTAGGGATGACTAGGGATGATCGGGATGACTACGGATGACTGGGATGACTAGAGATGACAAGGGATGACTAGGGTTGACTGGGATTACTAGGGATGACTGGGATGATTAGAGATGACAAGGGATGACTAGGAATGACTGGGATTACAAGGGATGACTGGGATGACTAGTGAAAACTAGGGATGACTAGCGATGACTGGGATGACGAAAGATGGCGAGGGATGGCAAGGAATGGCCAGGCACGACTAGGGATGTCTGAGATGACTCGGATGCCTACGGAAGAGTAACGATGACTAGGTATAAGTGGGATGACTGGGAATGAGTAGGGATGACGGGGATGATTAGGGATGACTAGGGATGACTAAGGTCGAATGGGATGACTGGGGATGAGTAGGGATGACGAGGATGATTACGGATGACTTGGGATGACAAGGGATGCCTAAAAATGACTGGGATGACTAAGGATGAGTAGGGATGACTACGGATGACTGGGATGACTACGGATGACAAGGGATGACTAGGGATGACTGGGATTACTAGGGATGACTGGGATGCCTAGAGATGACAAGGGATGACTAGGGATGACCGGGACTACTAGGGATGATTGGGATGACTAGGGAAAACTAGGGATAACTAGCGATGACTGGGATGGCGAAAGATGGCTAGGGATGGCAAGGAATGGCCAGGCACGACTAGGGATGTCTGGGATGACTCGGATGCCTACGGAAGAGTAAGGATGACTAGGTATAACTGGGGATGACTAGAGATGACGGGGATGATTAGGGATGACTTGGGATGACTAAGGTCGACTGGTATGACTGGGGATGAGTAGGGATGACTAGGATGATTACGGATGACTTGGGATGACAAGGGATGCCTAGAGATGACTGGGATGACTAAGGATGACTAGGGATGACTGTAATGACTAGGGATGACTAGGGTTGACTGGGATTACTAGGGATGACTGGGATGACTAGGGATGACTGGGATTACTAGGGATGCCTGGGATGACTAGAGATGACAAAGGATGACTAGGGATGACTTCAGATGACTAAGGACGACTATAAATGAGTAGGATGATTACGGATGACTTGGGATGACAAGGGATGACTAGAGATGACTGGGAAGACTAAGGATGACTAGGGATGACTAGGGATGACTGGGATGACCAGGGATGACTGTAATGACTAGGGATGACTAGGGATGACTGGGATGACTAAAGATGACAAGGGATCACTAGGGACGACTGGGATTACTAGGGATGACTGGGATGACTAGAGATCACAAGGGATGACTAGGGATGACTGAGATTACTAGGGATGACTGGGATGACTAGGGAAAACTAGGGATGACTAGCGATGATTGGGATGACGAAAGATGGCTAGGGATGACGGGATGACTAGGGATGACGGGGATGATTAGGGATGACTAGGGATGACAAGGGATGACTGGGATGACTTTGGATGACAAGGAATGACCAAGCATGCCTAGGGATGACTCGGATTACTCGGATGACTCGGATGACAAGGGATGACGAGGGATGACTGGGATGACTAAAGATGACTGGGATGACTAGGGATGACAAGGGATGACTAGGAATTACTATGGATGAGTGGGATGACTAGATACGACTACGGATGACTAACGATGACTGGGATGACGAAAGATCGCTAGGGATAACTAGGGATGACTAGGCATGACTAGGGATGACTGGGATGACTTGGATGCCGAGCGAAGATTAAAGATGACTAGGAATAACTAGGATGACTGGGGATGACCGGGATGATTAGGGATGATTAGGGATGACTAGGATGACTACGGTTAACTAGAGATGACTAGGCATGACTAGGGATGACTTGGATGTCTCGGAGGACTAGGGATGAGTAGGGACGGCTAGGGATGATTGGGATGACTGGGGATAACTGGGATGATTAGGGATGACTGGGGATGACTAGGGATGACTGGGATGACTAGGGATGACTAGGGATAACCAGGGATGACTAGGCATGACTAGGGATGACTAGGGATGACTGGGATGACTAGGGATGACGGGGATGCCTAGGGATAACTAGGGATGACTAAGCATGTTTAGGGATGACTAGGGGTGACTACAATGACTAGGTATGACTTGGGATGACTGGGGATGACTGGGATGACTATGGATGACTGGGATGACTAGGAATGACTAGGTATGACTAGGGATGACTCCGATGACTAGGGATGACAAGAAATGACTGGGATGACTATGGATGACTGGGATGACTAGGAATGAATAGGCATGACTACGGACTATTAGGGATGACGAGAGATGACTAGAAATGACTGGGATGACTATGGATGACTGGGATCACTAGAAATGACTAGGCATGACTAGGGATGAGTGGGATGACTAGGGATGACTGGGATGAGTAGGGATGACTAGGGATGAATAGTTAGAACTGGGATGACTAGGGATGATTAGGGATGACTTGGATGACTAGGGATGACTAGGGATGAGTAGGGATGAGCAGGCATGACCGGGGTGACTATGGATGACTGGAATGACCAAAAATGAGTAAGGACGACAAGGCATGACTAGGGATGACTAGGATGACCCGGATGACTAGGGATGAGTAGGGATCACTAAAGATGACTGGGATGTGTGAATGTGACTGGGATGACTAGGGATGACTAGGGATGACTAAGCATAACTAGGGATGACTCGGATGACTAGGGATGACTAGGGATGATTAGGGATGACTGGAATGTCTGGGAATGACTGGGATGATTACGGATGACTACGGATGACTATCGATGACTGGGATGACGGAAGATGACAGGAGATGACAAGGGATGACTCTGCATGAATAGGGATGACTGGGATGACTCGGATGACTGGGGATGAGAAGGGATGACTAGGGATAACTGGGATGAGTGGGGATGACTAGGGATGACAGGGATGATTAGGGATGACTAAGAATGACTAGGGATGACTGGGAACACCAGGGAAAACTAGGGGTGACTAGGCATGACAAGGGATGGCTAGGCATGACTCGGATGACTATAGATGACTAGGGATCACTAGGGATGACTGGGATGATTAGGGATAACTAGGGATGACTAAGGTCGACTGCGATGACTGGGGACAAGTACGGATGACTAGGATGATTAGGCATGACTAGGAAGGACTAGGGATGACTAGGGATGGCTAAGATGATTACGGATGACTTGGGATGATAAGGGATGACTAGAGATGACTAGGGATGACTAGAGATGACTAGGGATGACTATGCATGACTGGGACGACTAAAGATGACTAGGTATAACTAGGCGTGACTAGGGATCACTGGGATGACTCGGATGACTACGGTTGAGCAAAAATGACTAGGGATGACTGGGATGTCTGGGGATGACTAGGGATGACTGGGATGATTTGGGATGATTAGGGATGACGGGGATTACTAGGGATGAGTAGGGATGACTAGCGATCTCTAGGGATGACTAGGGATGATAACGGATTACTATGGATGACTGGGATGACTAGGGCTGAGTAAGGATAACTGAGATGACTAGGGATGACTAGCGATGAGTGGGATGACTAGGGATGACTTGCGATGACTGGGATGACTAGGGATGACTGGGATGACTAGGGACAACAAGGGATGACCAGAAATGACTGGGATGATTAAGGGAGACTGAGGATAACTAGGGATGACTGGGATGACTAGGGATGACTGGGATGACTAGGGATGACTAGGGATGACTGGGATCACTATCGATGACTACAGAGGACTCGGATGACTAGGGATAATTAAGGATAACTAGGGATGACTGGCATGACTAGGGATGACTGGGATGTGTGAACGTGACTGGGATGACTAGGGATGACTAGGGATGACTAGGGATGACTAGGGATGACTAAGCATAACTAAGGATGACTCGGATGACTAGGGACCACGAGGGATGACTAAGGATGACTGGGATGAGTAGGGTTAACTAGAGATGACTAAAGACAACAAGGGATGACTAAGCATGACTATGCATGACCAGGGATGACTGGCATGACTCGGATGACTAAAGATAAGTAGGGATGACTAAAGATTACTGGGATGACGAGGGATAATTAAGGATAACTAGGGATGACTGGCGTGACTAGGGATGACTGGGATGACTAGGGATGACTAAGGGTGACTGGGATGACTAGGGATGACTAGCGATGACTAGCGATAACTAGCAATGACTAGGGATGCCTGGGATGACTAGGAATGACAAGGGATGACCAGGGATGACTGGCATAACTAGGGATAACTAACGACAAATAGGGGTTACTGGGATGACTAGGGATGACTAGGGATGACTGGGATGAAGAGACATGACTAGGATGACTAGGGATGACAAGGGATGAATAGGGATGACTGGAATGAATAGGGATGACTGGGATGACTAGGGTTTACTAGGAATGTCAGGGATGACTAGGGATGACTAGCTATGACAGGGATGACAAAAGATAGCTAGGGATGACTAGGCACGACCAGGGATGACTGGGATGAGTCGGATGCCTAGGGAAGACGGGGATGACGGAGATGATTAGGGATGACTAGGGATCACTAAAGATGACTGGGATGACGAGGGATGACTGGGATGACTACGGTTAACTAGGGTTTACTAGTTATCACTAGGGATGACTAGGGATGACTGGGATGACTAGGGATGACTAAGGATGACAAGAATGGCAAGGCATGACTAGGGATGACTAGGGGTGATTGGGATGACTAGGGATGACAAGGGGTGACTGGGATGACTAGGGATGACTAGGGATGACTTGGGGTGACTGGGATGACTACGGATGACAAGGGGTGACTAGGCATGACTTGGGCGACTGGTATGACTAGGGATGACTTGGGGTGACTGAGTTGACTAGGCATGACTAGGGATGACTAGGGATGACTAGGGATGACTGGGATGACTAGCGATGACTGGGATGACTGGGATGACTAGGGATGACTAGGGATGACTATGGATCACTGGGATGACTAAAGATGACCAGGGATGACTGGCCTGACTCGGATGACTAGGGATGAGTAGGAATGAATAGGGATGACTAGGGATGGCTAGTTATAACTGGGATGACTAGGGATGACTAGGGATGACTAGGGATGACTAGGGTCGACTAGGCTAGACTGGGATGACTATGGATGACTGGAATGACTCAGATGACTAGGGATGAGTAGGGATGACTACACATGACTGGGATGTCTTAAGATGACTAGGGATGACTGGGATGATTAGGGATGACTAGGGATGACTAGGGATGACTAGGGATGACTAGGGATGACAAAGCATGACAAGGGATGACTTGGATGACTCGGATGACTAGGGATGACGAGGGATGACTAAGGATGACTAGGATGATTAGGGTTAACTAGGGATGACTAGGGATAACTAGGGATGACAAAGCTTGACTATGCATGACCAGGGATGAATAAATTTTACTGGCATGATTAGGGATGACTAGGGATGACCGGGATGACTAGGAATGACTAAGGATGACTAGGGATGACTAGCGATGACCAGCGATAACTAGGGATTACTAGCGATGACTAGGGATGACTAGGATGACTGGGATGACTAGGGATGATAAGGGATGACCAGGGATGACTGGGATGACTAGGGATGACTAGGGACGAGTAGGGGTGACTGGGATGACTGGGGATGACTAGGGATGACTAGGGAGAACTAGAGATGACTAGGGATGACTAAGGATGACTAGGGAGAAATAGGGATGACCGAGATGACTAGGGATAAAAGGGGTATACTAGGGATGACTGGGATGAACAGGGATGACTAGGGATGACTGAGATGACTACGGATGACTACGGATGACTATCGATGACTGGGATAACGAAAGATGACAGGAGATGACAAGGGATGACTCTGCATGACTAGGGATGACTGGGATGACTTGGATGACTAGGGATAACTGGGATGAGTGGAGATGACTAGGGATTACAGGGATGATTAGGGATAACTAAGAATGACTAGGGATGACTAGGGTAGACTGGGATGACACGTATGACTACAGATGACTAGGGATGACTAGGGAAAACTGCGATGACTGGGGATGACTAAGGATGACCGGGATGATTAGGGATAACTAGGGATGACTAAGGTCAACTGGGATGACTGGGGATGAGTAGGGATGACTAGGGATGATTACGGATGACTTGGGATGACAAGGGATGCCTAGAGATGACTGGGATGACTAAGGATGACTAGGGATGACTAGGGATGACTGGGATGACTAGGGATGACTGTAATGACTAGGGATGACTAGGGATGACTGGGATGACTAGGGATGACGGGGATGACTAGAGATGACAAGGGATGACTAGGGATGACTGGGATTACTAGGGATGACCAGAGATGACAAGGGATGACTAGGGATGACTGGGATTACTAGGGATGACTGGGATGACTACAGATGACAAGGGATGACAAGGGATGACTAGGGATGACTGGGATTACTAGGGATGAGTGGGATGAGTAGGAATGACTAGGCATGACTAGGGATGACTCGGATTACAAGGGATGACAAGGGATGACTTGGGATGACTAGGGATGAGTGGGATGACTAGGGATGACTAGTTATAACTGGGATGACTAGGGATGATTAGGGATGACTAGAGATGACAAGGGATGACTAGGGATGACTGGGATTGCTAGGGATGACTGGGATGACTAGAGATGACAAGGGATGACTAGAGATGACAAGGGATGACTAGGGATGACTGGGATTACTAGGGATGACTGGGATGACTAGAGATGACTAGAAATGAATAAGATGATTACGGAGGACTTGGGATGACAAGGGATGAATAGGGATGACTAAGATGATTACGGATGACTTGGGATGACAAGGGATGACTAGAGATGACTGGGATGACTAAGGATGACTAGGGATGGCTAGGGATGACTAGGGATGACTAGGGATGACTAGGGATGACTGTAATGACTAGGGATGACTAGGGATGACTGGGATGACTAGAGATGACAAGGGATGACTAGGGATGACTGGGATTACTAGGGATGACTGGGATGACTACAGATGACAAGGGATGACAAGGGATGACTAGGGATGACTGGGATTACTAGGGATGACTGGGATGACTAGGAATGACTAGGCATGACTAGGGATGACTCGGATGACTAGGGATGACAAGGGATGACTAGGGATGAGTGGGATGACTAGGGATGACTAGTTATAACTGGGATTACTAGGGATGATTAGGGATGACTTGGATGACTAGGGATGACTAGGGATGACTGCAATGACTAGGGACTACTAGGCATGACTGGGATGACTAGCGATTACTGGGATGACTAAAGATGACTAGGGATGACTAGGCATGATTAAGGATGACTGGGATGACTCGGAAGACTAGGGATGAGTAGGGATGAGTGGGATGTCTGGGGATGACTGGGATGACCACGTATGACCACGGATGACTATCGATGACTGGGATGACGAAAGATGACAGGAGATGACAAGGGATGACTCTGCAGGAATAGGGATGACTGGGATGACTGGGGATGAGAAGGGATGACTAGGGATAACTGAGATGAGTGGAGATGACTAGGGATGACAGGGATGATTAGGGATGACTAAGATTTACTAGGGATGACTGGGAACACTATCGATGACTGGGATAACGAAAGATGACAGGAGATGACAAGGGATGACTCTGCATGAATAGGGATGACTGGGATGAGTTGGATGACTAGGGATAACTGGGATGAGTGGAGATGACTAGGGATTACAGGGATGATTAGGGGTAACTAAGAATGACTAGGGATGACTAGGGATGACTGGGATGACATGTATGACTACAGATGACTAGGGATGACTAGGGAAAACTGCGATGACTGGGGATGACTAAGGATGACCGGGATGATTAGGGATAACTAGGGATGACTAAGGTCAACTGGGATGACTGGGGATGAGTAGGGATGACTAGGGATGATTACGGATGACTTGGGATGACAAGGGATGCCTAGAGATGACTGGGATGACTAAGGATGACTAGGGATGACTAGGGATGACAACGGATGACTAGGGATGACTGTAATGACTAGGGATGACTAGGGATGACTGGGATGACTAGAGATGACAAGGGATGACTAGGGATGACTGGGATTACTAGGGATGACTGGGATGACTAGGAATGAATAAGATGATTACGGATGACTTGGGATGACAAGGGATGACTAGGGATGACTAAGATGATTACGGATGACTTGGGATGACAAGGGATGACTAGAGATGACTGGGATGACTAGGGATGACTAGGGATGACTAGGGATGACTGTAATGACTAGGGATGACTGGGATTACTAGGGATGACTGGGATGACTAGAGATGACAAGGGATGACTAGGGATGACTGGGATTACTAGGGATGACTGGGATGACTACAGATGACAAGGGATGACAAGGGATGACTAGGGATGACTGGGATTACTAGGGATGAGTGGGATGAGTAGGAATGACTAGGGATGACTAGGGATGACTAGGGATGACTCGGATGACTAGGGATGACAAGGGATGACTTGGGATGACTAGGGATGAGTGGGATGACTAGGGATGACTAGTTATAACTGGGATGACTAGGGATGATTAGGGATGACTAGAGATGACAAGGGATGACTAGGGATGACTGGGATTACTAGGGATGACTGGGATGACTAGGGATGACTAGAAATGAATAATATGATTACGGATGACTTGGGATGACAAGGGGTGACTAGGGATGACTTGGGATGACAAGGGATGCCTAGAGATGACTGGGATGACTAAGGATGACTAGGGATGACTAGGGATGACAACGGATTACTAGGGATGACTGTAATGAGTAGGGATGACTGGGATTACTAGGGATGACGGGGATGGCTAGAGATGACAAGAGATGACTAGGGATGACTGGGATTACTAGGGATGACTGGGATGACTAGAGATGACTAGAAATGAATAAGATGATTACGGAGGACTTGGGATGACAAGGGATGAATAGGGATCACTAAGATGATTACGGATGACTAGAGATGACAGGGATGACTAAGGATGACTAGGGATGACTAGGGATGACTAGGGATGACTAGGGATGACTGTAATGACTAGGGATGACTAGGGATGACTGGGATGACTAGGGATGACTGGGATGACTAGAGATGACAAGGGATGACTAGGGATGACTGGGATTACTAGGGATGACTGGGATGACTACAGATGACAAGGGATGACAAGGGATGACTAGGGATGACTGGGATTACTAGGGATGACTGGGATGACTGGGATGACTAGGAATGACTAGGCATGACTAGGGATGACTCGGATGACTAGGGATGACAAGGGATGACTTGGGATGACTAGGGATGAGTGGGATGACTAGGGATGACTAGTTATAACTGGGATTACTAGGGATGATTAGGGATGACTTGGATGACTGGGGATGACTAGGGATGACTGCAATGACTAGGGATGACTAGGCATGACTGGGATGACTAGCGATTACTGGGATGACTAAAGATGACTAGGGATGACTAGGCATGATTAAGGATGACTGGGATGACTCGGAAGACTAGGGATGAGTAGGGATGAGTAGGGATGAGTAGGGATGAGTGGGAGGTCTGGGGATGACTGGGATGACCACGTATGACCGCGGATGACTATCGATGACTGGGATGACGAAAGATGACAAGGGATGACTCTGCATGAATAGGGATGACTGGGATGACTGGGGATGAGAAGGGATGACTAGGGATAACTGGGATGAGTGGAGATGACTAGGGATGACAGGGATGATTAGGGATGACTAAGATTTACTAGGGATGACTGGGAACACCAGGGAAAAGTAGGGATGACTAGGCATGACTCGGATGACTATAGATGACTAGGGATGACTAGGGATGACTGGGATGATTAGGGATAACTAGGGATGACTAAGGTTGACTGGGATGACTGGGGATGAGTAGGGATGACTAGGATGATTAGGGATGACTAGGAAGGACTAGGGATGACTAGGGAGTACTAAGATTATTACGGATGACTTGGGATGATAAGGGATGACTAGAGATGACTAGGGATGACTAGGGATGACTATGCATGACTGGGACGACTAAAGATGACTAGGTATAACTAGGCATGACTAGGGATGACTGGGATGACTCGGATGACTAGGGTTGAGCAGGGATGACTGGGATGTCTGGGGATGACTAGGGATGACTGGGATGATTAGGGATGATTAGGGATGACTGGGATTACTAGGGATGAGTAGGGATGACTAGCGATGACTAGGGATGATTACGGATTACTACGGATGACGGGGATGACTAGGGATGAGGAAGGATAACTGAGATGACTAGGGATGACTAGCGATGACTGGGATGACTGGGATGACTAGGAATGACTGGGATGACTAGGGATGACAAGGGATGACTAGGGATGACTGGGATGATTAGGGATGACTGGGGGTGACTGGGATGACTAGGGATGACTGGGATGACTATCGATGACTACAGAGGACTGGGATGACTAGGGATGACTAGGGATGAGTAGGGATAACTGGGATTACTAGGGATGACTAGGGATGACTGGGATGACTAGGGATGACTAGGGATGACTAGGGATGACTAGGGATGACTGGGATGACTAGCGATGACTGGGATGACTGGGATGACTAGGGATGACTAGGGATGACTGGGATGACTAGGGATGACTAGGGGTGACTGGGATGACTGAGAGACTATGGATGACTAGGGATGACTGGGATGATTAGGGATGACTAGGGATGAGTAAGGATGACTAGGGATGACTAGGGATGACTGGGATGACTTTGGATGACTAGGGATGACTGGGATGACTAGGGATTATTACGGATTACTACGGATGACTGGGATGACTAGGGATGAGTAGGGATAAATGATATGACTAGGGACGACTAGCGATGACTGGGATGACTAGGGATGACTTGCAATGACTGGGATGACTAGGGATGACTGGAATGACTAGGGATGACAAGGGATGACCAGGGATGACTGGGATGATTAGGGATGACTAGGGATGACTGGGATGACTATCGATGACTACAGAGGACTGGGACGACTGGGGATGACTAGGGATGACTATGGATGACTGGGATGACTAGGGATGACTAGGGATGACTGGGATGATTAGGGATGACTATGGATGACTACGGATGACTGGGATGACTAGGGATGAACAGGGATGACGAGGGAGTTTTGTAGGAAATAAATGGTTTGGTTAGTTAAGATACAGTGTAGTTGAAACATTTATGTATTCGTAAGTACTGGTTCTCCTATGTCTGCATAGTAACTGCTGCTTGTTGTGTGTAAGGATGTGTATGGTGAAAGAATGAAAGATGGTAAATTTTAAGCTCGGTGAAACAAATGCGAAATGAAATAGTTAGCATGTCACAAGTGTGCGACAAACATAAAACTCTGAGTCCGTGACAGTATTCGAACCTATGACCTCCCAAACACCGAGTGGGCACTCTATCCACTTGAGCTACAGAGAACTCATGGAGAGCAAGACCATTATACTAGGTTCATATTTGACAGGTGTCATGCATACTGCTAAGATCAGCAATGTCAAGATCATACTGCATGGTGAAAGAATGATAGATGGTAAATTTTAAGCTTGGTAAAACAAATGTGAAAGTGAAATAAACAGTATGTCATGAGCGTGGCACAAACTGGTTGTCCTTCTGTGTATTTATGGAAATTAAAAACTTCACCTTGTTCTGTATATGAATGGTATTTGCTGGTTCTATATATTATATTATATATATACTACTTGATTACTCCTTGTGTTTTCAATTATTTTTTTTTAACTTTTTTTTGTTGAATTTGAATTCACTGGACACAAGGTCAATGATTGATGTGTTTATTCGTTTGTCTCATCTGAACTGTTTCTGCAGCTAGTCACTTACATGTATTCATTCTGTTTTGCTGGCACAACAAGTACCATTTCCTTTTGAGTTGTATGTTAATGAAGAGTCTCACCTCCTTTAGTATCTGCGCCGCTCACGCGTCACGAGTCTACGCAAATGAAAGTGAGCGGTGGTTATAATTTGATCTAACTCGCGCGTAGGTAACGAGTCGTTCTGATTTATACAAATGTTTATTTTAGATTGTTTTGAGAGAGATATGATTAAAAATGTGTTACTATCAAAACGGCAGTTGGTTACGAATCAACTAAGCTTTGGGTACGAATCATCTTAGCGTTGCGTACGAATCATCTCAACTTTGGGTACGAATCGTCTGGGTACGAAACGTCCGTGGGTACGAAACGTCCGGATTCCAGTCAGTATACATGTGGTCACTTCATTGTTTTCATCAGTACAAAAAATAATTATACATATGTGATTGTCTACAAAGGAATAAATTGAAACAATGAAAAAGTCTTTTACTAGAATTGGGGTGGCTATTTGGAACTCCATTCCACTTTCTGTTAAAACTCTCAAATCCAATATTCAGTTAAAGAAAAAGTAAAAAAGTTCTCCTTAATTTCCCATAATCAAGATAGTTTAATGAATGTTATACTCATTTGTTCGGAATTTTTGAGAAATTAACCTGATAATTTGTTGTGTACTTATTACAGTGTACTGCTAGTTGAAATGAAGTTTTCGTCTAGTTCAAATATCAAAATATCATTGTACTAGAAATTTCATCTAATGGTAGCAAAAACTTCCAGTGAATCTTTCTGCTAGTTAATGCATTTTTTGGTATTGTAGCTAGAGTTTAGAAATTAATATCACCTTAAGATTAGTTTAATAATTAGCTACAGTATTTGTAGGGCATTGAATAATGTAAATCTTAATCGTTTGTTAATAAAAATCTTGTTGTTTGTTGCATTTATCTGATCTTTTAATGAAAATTTATGCACAAGCTTGGTATTGTTCTCTTTAGTCAGAAAATATCATCCCAAAGATGTAACTTTGAAATAATAACAAAATAACTCACCCCATTATTTTTATAAGAAGACATCCCATCCTCTCTATGACCACCACTCCAATGACACCTAATGACAGCCTAAACCAAGACAAAAAAAATAATGTTTTATCAAATGTTTTTGACAGTAATTATGTTACTCATTAAAAGCTACACTGTATTTTATTTGTGGGAATAAAATCAATTCTTCTGTTTTAATGAATGCCAATCTTCTTAATCTCAAAGTGAAATCTAAACACTTTTTGACCAGAAGCTAAAACTCTCCAATAGTGGAAAGTTCCAGAGATTGCTCATAACTAGCCTGCATCACAGAGACTCTAAAAATTCTGTAAAGCACATCTGTGATTTGGTCGCAAGGACATATGTTGCCATTTTTGATTGGCTAGTTTCTTATCCAGTTTGTGATTGGCCCGAATTAGGATGAAGTGTTGACAGGCCAAACACGACTCATAGCTCATGACAAGAAAGAAGGAGCTCTCCCTTGCTTTCTCTTTACTGTAGATAAGGCAGTGCATGGAGTATTCTGAACTTTGACTGATGGTTAATCTGAGTCTCAACTTTAGAGGTATGAAGCTGGTCTAGCTGATTCCATACATATTATTGAGTAATCAGTTTGTAAGGTTTATGTTTCTGTAGGTTTTTCTGACAGGATATGATCATAGATGAATTAATTTAATGGTGTTCTTTTATCTCTGTTAAGGCCTTGAAAGCTTTTATTGCGGAAAAAAACATGTAACCTTAGTTTCAGCTTGGTTTTCTCTGAAATGCCTTCAGGAACATGAATACTTCATGTCAGTAGTGTTTTTTCTCCAAGAGTGTTACATATGTATCATGATTTCCTGATTAATTTTGTATTGGCACTAGTGTGTGTCGCCGCAATTTCAGAATACACAGCAGTACTGTACATCTCTTATTATGTTTAGAAGACACTGGAAAACCAGTCAGCAAATTTACAAACAATCTGCCCTTAAAGGAATTCCCTCAAAGTGTTTTTTTGTTCAGGAAGAAGGCGTTCAAGTTCAAACTGCTCAGTCATTGTTTACTGTAAAAAATGCTCTTTGCCAACTTCCAACTGTCATGCACATGTAAGAATTGGACCAATCACGAGGTGCGTAAAAAAAACATATGAAAACTGCCAACATTAAAGAAAACTGTACATTATATCTGAGCAATTATGCTATCAGAATGAGCTTTTGTGGCACTAATTCAGACAGACTATACTAATGGTATAGACCATGCATGGGCTGGCTGCAAAGCAGGCTACTCATTGCAAAGGTAATGAGATTCACTGATACCATCTTTACAGTAAGCAACTGGCACTTTTGAAAGTGAACAATGTAGCTACATGTATGGTATGAAAATGGTGAGAATATCATTATTGGACATTCAAGTAGTAGCATCTTAGATAGATCATGAACACAACCATAAATACTCATAATCACTTGGAATTATGAATTTTCCTTAAACTAAAGTATACACAGTGTATGCAAGACACAAACCCAGCACAAGAATTTTATAGCTTACCATTTTCTAGTCCAACCCATCACTGTCTTCTCCTGAGCTTGCTTGACATCATCTGATGAAGGAAATAACTGCAGTTATAATGACATTATTATACATGTACATGTAATAATGAAAACAGAAATGTGCCACATAGTTGAGAACTTGTGTTTAACTGAAGGAAACAGTAGAGTAGGTTTAATACATCTTATTCAATTACATCTTAAAATTCAAGATGTAATTAAATAAGATGTATTAAACTTGGCTTTTTTTGCAAGTCACATTTTTTTTTCTTGAGACTGTCTTCCTCCCCCCCCCCCCCCCCCTGCCACAAAACAAAATAGGAGCAGAGTGTCTACCCGTCACATTACTTTGTTCAGGGCTTCCGGAATTATGCGCAGATGCGAAATCGCATAATTTGCATAATTAAAAAACCATCATGGCCCATAATTTTTGAAAATTTTGAAAAATCCACTGACAAGCTATGTTTTTTTCATACCTTGAGAGATGCATGGAGATTTTTTTTCCCGTAAATATAGTACATTTTCACAACAAATAGCCACCGTTTCGTTGCAAAAAGCGTTCACAAATATCGCAAATCAACAAGGTATTTCAGGCGTTCTACTCTGCTGGCCGTAGGGGACTGTGCTCTAGTTTATTATATACCAAGAGCCATGATTGGAAGAAACAGAGACAATCACAGCTTGGAAAAGAAAAAAAGCACCCTGCTTCGATTTATTCAGCAGCAAAACAACTTTCTTTTCCATGTTTTCACTTTGAAAATGGATAAGTTTGTATTAAAAGTAAAACCAATGGAAAAGCCACGTAGCATTACACCACAAGAGAGGGCTAAGCAATATCCCGGGAAGTTCCATGCAGATAACAATCTCTTATCTTGTTCAACTGTGATGTTGTTGTGGATCACCACCAAAAGTCAATTCTTGACAAGCACCTTTCAGCTGTTTCACACATCAAGCAAATGGATGAATCCTCTTTGAAGCAAGCGAAACAACAGACATTGAAGACTTCATTCAAGTGCAAAACTCCAGCTCACGAATAGAAAGTGAAAGTCTGCCGTGAGTGGATAAGGGCATGAGCTGCTGCAAACATACCACTAAACATATCAGAAAATCCTACAACGCGTGAATTTCGATCTTCTCTCCTGTGTAGTCAATTGTGGCGCGATCCCTGAGGGCACACAGCTTCGGGGCTGCTTATTAGATGTTTATGAGTTGGAAAAGGAAAAACTTAAGCAGAAAATTAAAGAGGCAAATGTTGCCCTCATGGTAGACGAGCTTGGCAATGACAATGGTCATTGTGTAATAGACATTATGGCGACAATTCTGGACGTCAACAAGCTTTCTCCCAGTGGCAGAAACATTGCTGACCGGTTAGATATGCACTTTGTGATAGAAACAAATAACAAGACTGTGTCCCAAGCAGTTGTCAAGACTACCAATGACTATGGAATAGACTTTGATGGTGTCCTGATTTTTAATACTGACAACGCTAGTTACACGAAAAAGGCTTTCAGGGAAATGCTTTCATGTTTGTTCTGAAGTTGCGTCCATATAACCTGCCACAACCACATCATAAGTCTAGTGGCTGGTGATTTTAAGCAACATGTCAGCTTTGTCAAAGAGTTTGCAAAGTGCATGAGGAATTTGTTTTTTATTCCAAGTGGGCACAAAGGTCGTTTCCTAAAATACATGAATGACTGTGCCAGTGATATCCAGGGCAAAGCTACTGTGCTTCCCAATCCATCAACGAAGAGCTGGTCAGCATAGTTCTGACTCAGCTGTGTACCACGCAAAGCACTTCAACATCTATGAGGATTTCATCACCCAAGAGATTCAGTGATGTGGTAAAAATGCTGTAAGTGTCCTGTTGTTGCGCCTTGAGAAAATGTATGGAGACGACACATTCATGAGGATGCTACACGCCAAGCTCAGGGTTGTTGCTTACACCAGCCCAATATTTATCCATCTAATGGATTATTTCCAACACAGAATCCCTCATGTAACACAGTCACACAACAAAATGAAGAGTCTCTTTTGCATCCTCCACTCGAATTCTTCATTAAGCAAAGATGAGTTGAAATTCTGCTTCCAAGGCACATTGATGTTATTTACCAGCAATGAGAAGTCTGATGTTGATCACACTGTCAGGTAAATAGCACATATCCAGTGAAAACAAAGCTTGCCAGCTCATTTCTTTTCATTTTTTAATGAGGAAAATCATGAAAAATTACTTGTAAAACTTTTTTGTGCAACCATAGGCCTATTCCTATGACTAAAACAGCTATACGATGTAAAAAGAAATATCAGTTTTAAATTTCCATTTCAGGTTAGCATTCTCCGACACCAGAAGCTAGAGAAATACACAGATGAGGGCAGGGGACAACCTGGCAGTACTTTTCCTACATGATGTCAGAATACTAGATCCCCGCAATCTTGTGAGTTTGGATACGACCCTTACGCCCAACAGTATCCCAGGGATTGAAGATGTGCCCCATAATATTATGGAGACTGATTTGTATGCCCATGTCATTGGCCCAGCGGCGATGAAAAGAAGCACAAAGGGAAAGGTAGATGTTAAGCTGTTTTGGAAGTCGAGTACCAGTGAACTCCCTAACCTGTACAAAGTAGCCTCAATCTACTACACAGAGACACTGGGTTCTTACGATGTGGAGTGCTGCGTTTCCAATTACAACAACATTCTCGAGGGGAAGTGAATGTCATTGGCACCAACAAGTAGCCTCAATGCAAACCATTTCCTTAACTGGAATCTGCAAGTTAAGTCTACAGTTACAGAAGAGGTACAGTTGCACGTTTCCATTTTTCAGCTATTATTAGAAGTCTGTTTAGTATTTTTTATTAAGGGTGTAAAATAATAAAGATTATTATATTGTATTGTAGATGGTCTCCGAATGGACTCCAACTACTCCACTTCCTTGTGACTCACTTACAAAGTACATCAACAAAGACCCAAGACCAAAGAGTCCAATTCCTACAGATTCTACTGGCTCTGTTCCTATGTCCAGCAATTCAGTAGTCCCGCCTATCAAATTCCTGTCTAGGTCTTCTGGCAGTTCAGTGCATACATCAAACAAGTCAGTAGCCAGTCCAGATGACCCTGTTCATTCCTTGTAGGTATCAGGTTTTTTCAAACCAGCTACGAAGTCATCAAGGCAGGCCAATCCATCATCAAAACCACCAAACAAGCCTGATACCACCCATAAACAGAAAGGGATGTCTAAGAAAAGCAGTGCGTGGAAACGGTTTCATTCTAGCCTAGGGACAGTTGCGAACCCCATGAAACCTATGAAAGTTAAGTCTTCCTCGCCAGTTCCCTTATAAGTTAAGGTCCCATCACCAAATGATCCTCAAATACAGTGTGGCCTTGACAAGAACACCTCAGCTAAAGTTGAGAAAACAGAAGCCAAAGAATTTCCCTCCCACCTAAATGCAATAGTCAATGCAATGGTTGATGGTTCAGTAAAGTTAGTCCACTCTGTATTGTTGGCAATGATTTGAGCTCTCTCCATGGTGGCCATCAGAAGGACGAGGACAATATTACTTGAGTGATAAAATATTTTGTTATTGATTCATACCTTAAAGTTATTGCCGAAACAGCTACATGTAATGCAGAAACCACAGAGTGCGAAGTTTTTGAGAAAGGGATCAGCAGTCAGCTTGCTGTGGATCTTCTTGGAGTTAAAGCTAACCTCAGGATGCAGGATTACATATATGTCCTTGTTCCGTGTAACCCAGTGAAGAGCAAGCACTGGTTTCTCCTTGTAGCTTTGCCCAAGCAAAAGTGCAAATAGTCATTATGGACAGCCTTCAAGGATCTTCTGTTAAGCCTACTCACAAAGTTGCCGTGCAAAATATGTGGAAGTTGCTAAAGGAAATTGATCCCTCACTGGATGATGAAACAACTGAATGGAGGTTTGTGAGCAATGCTAATGGCCAGCTACCACAGCAGGAGAATGGATACGATTGCGGTGTCTATGCATTCATTTACGCAAGATGCTTGCTAGGTTTTTCTGCAGCAGTAAGCAGTAATAGCATCCCTTCCTTCCGGAAGCAGATATTACTTGAGCTTCACAGGGTGAAGGTTGAAGATAAGTTACAACCAATACAAGAAGGGGAGTACTATGCAGTAGAATATCAGAAAGCATTCTACATTGGTCGCGTCCTAAGGAACAAGAATGCTACTCTGACAATAAAGTTCCCACACTCAGTCGGGGTAAAAGTGTTTGACCGGCCCAAATGTGATGACATTGACGACTGCTCCCCCCCTGGCTAATCTTTGGTTCACTTCAAATCCAAGGGAGTGGTCCACTCCGATTTCCTCAGTTGGAAGAGGTACAACATGTTTACCAGTATATAAAGAGGAGCAGGAAGAGATGAACATTGAAATATTATGTGTCAAAGCAAATATATATAGATGGTCTATAAATGCATATTAGTCAGCTTTAGATTTTACAATGAGAATGTATTTCACTTTTGGATTCCATGTCAATCTGGTCAATGGAGCTTTTGCTTCTTTGTGCCGCTACCCAACATGTAAGAAGCAGCGAGAAATACGTTTGGTGTAATGAATTGTTGTTGCTCATCATATTTGTCCTTTTATGTTTTATTTCAGTAATAAACATATGACTTTACCTCACTCACCCTGAAAAAATCTTAGCAGCATCAGTCAGTAAGTTGTTTTTGTTGACTTACTTACTTTGACTAACTTGATTTGCAAGCTTAATAAATTGAAACATTAAAATCTTTGCTTAAAAATATTGCACAACATTGTACAATTCGCTAATTCAGGATTTTTGCCGCATAATTTGCTGAAAAAAAAGACGTAATTCCGGAAGCCCTGTTTGTTGTGTTAACTTATCAAATAAGAGAAAATAAAGACACATCAAAATTTTGACCTGCATTCCTGCTGGTTTTTTATTTTGTCTCTTTCCTAACTGTTTGGATTTCTGACGCAAATGCTCAATCCAATTTGTTTTAAAATGTTCCCTTATAAAAAGGAGAATATTCTTTTTTATGTAGGGGAATACATTGAAACAAAGGGGATTGAGCATTTGAGTGAAGTATTCAACCAAACATAGAAAGGAACAAAGTGTGTTGTCTAAGAAACCATGCATCACCCCACCCCCACAATTACGTCCAACAGATCACTGTGACATTTTGTTTGTCTACCTACACACATCATTTACAGCCACTGGGTTTTTTTTGGTAATTCAACAGTTATCTGTCAGCATGTAGTGTAACATGCAGAATCAGCATTATAAAACTGAAACTTTTGTGACACCACATTTGTGGTTGCATACCAGAAACAGAAGAATTTAAGCATATTTTTGGCCATTAACATTAATGGTTGCTGTTGCTTAAGAAATTTGACTACTGCTTACTTCTTAAAAGTATTAGATATGCTACTTAAGTAATAACCAAAGGGTAGGGAGTGCAAGGGACAATGATCAGAGGTCCAAACTCTTTTGCTCCAACGCAGTGCTTTGCGAAGTTTCACTTGATATATGGTCAAAACACACATGATCAGAGTACGAAGGGTTGAAGGTCGAAACACAAGTGCATTTCTTTGTTGCTTTCTTATTAAAAATCCCTAATTTACCCATACAAAACTAACCACAAGGATTCTGTTGATCATAGTCAAATGGCATCAGTGTACAATAAAATAATCCTATTTGCTGAATAATAATATTTTACTCACCTCTTTTTGTAATAAATGGTAGTTGATCTCGAGAGAAAAATCATCTTTGCTTTGCACAAACCTACAAAACATTTGATAGAGGAACAAAGAAAAAAGGTTACCAGTTGCTTGCTCTCCTTTGCATCCATGGTAACTGTTTGTTCTTCATTGTTTGTTTGGTAAATGCTTGTGTGTGATGATAGCAACTGTTTCATATGATTTGTGTTTGAGTGTGTGTGCAGGACAACCACCTACATGTATTATTTGCCATTTCTGAATGGCAGCTGCTGATTCTTTTGTGTGTGCAAGGGAACCACTAGATTTCTGTGTGTAGATGATATAACTAGTTGTTCTTCTGTAAGTTGAAGGCATTAATATTGCTTGACTCTCTGTTACAATGCACTGGAAGAGACGTGTGTGAGAGTCATCTAAAATGAGGACTCCATAAAAACTCATCTCCAATGATAACAAAAGAAGTGCTAGGTCTTCACACTCTGTTCATGTTAGCTGATAAATCAGTATAGTATATGGTAGAGCTAGTTGGTGTGGTAAGCCTACTCTACTCACTTACTTCCACTGAATTGATGGATTAATTTTGCTCTTTGCTCTGGTGTGCATGAATGGTGCATGTAACTGTTTGCATTGCTTGTTAGCTATCCTTGGCAGTAACTCCATCTATAATGTAGTTAATGGACTTGTTCTTCTGTTGGCTGTAGATCCTGTGAGCAATAAAAAGGGCAACCATTAAAGTAACCACCTGCCACTTTTTCCTTTTTCAAAGAGACTGATAAGAAGCCATGGAAGGGAATGGAAACAAGAAATGCTCTGCATCATTATCACGGCCAGTCATTAAAAATCATTCTTCAGCTGTTCATCCGTTCAACCTCATCCATTCAAAAATTTTCATCATCCGTTCATGTTATCTATGCTATCGGTTTCTTATCTGTTCACTTGCCATGCGTTCGCATGCAAGGTGTTCATTTGTAAGGAATGTTTTTGTGTTAGAGGACACATTATTTTTATCAAGGTGCAAAGAAAATTGGTTTTACAGCTTGCTATTCAGTCAAGCTGTAGAAAGCATTACCTTGTCGACAAGTCTTTCAACTAGCTAAAAAAGAACTTTGTACAACCGCGAAGGTTGAGGTAAATCTGTGAAATCCTGCGAAAATTCGCAAAACACATGAAATACCATGAAATTTGCTAGAAATCAAATCAAAGACATGTCTGTACAACATATTTGAAACTTATCTCAGCTATTGGGGCAGTTTAATTGCGATAACCTTGATACTTTGTCACAGAAACAAGCAAGCAACATCCTAAAACTACCAAGAATAGATGTATGTCGTGGAAATTACTGGGCACTTTGGCATTGGTTCATTTCTCCATGGTACATGTATTGTTGTTGAAAAAGAGAATGATTATCTGTTACAAAAACATTAAAAATGCTGGTCAGATTATTGCAAAACCGATAGATTTTTAGCAAAATTCGCCAAGAAAATATCCTCAAAATCGGCCATATTTTTTCATTATTTTTCGTTTCTTAGAGAAGTCTAACCAAAAATTTGTGCGAAAATCCTGCAAAATCTGCCAATTTTCCGCGGATTTGTCCCTGAAAATCCTGGAACTTGACTTTTTTCTCTGCGATTTATCAGAGGCCCTGATCAGCACACTCTGGACTATCAGACAAGGGGCAGTGTAAAATGCAGACTGCGGACTGACTGCATACTATTGTTGTTAGGGTTAGAAAACAATGGAACTATTGTTGTCTCATTCTCATTTGCATGGTGAAAATAATAGTCTGCAGTCTGAGTTTTACACTGACCGTTCACACAAATCTCTTAAAATATTGGTCATGGGTTGCATCATACTGGCAACATTTTCTTTGACTTCATCAAATGGCTTTACAGGATGAAGATGGGCAGATTTTTTAATTAAATTTTGAGGTAAAAATTATCCCAATCCTTTATCAGACAAGTAAGTTCTGGCATGAATAGCTCATGGAATGTACAATGGCATACGTGAGCAAAATTTTAAGAGATTTGCATGAAGTTTGGTAACCGCGCCAAAAATTCCTTCCAAGTACTCTACAAAATAGATAAAAAACCATGACAAGGTCTACAGTATTGTCTGACACATAACACGTGAAGCTAACTTATTATTTACTTACCTCTTTTATTATCCAATTTTCCATGCTCTTGGGATAAATCAGCTTCAATTCACACAAACCTGCGCATGAGATTGAAGCTTAAGCTCAATATTACACACAGAAAAACCAATTGCCAAAAGGCACTTTGATATACATGTATTTCTCAGCCAAACTTCAGAATACCCGGCCACTTCTTTGCTTTATGTCATTGAATAACAAGGGTGCCTATTGTGTTATACCTCGTTCTTTAAAACCTTCCGACAAATGTAAATGAGGTGGCCAACTTCAACTACTGTACAGAGAGAGCGATGTGATTAAGGTTCTAGTTTCTACGAAGTATAACATTCTAAATTAGCTGTTCACTTAAGTATCTGTAATAAGCTTAAGATCATAATTTTTGAGTAGTCTTCATAACTTAAGTCAAATGACGAAACTTTGCTTCTGGTCTACAAGAATCAGATATATGTGTAAATTACGTATCATATTCACTGGACTCGTTTAAAATACTAACTTACCGTCTAAAAAAAGTGAACACCACCATTTTATTGTCTTTTCTGGCAAACGAAGTCCTTGTAAGTGGCTGCAAGCTACAGTCCGCGAGTCCGCCATTTTGAACTTAAGTTCCAGTCTTTTGCAGATGAGGGGTTTCCACGTGACCATGCTTCAGAGACACAAAAATTGGAGTGGAACTTAGAACTTGGGGATTACAATCTTTACAGTCAGGGAGTTTTCAGTGCGTTTTACGGTGAACAACAGAAAAAAAAAAACATTTTTTTGTTGTCAGAAAGGACATAGCCTGCGTACAGATGCCTTCTCCCCTAAAAAAGGGGGGGAGACAATCTCTCTCCTCGATTTTTTCTGGGGAGAGGGGGGCGTCTGTACACAACTATACAACTTTATTACTACATATCACACACTGGAAGAAAAAATACACAAGAACAGCCAAAGCCGGGAGCTTAAATGGCCTAAGGTCAGCAAAAAAAAAAAAAAGATGTGAAGAATTTACAGGAATAGAAGAAGGCTTTAACTAAAATAATTACAATACAATTAAATCAAGAAAGAAAAGGTCAGTAAGAAAAAACTTAAGGAAGGCTAAGCAAGAAAGGACAGCGACTCGAGAGACACCTTGCTCTAATGACGGTATCTGGTCGTGGTCTATTTAGTACTCACGCTCTTCAAATTTCATCGTAAAAATTTTCCCTGCTAAACTTTGTGAAGAACAAAGTATTTGAGCCTGATAACCACATAAGCTGGTAAAATCCCTTGAAGGAAATACGAAAGAGATTGGATTGCTCGTCGGAAAACTGGTAGTTTTAACAAAACTGAAAAAAGTTGTCTTATAGATGATTTATGTTGATGCCTGGAATCAAACTTTGGACTTGTGACCGGTGTTAACCAACATCAGACTGTCCACCAGCTTCATAACAAGTCTCGGCTGTGTGCAAATTAACATTTTTAAAGTGTGCGAATGGCTGGAATAGTTAATAAACAACCTTGAAATTTGAACTTAAGTAACTACTGCAATCAGGAAAAGCTTTTAAATTTAGCAGTGGAACGAATGTTCAACGTTTCTGTATCATACCTCGTGGTTCATGATATGATCGTCTTACTGTTCTACGGAATTCCTGAAGCAATGTTTCGCGTCTTGGCCCTCCACCAGTCTGAGAGGTCATAAACAATTTCTTTTCATTTCTAACCAGGGTCAAGTGAACAAATATTTGCCTCAAGAAAACTACAAAAATTGTGTTTAAACTTGAAGTTGTTCGCCATGCCATATTTTTTGCTCACGGCAAACGTGCGAAAAAATGCGAAAAAAATTGAATATTCATTTTTTTCTCTTCCATCAATCAGTTAAATCCAGTCATTCCCTCGTGCTGCTCGAGTTGTTTTCTGCTGATCAAAAATGCAAATTCCGAGGCAAGCTCTCGTTAATATCTATAGTTTACTCAAACAAAATAATCATAAAATCGTGTAATGCTAAGTGGCGACGACAACGAGAGTAGGTATCATTAGCTAAAAAACAACTTGCAGCACACTTTTTTGGTTCATTTCTTTGCCGTTGCTTTGCACGACTACAACGAGACTGAAACTTCCTAGTTACAACCCTTTGTTACAAGTTTTATGGAGAAAATGTTGTTTTTGTATGTGCTCCTGTTCCCTTTTTTCTTCTTTTCGAGCCCATTAATTTTCCCCTTGGTGGCCGCTACAAGCATTTATCATTTTCTCATCGTATCGTCGCTATTATTTTTTTTATATTTCTTCCAACGAAATTGGTCTCCTTTGTTTTTTATCTCTCGCTCTAGCTCTTTCTCTCTTATCCACGTCGACAGGGTCATAGACTCCCAATAGTCCGCGGCCATGTGTAATCCCGTGGGCATTTCATGAACATTTTCGTCTCTTGAAAGAAATCTAAAGTTTAAGAGGTGTTAAATCGTAAGAAAGTTGTCTGCAATTTTTTCGAAGTCATGTAAGATTAATTTATGCAAATTACATTCATGACCCCTAAAACACAGGGTACTCAAGTCTGGCTTTGTTATACATAGCCGAAATCACTCACATAATCCAAAAGAAACTGTGCACAAGCGCGCTTTTAAGTCTGTTCTATCATATAAAGCCTCTATAATGCCTTTTCCGAAAATTTAGAATTCTTAGCTGATGGGACTAGATTTGAAGGTCCTCATCGTCACTGTTATCCGTTCTAACATGCTTAACTGTGTCAGTGTTAAAGTTTCTCTTACGTTTCACTTTACATGAACCAGGCATATCTGTGCATTAGAGGTTGTGCTTCCTGCACGTACAGCTCATTGTGAAGCATGCGAATTTCATCGACACTGGATCAGCTGGGTAAGGTGCTGGTAGGGAGTGTGGTTGGAACAGGCTGCATCCCCATCTTGTTGCCATTCGTGTAACGTTAGGCTACGAATGCTAGTATTGGGTTGTCGCAAGACTTCCATACCAATGCAACGAGATTAGCTCATTTTGTCATCTTGTGTACGGCTGCTTTAGCAGGGTGTAGCAGTTTATCTACTTAGTGTGTGTTGCTATAAAGAAAGAATCTGACCTCTCCTAGGGCTCTCTCAGATGTGTTGATGGGATCTACAACTGGCAGACGAAGCGCTTTAGCTTTATGTACATATCATCTGGGATGGTGTCGCTGTTTCCTAGGCTAGAGAAGGTATCGAGCATCGGTCGTTTGGCTTTTTTTAGATTATTCGAAAAACACACTTTGCTTTTTCCACTGATGGTGCCTGTCTGATCACATCCTGAAAAAGCGTGAAAGCCAGGTAAAGCCTTCACGAGGTTCTCTCCGACCACCTCGTAGAGTTGTCCTGTTGGAGGACTTCTTCCTTTTCCTTCTGTCTCTGCAGTCAATGTAGTATCCAGACAAAGTCTCTTGTAAGTCCAGAGCATCAGAACGAGTACATCTGTATCTTGGCTTTAAATGAATGTGGACGTTTCTCCTCTCCTTGTGGTGTCTAGACCATGCAGTACAGTATTAGATGTCATGCAGTCACCTTTAGAATTTACTACATACATCATCTGCGAGTCTTTCTTGCACTCGATGAGTTGTGTTGCAAGGATTATAGCCAGTGCCTCCTTATTCTGGTTGCAGTTCAAAAGATCTTTCATAGTTGTCTTGTCAATAACATCATCGACAGTAATCATTGTATATCCCTGCTCTGTTTGTAACCAGTCATTAGACTGGCGCGTTACTTCCTTTAAGGAGTAGGGGATCTAGTAGCGGTCAAATACAACATGAACCTCGGTGGAAACATTAGTCTTAGCATCAACGACTTCTATGAAATGGCTTGCTAGGTCACGCTTGTTTCTTACCCACGATGGCGTTCCCAGTGACTGAACTGCTGCAATGGCATAAAAAATTACTAAACGCGTACTGAAAGGGTCTGGAGAGCGAGGTTGTACTGTAGGCGTTTGTGGCTACTGATGGGGTAGAAGGCCTCCTAGTATGTTAATCAGCTTGCTCTTGGCAATGCAGTGTAGCAAACTGCCATCAGAGGAGAAGGGTGTACTCGGAAACTCAGCTAACTTAAAAGTGCTTATGGTATCCTTCATGTGAAGATCAGGCCTTGAGAGAATCACAACTAAGAAACGTGTGAAGAGAGCTCTCTCATCCTTTAAGGGTGCGATTCCACTAGTTGTTTTGTTTTTCTTTGTTTGCCAAACATGACTTGAGATGCACCTTTTGCTTGGGGCCTCCACGATTTTTGCTTGAACAAACTAATGTGCCAAAATACGCCTGACCGATGTCATTTTGCATTAGCACTCCCTCCTTGATGTAATCTAGCATAACTGCTTTTGTGATGTTGTTCACCAGATGACTTTCTGTCGCGAAAGGGTCACTCACTTAAAGCACATCTTTAAGCTTCTGTATATTCTCTTTATAGTGCTTTGTTAGCACATCGCTTAAATCATGATGGTGTGATGATGGAGCTCTTTGTAATCCCACCATTTCCCCAGCTTGCGCCGCAAGTCGACTCAGTTCTGGGGCCTCAAGGAACCATCAAGCCATGGCTGCTGGTTGCTGTGTCCTCCCCGAACCTTCATCAACTTGTTGACGTGTTCTATAGCATGGTCCGGACCAATTGCACAGAATGGGCGCTCCTTCTTGGTTATACAAAAGTTTCTTTGCATGAATTCAAGGCAAATATCGGGATCATCGATCTTAAACCTGTGCAACTGCGCTAGATGTATATAGTGGCACCATTCGTGCAAAACTCAGCCTGCCTTGAACAAAGAAATACCGTGCCAAAGCCTTGAGGGACTCAAGGTGAAGATTCCAGTCTCCCTCTCTTGATGCGCGTATGAACAGCAGGATACACATCACAAACGTTATGTAGTCCTGTGCAAACTTGAGTTAGTAGTAACACGGAAACTCCATGACCTTTTCAAATCGCAAAAGCCTCTCTTGAAGCCCGTCGGTTTCCATTGCGATTAAAAAGTCTTTGAGTTGTGTTTCGTCCCTCGCTCACTTTGTCGACCTTGCTGGCAGATGATGTTCATGGCAAAAGATGCTAGTATTACACTTGTGTAATCGGCTTCGCTCGCCAAAAACGCCTCCATATGCAAATCACTTAGAGCAGAGTCTGTTATGATGTGAGGTCTGAGTACGCTTCATACGTTACCCTTCAAGAATCTATCGCATTGTATTTGAGCCATATCCCCGCCGCTATCCATTCTTCGTAAAAGCAACTGCCCTCGATTGATGCCCCAAGAGTGCGTTAAGAGGTCATCGTGCATGATCATGTGCATCTCGCCGATTCAGAAAACCAGGTCGTCTAAGTGTGGGACCTTCCTAAACGTAGTATACACCCATTTAATTTTAATTTAATTTTAATTTAATGCGGCAAATTGATAATAATAAATAAATAAAACTCCATAATCTTGGGGTTTTTTCCAGATAAATTGCATACACAGTAGTAGTCGTCAGGTAAATATGCCTTCGCACACTAAAATCAAATAAGAGAGGAAGAATAACCTGAAAACATGCTTTTTCTAGCTGGACTCAGACAGGATTATACCATATATTTTCTGGTGTTTAAAAATCGGCAGAGAACAGAAAGAGAACTTTAAAAAGCTGGAGAATTGGACTCGTAAATTCAAAGGGGATTCATTAAAAGATGTAGTAAATATCTGGAGAAAAGAAGAGACGTTTCTGAAATGACAATCCGTGTATCTTGCTTTAAATATGTGGTCCATTCGTTCATTCCTTGAAACAGTCAAAATGTGATGTAAACTGCAGTTGTAAAGGCATTATTATATTTGATTCACAAATTCGCTAATCAAACTGAAGGCATTTTGTTGTCATTCATCAGCTATATAATGACGTCATATCTAATTTGCATAAAACAGGCCTAAATGGCTCTGGAAAAATTGCAGACAACTTTTTTTCGATTCAGCACCATTTAAACTGTAAGTTTCTGCAAAGAAACTTCAATGTTCATAAAATGCCCACGAGAACGATTTTTCGGACACATGGCCCTGGACTACAATGTCAACGTAAATTAAGTCGTCGTACGGACGATTTTCTCAACTGATCCAAAAACCAAATTTTCCTACCAATTTTGCTCCTCTTTAAAAATGCTAAAGCTAAAGCTTGGGCATTGATTGGATTGAGTCTTCTATGAGGTGGGACACTCAGGCCCGTTTCAAACTTCGTGCTACTACCGTGCCGAACTCAATTGATCGAATTAAATTCGACTTTAGCACGGCAATCCTTGCGGTGCTACACGGCTTTAGCTTGACTTGGTTTCAAACATCGTGCTACTGCCGTGCCGAACCAAGAGCCATAATGTCCCATTATGGCTCTTGACCGAACTCAAGTCATAAATTATAAATACATCAGAATACATTTAAAAGTTTGCTAAACCGTCTCTTTATTTTTGTGTTTTGTTTTCGACAACCACCGTTCTATTCGACTGGATTAAATTCAAATTCGACGTCTAAAAACCAAGTCGTACTAGTGTCAGGCTGCAGTCGAGCTACAGTCGAGCCAGCTTAGCACGGCAGTAGCACGACGTTTGAAACATATCAATTACATTGTGGGCAAGGCAAATCAGAGGTTGGGTCTAATAAGGAGAATTTTGGGTCCGAGAAAAGATCCTGTGGCAATAAAAACGGCTTGTTTTAGTTCTTTCTATTCTTGAATCGGCCTGCCCAGTGTGAAACCCATATTTGGTAACAAAACTATCCTCCAACGCAGACATTCTTTGCGGCGCGTAACGAAACCCTAAGAACGTCTGCGTGGGAGGCTATATATAACATAACGGCTTGTAAACGGTATTTGAATCCATTCCGGCGTCGTCGTGATACTCTATTGATATGTGGATCTGATAAATCTTTCTCTGAAAGGTTCACTGAACTAGACTGGTCAACATTGGAGCCCAGAAGAAAATATCTTTGCTCGGTTCAACTTAACAAGATAATTCATGGCTATTCTGAGATGGAATATACCACATATGTGAACCTGACTGGTCCGACAGAAACTAGATCAGAAGTAACCATGAAATTAAAATCAGGCCTAGAGCAGCAAGAACAAACTGTTTTAAATTTTCATTTTTAACCGTTACATTAATGACTGGACCTCTTACCCTAATCCTGTTATGTCAGCTTCCAGTTTGAACCCTTTTAAAACTCGACTACTTTGTAATCTTTGTAATTAGTTAGTTTTCATTCCTTACCATATTTGGGTTATACTTTTTTTCTCAATTATTTAATTAGTTCCTCTAGTTTCTTTTTTTCTTACACAATGTACAGTATTCTATTAAATATCCTATTTTTAATTGTGTTATTTTTTAGTTTTGGAGAGCAGTTTTTATATGGGAATATTCAGTTTTCCCCTGTAGCTTTTCTCTTACCTATCGTACTTTTATATATTATAATTCTTATGACGATGATTGTTATAAGTAGTTTTAGTATAGCTTTGTACTGTGGTAAAAAGCACCATTAGACTTAAACTTAAACTTTAGAATCCCACATCCAAAAATCGCAAATTCGCGTATCCCCTTTACATTCATAATCTCCAGTTCTTCTTGTTTAATCCCAAACTGTGAAAAATCTGTTGGTGTCTATCGTGTTTTAGGCTTAGTGTGGGTGCAAATATAAATATCAGTGTTTTTTTTATAATTTTTTTCTTTGTATAAAACGCCATGCATATCTAAAACCAGAGAAAACAAAAGGAAAATAAAAAGAAAGGAAGAAAAAGAAAACAAAACCAGCATAAAATTTGAACCACATTATACACTTGAGTGTTTTAGGTTTAGTGCATATGGGTGCAAATATAAATATCAGTGATTTTTTAATTATATTCTTTGTTTCAAACGTCGTGCATATCCAAAAACAGAGAAGACAAAAGGAAAATAAATAGAGAGGAAGAAAAAAACAAAACAAAACCAGAATAAAATTTGAATCACATTGTACACTAAAGTTAATTAGTCGACTGTGTTATGCCATACTACAACCGTAATAGTTTAATAGTGAATAAAAAATGATAACAATAACCAAATAAGGTAATGCACAAGAAACTAGCTGACCAATGGGATGTACCAAGGATGAAACAGACTTTCCGAGAAGTCATCTTCCAAGAACATCTGCGTTTTGTCTGTGATCAAAGCAGATAGTGTCTGCATGCAAAAAACATGGCCCTGTAAATTGTCGAGGTGTGAAGATTTGCCGCCTTCAGTGTACTGAAATACAAGGACGTAAGGTTGACGTAAGGTGAGTATTTGTTTATCTGAGAAGAATTGATTCAGCCAGGGTCTATCGATTTTCAGAATTGATATTTTTTGTAACTCTTCTAGAAATTGACAAGCTTATGTTGATAAGGCGTAAATGTAAAAGATTCCACTTATACTTCGCCAATATAGCACTACAGCTCACGTAAATCGAGCGAGCGGCCGATACAACTCTTTCATTTTAATACGCATGAGAGAAAGCTGCTGCATTAAACAAATGCATCTTATTACATCTCTTTTATTTGTATGTATATTTGGAAGAAATCGACCATTAATGAAAAAGTTTGTTCCTAGCATTATTTCTCTGTTTTTCTTTCCGTTTTTTATACATAAGTAACGACACTAGTGACCGATATGAAAACGCGTGTTTGAAAAATGACTTAGATATCAGAAAAAAAGTTCGCTTCTTATTTTAAGGATGTTAAAGAAAGGCAATACAAAGGATACAATTTATCTTGTGCAGAGAATTTGAAAGCACAGTTTCCTATATCTTTTTCTATTTCTCTCAGCTCCCACACCTCTTTTTCTCAGACCATACTTACATCTCATCCCTTTCATGAGTCGCAAATGTAATGGTAAATCTTACTTAAACTGTGTTAGGGGATATTTTTAAAATTAACTGAAAAGGAAAATCAAATTTTTAACCTGCTGTTGTAGTGGCAAGCATTCATAATCGTCCCGAAGTCCCGTGTTAGGGATTCCGGAATGCGGAAACCCTTTACTTGTGGAATTCGGAATATCTGGGAAAATCTTGCTTGTGGAATCCGGAATCCTGGGCTTTGGGAAACGAAATACAGCTCAAGGAATCCAAAATCTCGCAAACAATTAGAATCCCGAATTCAATAAGTTCCACTGTTAAAGACTGGAATCATGTAAATCCGTGGAGTGGAATCTAGAATCCAAGAATGTCTTTTATTCCCTTACATGACACGAAGAATAAGATGACGTGTTCTAAGAGAAGGCTAGATATCAGACGCCTATCATTTACTAAATGGTAATATGGTAATACTAATACGGTAGTATTACCACATGCAGATGGTAATCTGCATGTAAAAGATTAATGTGCAGCTGTCGACGATCTGTCTCACAAATATATGTGAAATTTTGCATTTTTATATAAACTTGTCTTTTCCTATGCCGCTTGTAAACATACATTTTCAAGAGAAATCAAACGTGACCCTTACACTACAGATTATGACAAAATAATTTATATAAATTGACAATTGATCTGGCAATAAGATTAAGAAATTTCTTTACAGTAAATATAAACGGTAGTCGCTAATAAGTATAATTCACAATGCTTATCACCTCTGTCTGTGTTTTATTCTTGATTTAACTACGATGGCCCTAGAAAAAACGGTCTGTCTCATCCATTTTCAGAATTCTATTGAGGTATTAAAATGCCACAAGACAGCACTGGTTTGGCATTTTCTGGTGGTGGCATCAGGTCAGCGGCCTTTTGCTCCGGAGTCCTGCGCAGTCTACTTAAGAGCAGAGTTGAAGTGGATTATTTGAGTTGCGTGTCAGGGGGTGGCTACACAGGCACTGCTTACCTGGACTGGAAATATCGCGAAAAAAAGAAAGATAAAACGAGAGAAGGCGAGGGCGAAACAGACTGGCACGAGGAGTTTTTTAACCATATGAAAGACAGATCAGGATACATTTGTGACTGGACTGGCTTTTGGAAAGGCGTCTTCGACACATTTTTCTTCGTGAGCCTCATTACTATAGTACTACTCGTCCATCCAGTAATTCAGTGGGGAGCGTATGCATTTCCAGTAGCGGTTATGATTGATCTCTTCGGGATTGGAAATTTAATGCGAAAGGCAGCTGACTGCGATGCCGCTTTTGAGAGACAGAGAGAAATGAATGAGTCTGCAGTGCCTGGCAAAGACGTCATCGATCGTTGTCTAAATAGAAGTCCCAAACGTGATATCGCTATTCTTTTTTCTGTGCTGTTTGTTTGTTTTGTTGTCCTTTATGCTGTCAACTCATCAGCCAAAAAGTTCTTCTTTAAACACCCTTGTTTAAGAAGCGTTCTGCTTCTGTTTGAATACTCTACTGGAAGTGTGTTGATATTCACGTTTATCCCTTTTACAATATACGACTTTTTTGTGAAGATCCCAGTCTGGACACAGGTTATGGTTGGAATCCTTGCAGTGATTGTATGGGTTACAATTCCTTTCCTGCGGAGAAAGACCTCTTATGTCCTGATAGTCTATGTGTATTCTTTTGTCATATATTGGAAGGTATTTAGAGTTGACTTGCCAGTATTCTTTATCAAACACGAAGATCGTCATTTTCATTGGCTTCTGTTTGCCTCTGGAGTTGCCTTGGTGATTTCTCCCTTCACGACAACTTTAAAAGAGAAGCTTGTGTTTGTCTACAATAGGTAAGAAAAGTTGTTCGCTTGATTAGTGGAAATATTTATGCGAGCCCGTCAAGATAAATTGCAATGTACCTCTTTGATCAATTTCGATCTTCTTGCGGTTAAAATCATCTATAACAATGTTCAATAAAAATATTTTTAAAAATTATGTGAATGAAGAATCTGCAAATAAAAAAATGGGCACACAGACACACTTGTAAACCAGCCGGGGAACTCACTGCTTGAGACATCTGTCTTAACAAACTGACCTTGTTTTGACATTCCGCTTTCAAAATCCATTTCCATAAGCGTCGAGCTCCATTTGCGAAAGGGAAGCTTCCACTGTCTATAAATTTAGGCAAGGCTAAAAGTGGAGCTCCCATCGTTTTATTCAATACAAACAATTTGTTTTTCCAAACAAATTACAAATCATACAAATAACACACAAAAAAAGCTTAACTCATAGTGGTACGTACAACCATCCGAGAATGAAAGGTTAAAGTTGAAGTTTGATATGACTGCCATGATATTCACATTGGCTTAAATAGTGGATCCGATTTTCACTTTACAGGTGGAGGTTACAAAAAGCGTTTTATCACGAAAACAGCACCAGACTATACGGATGTTTAGGCATTTGTCCTCAATGGTTATGCTGCTTATGCAACTCGAAAAATGAGACGAGGCCCCTGACCTTAGCAGATCTGAAAGACATGAAGCCCGAGTATATATCCAACATTGTTGTGAACCGTTGGAAGAACAACGAGAAAGACAAAACGAACTATACCCTGTTAACTATGTCACCCTCTGGTATACAGCGTTTTGACCAGAGTGGAAAAGGACAGTTCGAAGGCAAACTGGAACCAGAAGACATCATGTTGTCAGAGGCCATGGCGATATCTGCAGCAGCACTTTCCAAACACATGGGAAAATATGAAGAATCTATTGAAGGATTGACTCGTCTTCACACAATTCTTGGACTTGAAATGGGGTCCACAAAGATAAGTGATTCAAAACACCGAAAACAAAGTTGCGCATTTAAGAAGGTAATACTCGTATTAAACATGTTTTCTCGATGAATTTCTCGTACGTTGTGAAATCGATCAGTTGTGGCAATTTAACAGTGCTTCGCCTGAAATATATATATATAGAATAACTGGTGTTGGTGTTGGTGTTGCGAACGGCAGACGTTTTTCCTTGCTCATCGCTGCTGAGAGACGTTTCGCAAACTTCAGCGAACCCAGCAGGCGATAAGCGAGGAGAAACGTCTGTCGTTCGCAGGCTAGGTGTTGGAAAGTGGCGTACCCGCACAAGAACAACCAACGGAGAAAGCTTCCGCTTTTCGAAGTGGTCTGAAAAACGTGCCGTTTTTACGTTTCATTTTCCTCTGCATGCACTTTATTTTGTTTCTAAAACAGTACCTTATTCGTTGAAACCATGCGTAATGGGCCATGGAAATCCGCCGGCCTCCTCTAACTCTTGCTATTTGCAGGCGGAGATGGCAAAACGATGAGTATAAAAAGAAAGTATATATATATGGTTGTTTGTATTAAAGAGGTTTTGATGATGAAAGAAATGATTGAGTGTTTTTAACGTTTTGTTCGAATGTGGTTGCAGATGGTCATATCAAGCGGGCACGTAAATGGTCATCACGTTGATAATCATCTTCCTTGATAATTGTCTTCGCAACTTTCGAGCATTTATCGTACCGTTGAACCTCTCTAATACGGACACCGAAGGGACAGTGAAGTGTCCGTATAAAAGTGGTCACTGTGATGACGTCACTTTTAAGACTGTACTTACAGTTTGAAGTGTTCAGTAGCTAAAACCAGGTCCACACTGGTCTTTAAACTGCATTTAAAGTTATTAATTCACAGTACAAAGACACTGTCTTTCAGTAGCATAGAGCATTGTACATCTGAGCTACAGACAAATCACTGGTCTAAAACGAAACGAGCAACAGCGCAAAGCTGCATGGAAAAAGTTGTAACGTAAAGCACAATTCTGAAAGTGTCTTTCGCTATTTTGCAAGTGATGTAAACAGTAAATAGAGTACAAACTGTAATAGAAAAGATCTTAATGCTATCTGTAGTTATTGAAGCCTTTAAAAAGTCGGTTATGTTCCTTTGTACACCTTTCGCAAATAGTTGTTTGGTATAAAGCGACTGGGCTTCATATCATCATGCACAGATCATTAACCAGCCTAGACGGCATTCACCCTGTGCAGATCACCTGATCGAGATTCGGGATTCACCTGAGCACCGCAGTGTCCGTAATAAAGAGAATAAGTTCACATGAATTTACTCTCTGGGGCCGAGATTTAGTGTCCGTTGTCCGTATTAGAAAGAGTCCGTATTACCGAGGTTTTTTTTTAAAATATATGAGAATTTTGTCGGGACATTGGAAACTGTCCATAATAGAAAGGTGTCCGTACCGAGAGGTTCGACTGTAGTTAGAAATGAGGTCATTTTTTAAACCTATCAATCATTGTTCTCATCACCTTCATCATCATCAACAACAACTTCATCTGAATTCAATAAGTATTCACCTGTTAACCTTACTGTCGTTCTGGTCAGCAAAACCTTCCTTATAAGCTTCTTTACTATCCTTTTTGTCCTTTTTATAACTTTACAGATGAAGGAGCTCGTTACATACATTTTAAGTGGAATTCCCTTAACAATCCCCTCGATCTTTTACTATCATGATCATAACCATTATGAATTATCACTTGTGTGTTCCGTGGGAATCTTCTTTGGAATACACGTCATGCTGGCTGTCATCGCAGTCCTTGATTCAGGGTGTGAAAAAAATCCCATCAAAGTTCACAGTTCAGAAGTGGAAGAACAAATAGAAAAGGGAGGAGAAAATGTCGTGCTAGTTCCTGATTTAGGAGTGGAAGAGCGCAGAGAAACTGCCACGACAGTTCCTGATCAAGGGGCGGAAGCTCAAAAAGAAGGATATGAAGAAACTGTCGTACCAGCTTCTGATTTAGGAGTGGAAGAAACAATTGAAAAATGCGGAGAATCTGCCATGCCAGTTCCTGGGTCAGAAGGTCAAGAGGAAGGGTGTGAAGAAACTGTTATTGCGAGGCCTGGGTTACGTCAGGAGGAACAGAAACGAAACGAAACTGTCATCCAGGTTCCTGATTCAGTGGTGGAGGAAACGGCCACGCCAGGTCCTGTCTCAGATGAGAACAAAGAACAGAATGAAGGGTGTCCGGAAAGTGATATTCCAATTCCTGATTTAGAAGTGCAAGAACCAGGATTCTGTGAAAAAATTGTCAGGTGAGAGAATTGTTTCTGTCCGTCAGGATGACCTGTTTCTGCTATTTGATAATAAACTGCTTGTTTCGGTTTCCCCCTGCAGTTTGGTTACAGTGGGTAAGTTTTTTCCTAGCTGTTGCTAAAACATTGATGTCAGCCATATTGTACACGGGCACTATGTAAGCGCCGAATGAATGTGGGCAAAAGAACAGGCTTCAGTTAGTTCTAATATAAGACGCAGTTAAGGAATTCCATTTGTTTCCATTTTCATTAATACTCGAGGCAAAAATGAACTATCATCATTATCATCATCATCATCATCATCATCATCATTCATCATCATCATCATCCAGCCATTATCAATATTTTCTGAGGGAGGGGAGCATACAAGATTTGTTTTGAAAAACCAACTATCCATCGCTGGCTCTTTTCAGGTGGTTTACTGTGCACAATTCTTTCGTCTACAATCTGAGATTATTATTCTCCAAGGACACCATTGGACCAATTCCACCAGCAGTCTTGCTACTCAGCGACGGTGGTCATTACCAAAATCTGGCCGTTTTGCCACTATTGCAAAGGAAAGTGAAAAGGATTGTTGTTGTGGACGGAGGACATAAAGACAAAGAGGATAAATACGGAGACAGTATTCTTGATGCACTGAAGATTGCTCGTACACAGCTGAACTGCTCATTTTATAATGAAGATGGCAAAGATGTCATTGCAGACCTGATGCGATCGTTTGTGAACCCTCAAAAACGGAAGAAACCACATTGTTACAAGTATGTACTCTCCGCTTTATCATACCTTTTCTATAGTTTGGATAGAACTCTTTCGGCAATGACGTTTCTCGTTCTAATAAAAATCTAACCTTTTCACTCCTATAAAGTGGGCAAAGTCAAATACAACAAAATTTTCTAAATATGATAAAAAACAGATGGCACCTTGTGAAAGTAATGCCGAAGAGGTTTCATTTGCATGAATGGAAGTCGCTATTCATTCTGGGAGTGAAAGTGTTACTAGACTGTAAGTTCTTAGACTATTTTTAAGTAAACAGGAAGTTTATGCCTCTTAGCGGGTGGGACGTAAGAACGGGCGGGTGCCGAACATTTTTTTTTTCAGCAAAGAGGACGTTCAGGAGGGTAAAAACGGGTCTACCTTAAAACAGTCAAATTCTTTTAAACGTCTCATGCATTGATCGCTAATAACTTTGTCCCCTGAAATTTTTGCGGTGATGATTTCAAGTCATCAATGGCGGCAATGAATCATGAGTGCATGCTTGAAAAAGTTAAATTGCAATTCCATGTTTACTCACATACTTTGCAATCATTAAAGCGCAAGCAAAATATGCAGCTGATCATCAGGTTGCGGGCTTATAACGGCAGACATAACAGCAAAGGAGTTACAGCTCGTGCTTGTACTTACTTTTTTCGTATCTTTTGATTAAGAACGATTAATACCTTAATTTGTTTTTAGATTGAACAGTGTTTACCATGCTATATCAAGACCGATCACAGTTAACCCTGTAAAAATGTTTTTATACAGATTTAAAGTCCACTATGATACAGAAAATGAAGATGGAGAAATCATTCTTCTGGTTCCAAGGAAACCCGAGGATATTCTGAGCAAAGAAAAAAACAAGGAATTAACTTTCTGCTGCTGCGAGTGTTGTCATAGCAAATCAAGTTTATGTGCTAGTTTGTCTAAGTGCCTTTGTAACGCGTTCCCCCAACATAACACTGTCAATCAATTCTTCACACCCCGGATGTTTGAGGCTTATCACGAGGAGGGACGCCGGGCCTGCGAAGAGGCTAAAGCTGATGAGTTTTTGAAAACTCTTTGCCCTGCAAACATTTCAGACAGTTTGGGAGAACCAACTAGACATGCCCTCCAGCCTCTGGCTGGCGCAGGCAGCTCTAAGGATAACGTCTCGTTTCTTTCTTTCTGAAACAACAAAAAAGTCTCTTTATTATACCTTAATTTATCCTTATTTAACATATTGTACCACAGTTTGGTCCTCCACTTATGTAACAAACCTTAATAGAATTTTTCTTCTACAAAAGCGAGCAGTACGAATTATTACAAATGCAGATTTTCGCGCGCACTCTGAACCATTATTTTTCCGTTTAAAGATTTTGGACATATACAACATTAATTCATTCTATACTGCACAATTTATGTTTTCATATTATCTTCAATTACTGCCACCGCTTTTTTCGAACCTTTTTGTTACTAGTAGCAATATTCATAATTATAATACTAGAAGTTCCTCGCATTTCCGTTCTCATGCCTGCCGAACTAACACCAAACAATTTTCTATTTTGTTCCAAGGCCCTAAAATTTGGAATTCTTTACCAAACTCAGTCACTTCGATTTTTACATTGCAATCGTTTAAAACGAAAGTTTTTGATTTTCTACTATATCGATAATGCGTCTTGTACTGTCCGTTGTTGTGTGTTGTTATAGTTCTATTGCTTAATATTATTGTAACGAGGGGGCCTCCTCGTACAAGCCTTGTGGTTTTCTGAGGTCCCCTCGCCACATCTTTGTATAATGTAATGCTTGTGTAATCTTTATTGTGGGAAAATAATAAATAAATAAATAAATAAATAAATAAATTCCATGCAATATCCGAGATTAAGACTGAATAAGGGAGAAAGGATCAAGACCAAGACTTCATGTTTCCGCGGAGATGCCATACACCCAACATATACAATGTGAGACTGAGGTTAATGTGTATAAAGAGAAGAGGACGAATCATTGTACTATAAGGATACTGCTAGTTAGACATTTACTGACATAGAGAGAACCGTTCACAAAACACTTTTTTCTTACGAAAATCCAAACACGATTTGAGCCAGGTAAAAGAAGCGTTTCTAAACTATAGCAATTAAGATCAATAAGATTAAAGGATAGAATGTCAGAAAACGTTAACGTTGCATTTATCGATATTGAAAGGCTGGCTGTCAACAGGTTCTGGCCAGGCCCTGGCAGTTAAGTGAAGCGCTCGAAATGCTTAATAATCAGTGGTAGTTATACGTTTCGTTAAAGTTATAGAATTGATCGTAAACGATTCCCTTAAAGACTTCCGCTGCAATACGAATTTTGGAGGTTGGACGAAGTTATTCAAGTAGGAACGTACTACCTACTTTAATTGTGGATATACTTTAGGGCATTTCGGGTCTTCAAGAAAAATGCCAGCATGTTACAACAGAACGATTGAAAATACAACAAAAGAAGCGATAAGGTCAGGGCATTCACGAAGAAGTCGCGCAGAGATCTTGTCGAGACCGGTGCTTTTGATTTGCATATTATATAAAAAAAAATAAATTAAAGCTTTGGAAGGTGTAGTTGCTTTAGATCAAATCAGTCTATGTTTGACCTCCTCAATGCAATCGAAATTCGAAGGTCCATTTTTCTTTTCTCTTTGACTTATCCAAAACGATATGGAAAGCGAAAAAAGTAACAAAAGATAGGTTTTAAGGTCTATTTCCTCAGCGACATCAGCATAGCAGATCATCACAAAAATAAATTAATATTTAAAAGAATAATTCGAATCAACAAGGGCTGCATTTTTCCAGGACTATGGCACATAGTGTTATTTGTACTCTAAACTCCGGCGTTTATTCAGGCCCACGCTTATTCGTGTACGTAAATTCTATTATCGGACGTACCGCGAAAAGGGTAACAGAATTATTAAATTTTTTGCGTGCCATATATGGTGGTGGATTCCTACCAATTCCTACAGATTCCTACAGTGACGTCACATTTTCCTACAAGTCATCAGGGACCTGGTTACCAAGGTCTATTTTGCTGGCAGCGGAGAACATCATGGCGGACGGCGGCTTCGACTCTTCTGCTTCTTCTTCCACCGCTTCGGAGACGAGGATGTCGACTGATAACGTTCCTGTTGACAACTGTGATGTAAGTTATTGCAGATATATGTTTTATTCGACCTTCTTTTAAGCGGATCTTGAGATCACGCGTCCAATCTTAGCTCACTTTCTCGCGTGTTCTTTGACTTTTGAAAGGAGCACCGCTCTCTTCGATGCATAAATTCTTGCGTTGGAAGAGCATATTTTACCGCTCAGCCGCCACTCTCAACATTTTTTTTAAATGGCTTTCAATTTTTGATTTAGATCAAACTTTTTTATCAAAATTTCTCATCCAAATTATCAAAATTTCACACCTCAAGACGGGTCATCTTTTAGCGTGCCTGAGATTCTAAGACTCTTTTGTTAAAGCCGAGATTTTTAGACTCAGTGATATTTTCCCAGTAGCATCATTTTCATCCCGTAAATTAATTCCAAGCTAATTTGTAAAGGGCATTTGTTATCAAAGGTCTTCCCAGGAGTGGGTAACTGGTCACTTTTCTACCACATTAAAAGATATTTATGGCATCTAAGAGGCATAGGACATACATGTATTTCAGCTCAAGGTTGCTTAAGGAAGATATCTATGTTGGCGTCTTTCGGCCAGCAGAAATTGTATGCACTTCACAGCAACAGAGGAGAAGAGTAACCTACAGTAGAATCCCCTTTTTTGAACCTCTTGGGAAAAAGAGAATTGGTTTGAATTATAGGGAGGTTGGAAAAATCCAGGGTAAAGTTACAGTGTTGGATTGGGGAAGAGAATCAATTTTAGCTTGAATTATTGGGAGGTTTGTGAATCCAAGGGTTTGAGAAATTTAGATTCTACTGCATATACATGTAGTCAAGTTGTGCAGAGAATTGTTTTTGAAGATAAATATATTGCCACGTTGGAAGGGTTTTTAAGAAAATCTGCTTTTTCCTTTCCGATCGGTAAAAGTTGGAAAGGTTAAGAATTCATTGTGAAGTATCGACAGAAATTATACGGTTTTAGATTTTTTTTCAGTGCGTTGTTGCTATTTAGTGTTCCAAGCTGCAAGTTAACGTCGCTGCAAGCTGCAACCATTTTGATTGGCATGGCAATTATAAAAATGTTTTTTTTCGAATGGAACTGCAGCAAAAGCTACCAATTTTGCTACCTGTGTCCTTGTTTTGTGGGTATTAAACCCTCATAAAATGTGTGTGAAAAGTGCCTCAACCAAGAATTTATTTGTAGTGAAAATTTGATATTCCTTAGTCACTGAAAGGTGACTTTGAAATGAGTTGAGCTAGTAGCCCTGAACTAGGGGAAACTGACAATTTAAAAAAGCACAAGTGTTCAATTTTCATTGGCCAAACCATTAGGGTTTGGTAGTTAGTTTTAGTGCTCGTCTTAGTAATGGTAGCGATACAATGTTTCTGTGCTCTTTCCATTACTATTGGGCTCCCCCACCACCTAAAATGTATTGGCACAGCCACTTGTTGAAAGCCACCAAAACCTGTGAGCTGTGTTTGCAAGTAATAAGTTATTTTTCTTCATTTACCGACTGCTTTTGTTTGCACTTTTTAGAATTCATCAGAAGAATCTCAATCTGACCAAGAACAAGAGGTAAGGTGGACACATACACGGTACCATGGACTTCATTTTCCTTTAAAACTTACAATGAACCTTGCACCTTGTTCTTTAGGGTAAGATTTTAGTCATTAGTAGATTTCAGTATGCATCTTGGAAAGAAAGTGTTGCCCAGCTTCACTAGGTGGCCATTGTTATAGTTAAATGCAGAATAGCAGGCCATTTTGATACTATTAACCTTTTGTGTGTCATCGCTTTCTTTGAGAAGTGTACTTCTTGTAGCATAGATGTTGCAGGTTAAACCAGAATTTCCTTTGTCTCCAGCCAATGAATAAGTTACTATTAGAGCTAGGAAACAAAGGAAAAAAAATGTCACTTCTGTTGTGGGTCATTATTTTCTGGGGGTCCCTACTTTCGGGATTTCCTAACACCTTTGAAATTATATCGCTACTTTTGAAGGGTCGCTACTTTTGGGGAGGGTTGTTACTTTCAGAACTCTACGGTAGTATCTACTTTGCTTCTGATAGCAAGCGGCACTGCTATAACTACAATATTACCGTTTTTATCGGCGAACGTTGTTACCTGCATGTATTGTAATGAGGCTTTAATAAGATAAGATAGTACATGTACATAAGAATATTATCATGTGAGAGATAATAACAAATTGTAAAAAATTATTTTTCGCATTTTGCTTTTAGTGGTATATTATAATTTGGTCTATAATTTGGCCTATGTAAATTTGCATTTGCCTTTTTTATTACTTTCATTTTGGGGCAGTTACAGAGATGTGGCTGCTTTCCTCTCCCATCAAATGTAACTAGTGTAGTTTTCCTTGAGAGTGAGTAAAGCTTTCAAGGAAATGATGAAAATGTTTAATGCTGTATCGTTTACTTCATGACAACATCACATTAAAATTTTTCGTTTGCTTTTGTTACAGAGTTCAGAGGGGCCAGAATCTGAGGGGGAGGAAATATCCAGTGAGGACAGTGACAATGATGAAGTGAGTGAGACAAGGCAGATAATTTCCTTATTAATAAGGGAATAAATTCTTGATGTTATTTATTTGTCCTTTATATTGGTTTAAAAAGTTTAAACAGGGTAAAAGGTTTGTATATTGGATGGCAAAGCCTTGTTTCTAGACAAAGCTTTTCCAATCTTTTTAAAATCTGTCACATATCACTAATCTCTCAGTCAATGTGAGTGTCTACCCAAATAGCAGTGTTGCTAATCTTATTGCACTCTGTGTTCTGATCTTTAATTTGTAAGACTTATCACTTTTTATGATTGACAAGGTCATGTCACCTGACAGAGTTTTGCTAAGGGACTGTAAGTGTATTCTCTCCTTGGCAACACAACTGTATATTAATAATAAAGAAGAGTAATATGAGGAAAGTATTTTATTAATGAAATTAAACGCTTGGCTACCTATAAATTTTAAGGATCCCAGGAGGGGCATATAATAGATAAGAGGCATTTCTTAGAGAGGCAAACACCCTAAGCATTATGACAAACGTGCTTGACAAATAACAGTTGTTAACTTATTAAGTACAGAGATCAAGAAGATCAAAGAGCGGTATTCCAACTTCGAACCTGACATTGAACAATTTTCTATACCCAATTCCTTGTTAATTAAGCCATTTTGCTCTACTACGGCATTCCCCAGTATTTTGGAATAACTTTTTATGGGGGCATCTATTAGACATGGGGCGTTTATTGAAGAGGGGCTTCTAATGTGAACCTCACACAGAGGGAAGGGTGTTTATTAATTCCCTTTTTATTGTTTATAATTTTTCAATTTTAATACGTAGGTTTTTTTGCCTCAATAAAATTGCTCTTCAATTAGAATAATTCATGCTGTTTTTGTTTTTAGGAAACAGATCTTGGTAAGGCTCTTGCTGCTTTGCGAGCACGAGACACAATCAATGATGTTCTGAAGAATCCAGTGCCATCTGCAACACAGTTAATCATTGATTATGAACAAATGGTTGGAGTGTTGCACCAAGACTGCCATCAAGCGCCACAGACAAGGACATTATTTGGTTCCCCTAGATCTGCTGCCCTTGTGAATCTCATGACAAATGTCACGGAGCAGCTTGAGGGTTATCAGTCAGAGAGTGACATCGGTCCTGCCCTTCATGCAGCAAGACAAGTAGCATATTGGTCTTCCGTGTTTGTCTCAATGATGTCTGACAATGCTTCCTCCATCCTTGACACAAGCAATGGATATTCAGCATGTACAACTGCCACCTTAACCTCAACAATAACTTCAACTCATTGCACGACTTCATCCACTTCTACAACCGCCCTAACGCCAATTTGTCAACCCACCATAGCTCCCTTTGCAGCATCTGCCTCAAATCCTTCACTCGTCGTTCCGACAACTGCTATTTCGAAAGATCAGGCCTCTCAGTCCAATCATCAGCCACTTTCCGTGTCCACCCAACCAAACGCTGTGGTAAATATTTCATCCATTCCATCCATCTCTTCAATTACTTTTACGCCTCATCAGCAAATCGCCATGTCCACTCTCCCACCAGTCTTCGTGTCAAGCTATCAAGCCACCTCATTCGACCCTATTGTGACATTCTCAAGCCATCCAACAAATTCGTCTACTTCTTGCACAGCTGGTATTCCAAATCATCAAGCTACTTCGTCTGTTCCTCGGCCAGTCATAACGACAAGCAATCGACCTGCACCTGTCAGATGCACGTCAGATCAAGAAACTACCACTGATACTCCGCCAGCTATCTATTCATCAGGTTATTTCACCAACCAGCACACTTCTGTTTCTGTTCCTCCTACATTTTCCTCTGCCGCATCTGCTTCTGCCCCTGCAACCACCAGTGCGCCTTGCGCGGTCTCCAGCCAAGCAGTCACCCAGCCTCACCGTGTGACAGATACAGTTACACTGGAAGTGTTTAAAAATTATGGATCTGGCTCTTTATCGCGGTGGTTGGATTCACTGCGTATTCCGAGGAATGTCGACAGCCTTCAACAAGTGAAAGAACTTTGGGAACTTGGTTCTGCTAACTGTCTTCCTCTTCAAAAGTCGACGGTAACTATGCGAAACCATCGCTCTGAAACGTCAGGGAAAAACACATCATTGTTCAGTCAACGGAAGTTTATATATAACTTGTTCAAGAAACATAATTTTGATGAAAATGACATATTTGCTAAGTACAATGAAGTTAGACCGGGTAAGCTTTACAAGATACTGAAGAACATGTGAGGCCAAAGTAATTTAGGAAACTGTTCTTGTTTTCGCTTAAGACACAGGCGATTCAGTGTCTTTTCCGATATGCCTTGATTTTCTGTATGACGTAAGGTTTATATCACCGAAACAAATATCGTTTGATGAGGTTAAGGGCATAATATTTAGGGCCTAATTACATAGCCGGTCTGGCTGGCTTTGCATCGCACGACCAGATAACCAGGCTGGCTCGGTTTTAGCCTGAGAACAAGCTTTCCCTCACCCCAATACCCCCGGGAGAGCATGCTCGCAGGCCAGCTCGGTTTTCGCGTAATCGCAAAGTTGAGTTTTGTTTCATTTCACTAACGTCTCGGCAAAGCTAGCCAACCCGGCTCATGTAATCAGACCTAAAAAGGATGACAAGTATATTGCTTCTTGTCTATTAAAGGTTTACTTACATTGACAATTGGCTTGTTCTTGCTTGGTTTGAATACGAACATGAATGTAATCTTTGCTATAACTTCGATTTGTTCACAGGCAAATTTTAAAAGTAGACAGTAACGTGCAAGGTAGTTACACGTGCCTGTTATGTAGCAAGTAGTTTTGAATTTACAGTTTTATAAAGACTGCTCTTTGTATGGTTGATTAAGAGGACAAAAGAAATAGACTATTCGGAAAATAACCCCCTGCGTGGCCTCTTGCGCCCTTCAATGTAGTAGTTGAACGAAAAATAGTAGCTTGGAATTCCGCGTTCATAGCTTGAGAAGTTTAGAAGTTATTTGTGTACAAAGGTGGAAAGAGCTTCGATCCTGTCCTACCCCCTTGGGCTTGCCTGATAGGAACATGGTTATTACGAGGGGAGAAGAAAAACAACATTCAGGAAATGAAAAAAGGGCTCTCTTGTTGATAACTGTAAATGCTCGAACTAGAGTTTCCTTTCCAATAAGTCCCCCACCCCAAATACACCTCCTTGTCCGCCTTACTAAATACAGTCGAGCACCGAGGGGACCCAAGAAAGTGTTCGTAGTAAGCGGGTCATGTTATTTTGGTAAAAAATATACCTTTCATTTGCTCAAAATACTAAGAAATCGTACGGGAACTTATCATCGTCAAAATAAACGTCTCTAACTTAGTACAGAAAGCCGTTATTTCGCGGACTATATCTATGCGGACTATATCCGTTGATACACTCAAAATTCGCGCATTTAGACATCACTCAATCAAAAATAATCGTCATGGTGTCATCTGTTTTTTAACCCTAGAAAAGGTAAGGTTTGTTGCCGAAACACAGTTGACAATGAAGAGTCCGTAATAGCGAGGTTAACTTTCTATGAGAATCCGATGATTGGACAAGAAAAAAGTGTCCGTTGTCCACATTAACGGCGGGGGCGTAGCCAGGAGTTTTTCATGGTTACGCACAATTCTCCAAATCGCTTCCCCCTCCCCCGCCAAATGAATAAATAAATAACTTTCTTGATTCCTTGTAAATTCTCAATGTTTTCTAGTGTAAACAATTTGTCCAACTTATCCGGACACTTTTCCGCATTTGATCATACGAGTTTGCCAGAGTAGAACCAAAATGAAACTCACTTTCATGAATAAAGGTAGCGGCAACGGCGACCACGAGGGCCGGGAACGAAAAAGTTCCTAGCTATCAAAATGAATGCGCCTTTCTTTTTTTCCTTTTTAGCGTATATTTCCGTCAACTCTCTTAAAATGACAAATGTAGGTGAAATTGACTGAGTCTTGGGGACCGCACCCAAGTTCGGACTCAGAGAAAAAAAAAAATTCAAAGAAACAACCAGCGTTGAATGAATTCAGGGCAGACAGTGTTCTTAAAATAATTATCTTCAGATATTTTGCTTTTTTTTTTTTTCAATTAACTTTTTATTTTTTTGTTATTTAATCATTACAATTAATTTATTATTTTTATTTATTTTTGTGCACGACTTTTTCAGGTACGCACGTGCGTACCGTGTCCATATTAAGCGGGACAAAGAAAACTGTCCGTAATAACGGGGTTTCCGTATTAAGCGGGTGCCCGTAAAGTGGGGTTCGACTGTATACGGCATACATTACGCTTATCTTCAAGGAATATAGCTTAACATGTGCGGTCACTAGAGAAAGACCCATTTGAGGACATCACACGGTCGGAGGTTAAAGACGCGTCGTCTCTGACAATAGTACTTGTGGGTAGCGACAGAACTTGCCTATAACAGAAAGTTCAAATCCAAGAGTATTCACCACACACTCGCAATTTTGGGTAAATACTGAAAGACGCATTCTAGATTTCGTGTTAAATGTTGCAGTTCTTGTTCATTTAATACTAAGACAAATGTCATCTTAAGGACCACATTCTCTCTAAAAAATGGAATATGTGCCCCCTTGGAATAACCGCCCCGCCTTCGAATTAGCGCCCTACACTCGACTCGCCCGGGCGCTAATTCGAGCATTTAGGGTATTTGGTCAGGACGTTTGAAAAGTTCCCATTGAACTGTTTAAAAACCCTTTCAAGGCAGGTACGGAAAACGACTATAAGCTCCATGCGGAGAGGGATTAATAATGAGACGTGCTGCAGCGAGAAAATAGTTTCAACGACGTGTCGCAGCCAGAGACTTGGGCACCGAACTATTTCTTGCTAACTATTGTGTCCTGACCTTTGGATAACGAACACTGATTCTTCCATCGCAATTTATGGTGACATGAAGTAGCACCGTATTTTGCGGCAAAGTTTATAACGCAAAACCTGGTTAGGTTGAGTAAGTCACATTTTGCGGCAATGCAAACTGTGGTCAGACTACGCCACCACAGATTGAACTGTTTCAAAATATGGTTTTAAAAGACTTGTTCCATCGACCCTCAAGCTAAAACTAACAACTTGTGTATACTCCTCGACACGATTTTACGCGAGCCCTACCTCTGCTCCCTAAGCGTGCCGTGTTTTGCGCTATTGCAAAATGTGGTTTAAGCGTGAAGTCGCATTATGAAATGACGCAAACTGTGGACTAGGTGAATTTTCCTAGGAAACCATATTTTGCGCCAAATGCAGAACGAGCCTCGCTTTGTCCTAACGCAAAACTTGTCCTTTGCTTATAAAGACACACTTTGCGTCCATTGCAAAATGTGTCTTTATGTACAAAACCGCATTTTGCGTTAACTCAAACTATGGCATTAAAAGCGTAGTGTATATAGTCCACGCTTGCGAAACCACAGTTTGCGCTAACGCAAAATGTGTCCTTTGCATATAAAGACACATTTTGCGTCCATTGCAAAATGTGGCTTTATGGACAAAACAGCATTTTGCGTTAACTCAAACTATGGCATTAAAAGCGTAGTGTATAGTCCACGCTTGCGAAACCACAGTTTGCGCTAACGCAAAATGTGTCCTTTGCATATAAAGACACATTTTGCGTCCATTGCAAAATGTGGCTTTATGGACAAAACCGCATTTTGCGTTAACTCAAACTATGGCATTAAAAGCGTAGTGTATAGTCCACGCTTGCAAAACCACAGTTTGCGCTAACGCAAAATGTGTCCTTTGCTTATAAAGACACATTTTGCGTCCATTGCAAAATGTGGCTTTATGGACAAAACCGCATTTTGCGTTAACTCAAACTATGGCATTAAAAGCGTAGTGTATAGTCCACGCTTGCGAAACCACAGTTTGCGCTAACGCAAAATGTGTCCTTTGCTTATAAAGACACATTTTGCGTCCATTGCAAAATGTGGCTTTATGGACAAAACCGCATTTTGCGTTAACTCAAACTATGGCATTAAAAGTGTAGTGTATAGTCAATGCTTGCGAAACCACTATTTGCGCTAACACAAAACGAGTCTTTCGCTTACAGAGACACGTTGCTTGCACTGCAAAATGTGTCTTTAATAAGAAAACCGTATTTTACGGTAGTTCGAACTATCTACGTCTCGAAAACCCAACTCTGCCCTCGGCTTGATACTAATCTCGTAACCAGATTTCACTTAACTTTCTGTCTCTTACACTGAACATGACACGCTACTAATTGTCCAATCTGTTACAAATTGGCCAATCGGCCCTCACACTCTTTTTCACATCCCATGCCAGTATGAAAGAGGAAGAACATTCAGTGACCCAATTTTAACCACGCAAATTAACTCAAACATCGCCAGCTGTTCTCATATTTAATTGTTTTGTTAAAAAGAGGAAGTAAACGCTAATCTATTATACAGTGTTTCGCCAGAACGACAATAACTTATTATGAAGTTTTATATAAAACACATGCAGATTGTTGTTTGATGAAGGGAGTTGCTGGAAAGTAGTAAGGGGGATAAGTAGTCAATTAACATCGGTGTCGCTGAATTCTCAATTATTGTATAAACGCAATCGAATTTTCAGTTAAAACATTACTGCCAGCAAGATCTATATCTAGGCAGGTCCTTTGGAGCGACCACATTTGAATTCTTATACATAAGTGCATAGTCTTAAAGAATTTCAAAAAATGAAATCACTGTTTTTTATCGTTTATTATTATATATATAATATTTTTTTACTTTGAAAGTGTACACTCATCATGTACTGTGACAGCTCTGATTGGAATATCTAGTCATCACAGAGCTCTGAAATAACTTTCATAAGCCTAATTTATAAAGTTCAAGTTGAAAATCTTAATTAAAGCCGTTATACTTAGACAACCACAACAAGTTTAATTGATTCCTCAGGACCCTGTTCATCTGGAGAAAATGTGTCCTGGGTAGAAGGGTCACTTGCCTACCTGGGCTTCCCTAGAGAAAGAGCCATTAACTTTTCTTACATTTCCTTACATAACTTGGCAAACTGTCTACACAAGGAAAAAAAATTGCTTGGCTAAAAGGTTAACCTGCCTAGTCAAGTCATCCTTCTGACTAGTCCAACTTTTCTTCACATAAACACTTTGGCTTGTCCAGTCGGGATAACTCATTCAGGGCCGGAGAGTAAGAGAATGCGCGATCAATCTTTGCTCGGGCGAAGGGATCAACCTTTTTTGCATATAAACACTCACTGAATTTCACTCAGCTGGGAGAGTGACCCTCTGACCCGGTCCACATTTTCTACATATAAACAAAGTCTAAGGACCGGTTATTTAAAGGGACAGGTTCACGGTTCAGCACATGCTCAGTTATCAAAATGCTGTTTTTCTTCCGAGACATGCTGTATCATCTATGCAAGCAATATGATCATGTCATAAAGATGTCAAAGAACCAATCTGCACATCACTCCCCTGGCAGTCACTTGCACTTGATCAACTTAAATAGTTGCAAATAGCTGTAAATTAATCAAACATGGAATAAAACCATCGGGTCGACAATAACTTCAAAGTTGGTAGTGCTGGCACAATCCACTATTTTTTTCGGCGATTTTAGTACTCCTCCATCCTACTTCAGGTTACTCTGAATACAATTCTACTTTGAAATATACTCTGAGATCGCTGAGATACATGTGAGTGGGATTATTAACCAATAGAACTAATAATAAATTGGAAAGACCGTAAATGAATAGACCTATTTAGTTTTGCAACAGGTCATGTGGTATTACTCTAGACGACGTTTTTTTTGAGATTAGGTGGTATTGAGTTGCATTCGCAGATTTATGGAAAAGACTAGGGGCCCGTTTCGCGAAAGTCCCGATAGTTAACGGGACCGTAAAGGTGTTGTTGTTGTTTACGTGCAACATAGCGGTTCCAATAGTTTTGCATCTAACATGATAAAACTATCAGTTAACTAAATGAAACAAAATGGAGCAGTCTGCTAGCTAGGATCCGGGCTCTTATTCTTTATATTTCGATTTCAAAAGTTGATTTCGGGCCCGAAACGGTACCGGGACTTTCGCGAAACGGGCCCCAGCTCGGGTAATTGATACCCATGGGACCGTCATTAAGAATAACAAAACCACGGGGAATTTTTGTTGGGGTTGTGCATACCAGTTCCTTAAATCCTGACGCTAAAAGGTCATTTTCAACCCCGGATTTCAGACCTGTCTCTAAAATCCACAACATCTCATTAATTTGATGACATCAAAAATAGTTTTTTCTTTCTAATTCGACTGAAATTGAAACAAACATTTCTTTCATAAAACTCCCTTTAATTTCCTCGAGAACCATAGAGATACCAGAGTCTATACCCTTTCTGAGAATGAGCTTTTAATACAAGAAGGCCATTCTCTATTGAGAGAGCACATATCTGTATGCCGGGTATGAGCTTCCCCACCCCACACCCTTCAGGAACAAAACATACATGCCCAAGAGGTCTTTTCAATATTAAACGGTAGTTGAAATGTCTTTGCTTTCTTTTTTAGTTGCACGATTACCCAGTAGATTATGATAGTAAGGACCAGAGCTTGAAGAGTAATAATATTCAGATTTGAAGTTCATACTATTAACAGAAACAAGACAATGATTCCACTGTTTAGTAATTTTTGTTTTAAAGATCTTGCCTGTTTTTGCTGGTTCAAGCCACATCACGGGGGTTTAATTGTTTAGGAATATTTTTCACTAAATATTGTTAGTTCTGATTTGTGTCCTTTCTACTCTATTGCACCATTTCTGTTGAAAGGAGCATCATGCCCTTTTTTCACACACCAGCAATGAAGGTATGAAGTTATAGTTGGACTTTGCAAGGTACAATTTTGGGCTAAAATCATACATTTGACCTCCTATCCTTCTCACACTGAGTGCTTGTGATTTCAGACCCAGTGGCACTTCCCTAGTTCAATTACTGTATTATTATTCTGGTAATCATGCTCTTGAAAAGGGGCCATGATGTCAACTGATTAACCTACCCAATCAAGAATGTCCGAGGACAACATTATTATACTCTTACTTAAGTACACGGACTTTTCAAGTTTATTACTTGTTTAAAATTAAATGAAATGTAACTTCAAAAACAAAATTCACTATACAATAAATAAATGTTGTATGATTATGCTGCATATTATATATATGAGCATCTGTTTAGACACCATAACCAGATATCAGATCAGGTTGAGCATAGAACATACAAGATAATGTCTAAACAGGCATTTTTCTGATTCTATTTTGATGATATCAATTTCAAATTTTTTTAACTTAAATTGTAATTAAAACATTGTTTGTAGTTGATAATTTGCACTTTCCTAATTCCTAATCCTAAACTAGAGTAGAGAAATGTGACATCACCAAAATTCAAATTTGTGAAATTATGGGATTGGTTGCAAGCCAGATTGAGAAAGAAGAGGAAGATCGAAAAAGCCCACTTGCCCCAGAAAAATCAGCCTACTTGTGAAAACTGGTGGGGACATATAAACACCATTAATCTCCAATGACTCTATACTAATACCGTATTTATTCGATTAACCGCACTGGGAGGTTATTAAATTTTTGGATCTGGAGAAAGCTCCATCTTCGAGAGGGTCTCTTATTATATCCTTATTGGAGTTTTTGTGCGAGAGGGTGTGGTGGGGTTGGCACTTATTCGAGGCTGGGTGCTTATTAACTTTTCTGCTTTAAAGATGGGCGCTTATTCGAGGTGGGCACTAATTCGAGGTTGGGCGCTTATTCGAATAAATACGGTAGTTTTACATTTCTTATTTGTTTGAAAGGATTTTCATGCAAGGAGTCATGAGGGCATAATGCAACTTCTTTCTCCCCACCAGTTTGTGGGTGGATAATCCTATCCAGTGGAACAATCTCTATCCAATGTTTTGTGCGATTAGTTTCCCTAATACTTATCTGCTGGATAGTGATTTATCCGGTGGATAAATGCTATTCAATATTTGAACAACCCAGACAAGATAAATAAGTTATTATTATCCAGTGGTTGCAATTATAATTTGCTTTTCATAATTGTCAACTTATGCACTGGACATAGATTTATCCAGCAGAGGGGGCTTTCCAACTGCTAAATAACTGGGGCTTGTGTAGTCTTGTCCATCTTTTGGACAACCAGGGAAAGAGCTCTGTATGTGGCCCACTATTTTTCTTGTTACCTACAGAGAATGTGTCAATGCTCAAAACTTCCTACTATGGAACATGATTCAAAAAACGGAATTTAGGAGGGGTTGTTTGAATAGGATAATGGCTCACAGCAGAAGCATATAACACATATAACTCTACTCCAATGCTAGGATTTTTTTTGAAAACCAATCAAAATATTATTACTAATAAGAAATTACTAGTTTACATGCACAATCCATTATTAGTTATTTTTTTAGACAGGGATTTCTTCAAGTCTCTGATTCCATGTTTGGGCAAAAACGTTTCTGTGCTTCTGATTGGATGGATAAAAAACCTAGCATGCTTCTTGACTTCTTGACAAATAAGTGGATTTTAGATGCTTCAGGGTTTTATGCTCCTGCTCACAGCCATGCTCTGTAAAATCCACGTCAAGGGTTCTATGGCCTATGAAGAAATATCTTGACATGAAAGTTTTAACAGGAAAAAAACTGCCGAACAAGTTATCGTATGGGCTTGAACATCCACATCTTGTGGTCCAACACAGGACTTCCATCATGATGTTCTTTGATCATCTCGGCCCTAGCATCCTGGGTGTAGAGTTCAAAACTGTTTGACTTCCTGAGAAAAAAATTAAAACAGCAGCAGTAAGTTTCACAAAGCCTACCCCAATTATGAGCGAACATAAAAGTCACTTGCTAGCATTTAGTATCCATCAATCACTGAATTGTACCAATACCGTAAAAACCCATGTTAAAGCAACACCCCCCCCCGCCATGTAAGCCCACCAATTTGTGATTACAGGTGGGAAAAGACTTTTCATCAATATAATCATAATACTACACAATGTTCTGGACAGTCATTAATATAAAATCCTCCCACGTACCATCTTTCTGCTCTTTTAATGGTACTGTCGTCTGCTCCACACCGGGCTGCCCAGCGAGAGGCTGACCTGCGAATGCTATGAGTCGTAAACTCCTTGTCAAAAAGAGTCTTTGACATCTATGGAAAAAAATACAAAATAAATACATAAAAAAATAGGAAACGTTGTATGAAATATATGACAAAATTTATCCTCAACCCAGAAATACAGTCTAGCCTCCCGTAAGTGAGGTTCTTTGTAAGTTCTTTGTATATTCTAAGTAGCATAGTGCACACAGTGAACATAGAGATCATAAAGATCTAAGATCATTCCTTTAATAATTACTAAGATATGGCAGTAAAATATTAATTTCTTCGTGAAAACAGATTCAAACCAAACACCACACTATATTGCCCACATGAAACCAGGTCCATTATACCAAAAGACGATCAAAGAAAGAGAAACATATTTTACAACCATTAATACTGTGGTAGATGTTTTGGAATTTTTTGAAGTCTCAGTCACTTAACTCCATCTGTTATTAAGCAAACTGTTGAGAAAATATTGAAGACAATCTGTTCACTTCACAAATCCATTAGGATTTTTTGTCTTAGCTGTTCAAAATATTTAGCAGAAAAGATGAATGCTTTAAAAGGGAATAATTATTTAGATAACAGAAAAGCACAAGTGTATAAAATATTATACAGCCTGCCTCTGGAATAAAAGCTAACCTGCCAGTGCTTAACCTGTTAATATCCTCATGGATAGATCATTATTTAAAAATAGAAAAAACAGTGGACCTGGCTAGACAGCTTTAAACAACACTTTGCACCTAATATTACAAGAAATTCAAGAAGATACTGAGGAACAATAAAAAAAAATCAATTTATACCTCACAAAAGTTTTTTCTATAAGAGGTAACACCACGTGCCGACTTTGGATGGACAAATCGGTTATTCTTTGCCACTCTAGGAAATATATATCCCTTTTTGATACCTGTGAAAAAAAAATCAACTTTTCAGTTTTAAACAAGACGCTGTAAGAGTGTATATTTGGGTATCATTGTACTAGGCATATGTGATGTCTTTTATGTGTACTGTCGAAGCTCTCATTGTGACCACTCTAAAAAGCGATCAGCTCTAGTTATGATGACATTTGAGAAACCCCAGTTAAACAGTGACTTCAAATTTGGAATGAAAAGCTCTTGTAAACAACCGCTTATGTAAGTGACCCTGACCACTTTTGGGATTACTTTAACATATCCATCCCTTCTCATTTCTTTGTCCCACACTGTCCAGTACAGTTTAAATACGGTGTCCAGCTCTGTATATTAATGATGCATTGTTGCTTAGTTCCTTTGTCAAAATATTAATATTTCTTGCAAGCTTTCTTTGCAGTAAAATGTGCAGGATACTTTTATTCCTTCCCCATGATATATCATTATTAATCAATTATTTGCTTCAAGCTCCCAATAACTTCAGCTCCTGATAACTCTTACTTTTTTCAATCTCTCTAAGAGGTTTGAATTGACTGTACTATAAAACCTTTCTTTGAGAATCAACTTAGATACAGTAGGAGTCAAGTTAAAGTTGAAGTGTTTCTATTGTCACTAAGTCAAAAAAAAAAAAAATTACAAAACATTTCCTCAATCAAGAAAAGCAACATTTAAAGCAAAACTTAACTGGGCAAATGATTCTTTTATTCGCAAAATTTTCAGAGTTGCAACTAGTGAAATTCAACTAACCTGTAATCATCAGCCACACAAACAAAGCAGTAACTGGACACAACTCGTGATTCAAAGGATTTGCCCATAAAGTCAGTGTGACACCTAAATTAATGGCAAGTACCAGCAATAAATAAACAAAACAGCAACAACACTAACCACTTTATTTATTTCAAACTCTAGTAGGACAATTCTCTTATATGTTTATGGCATATATATGGCCTTTACCTCAACACCAGAAGTCACAAGGTTGTGTCCATGTTTCCTTATGCAACTGTTTATTTTGTTGAAAAAAGAGTTCTTTCTTTTAATCCTGTGGTCATGTTTTCTTTTAAAACTCCACATTAAGTAAGTAAGTAAGTAAGTAAGTAAGTAAGTAAGTATGTAAGTGAAGAATTTTTCTTGAGCATGTAATGTGAAAGACAAAATTTGTACATGTAACTGACTCAGTTGTGTAAAGTGCTAAACAAAACCCACCTTTGCAAATGGTGTCTAAAATGGCTAAATGGCTTATCAAACAGAGCATGCTAACCAGATACTAGTGCTTTGCTGTTTACACTGTATTATTATTATTATTATTATCATTATTATTATTGCAATAATAATATCCATAATCAACCTGTGAGGTATGTTAAAAAAATCAATCTTCTGTTAATTCTATTTTGACCTGTCACATTCATATACAGATGGAACTGTATTAACAAACTTATATTATTTTACATGTACCTTTGGCTTTTCTGTCAGCTTTTGACCAAGGAATTTTTACCTCAATGCGCTGTGGTAATTTCTTGGACTCAGCTAAAGTAAGGAAATTGACATTGTCAAAGAAAAAAATCATCACTTACTGTCATTTAAAGCATTATGAAAACAGTAGTTGGGAAGACAAGGGTTATATGTTAAATTTGCTACCTATCAAAAAGAAAAACAACACCAACACACAATTACATACATACCTGTATGCCATACCTGTATGCAAGCCATCCTAAATAATGCATTAATGGAAACTGCTAAATATGCTAAATACATACTATCAAGGCTATGTTGTTTGGTTGTGTCAAGGGTAAAACCTCTACACTCTCAGACCAAATTAGCATGGGTTTATGTGCCATTAAACAAAACAGTAGGCGATAAACACTGAAAACTTCTCTCGCAAACCTCTTGTAAAGTAATATTCTGCTTCTTACATTTTGTACCTTAATCAAATATAAACATTTGAAATTTTGATCATGAGCTTTTCCAGCATATACAAGTCTGATAGGCCAGTTGGGTACAAAGAATAACAGTTTACCTTGGTAGTTGGGAGGCAACCTCAAATGCCTCATTTTTAAGCGAAGGGGTTCCTCCCCTCTTAAAAACAGTCCAAATGAGAAAAGCGTGACTGTCCAGAGCCACAAGCCACGCATGCCCTAGCAAAACAAAATAACAATGATACTAATAAAAAGATTAACTTAAAATAAACCAACGAAATGTGAATAACAAGAAAACTGCTAAGTAGACTTTGCCATTTGTTTACTGAAAAGTGCATGTCTTGTTATCAGTACTTTTATCTTCAAGTTAACTGTAGAATTACTGTTATTTTAATGTTAAATGAAGCCAACACTCTTTGTCGGATGTGAAATGTAAAAAAATCTAAGCCTAAGTGCTAATGACAGACAGGAAAAAGTATTCAGCTATGAGATTAAGAATCTACACTATTATTGGTAAATTCAAGCTAAACAAAACCACACTATCCTTCTCTTATCAGAAAACTAGGTGCTCCTTTTTTTCTAGAAATAACTAGTTTGTAAAGTATACATAATTACACATAATCCACAGTGTATAATATTTACAATACAATTAATTTTCCTATCCTAGATTGACACTTTTTACCCTACCTCAATTGTTTTCAAACAGTAACTGCGAATCCGTAGCAACTACTGCAATGAAAAGGGTGGTGCCTTCTTGGGTTCATAAGGCACACGGCCCCTTTGTGTGTCTGATCTTGTTGGCCTGGCTGCCCTTTTGATTAACTGCTTCATTGTCTTTTTGACATCTGCAAAATTCATGGTAAAAAATACCTTTCACAGAAAAAAATTCAGGAAAACAACAACAACAAGGGGGACTCACCTGGTGATTCCATTGGATTCCCCTTGGGAATCACCTTTTGAACACCATCAATTTCTTGTATGTCCTGGCTGTATGGACCACTATGTCCAAAGGCATCAAACCAGTACTTAAAGGCTGCTGCATGGCCTCTTAATACTGGTGGCTTTAGACCACGGCATCGTAATGTTCCCAGACGCTTTCCTTTAGTTTCACCCATGAGTTCTTAAAGAAAGTTGAAAACAATACCTTTGAAAACCAAGCCCTAACAAAGCAACTGTTGTACAAATGGACAATCCTTGACAAGTCTTGGGACATTTTGGCATTTCTAATGCACTGTTTTAAGAGGAAACCCAGAAATGACAGAAAAATATAAATATTGCATTATTATCGCAAGGACTTTTGTCCATGATTGTGAGGTCACAATATAACCAAGCTATTGACTTCACTACATTACATCTAATATATGTCAGTGAAATTGTATGCCGATACTACAGGCACTGGCAAGTGACTTGGCCGAAAAAGTTGCAACGGATTGTAACATAAAATCCCGACAAGGGACAACATCCCTTGGCTAAATTGCGATACTAACAGCAAAGCCAAGAATGAGTGACAAAAAACGGTGGTTTGGCTAATTCATCACCAGTCTGAATGCCAAAAAGAAGTAATTCTCATCAATTTTTCTTGGTGAGTTAGTCTTAAAATGTTGAACGTGGATCACTTTATTGTGAATGATATGGTGATGTATAGGTGTTCGATACAAGAAATGTTAACTGAGAAAGTGCAGAACTGTAATGGTTTCTTGAAACGCATCGCCATCCCTCATTTCTAAAATTCCGACAAGGACAAAGAAATTTCGTTCAATTTCCGACAGCGATGTGAACCGTTTACAAACACTGACACAAGACCTTTCAAAATTAGAATGCCCTACCCCGAAACCCTAACCCTAACACTAAACCCCAACCCCTAAACCCCTAAACCTAAACCTGGAAATCTCGCCCCCCCCCCCCGCCTTGGCAGAGCTTCATTGGGCAATTGTTACATGTTCGAGAATTCCATCTAAATGAAGGTTTAGATGCAAAATAGGGGTGATCCTAAATAGCAAAATAACCTAGCTTTCAGGGGCACACACAAAAAAACAAGTTAATTATCGCCATTGATCGAAGTGATGACTCGCAAGTATCCCTTTTGAAACTTACTCTTTGATCGAGACATGAGCATTCAGTCTATAGACTTAGCATTCTTGCACACAGGCTGCAGACCTCTAACTTCAAATTGTCCATTGTGGAGCAGCAAATGTCTGTATGCATTGCTATTAGGCTCACATTTTTATATACGTATAATCAAAAAATCCCTCTAAACTATATGCTATTTCCCTAACTCTTAACCTACCAGTTATCACCGAAGCAAGGAGGACAGACGAGCAACCGAGAATCCTGAAAGGTCAGCGGTACTACCAAAAACGTTACTTTATATACGCCTGCACCAATATTTACAAGACAGTGACACCACGTCTCCACCAACGAACCAGGTACTAAACAATTACAGCGATTTTCGTATGACCTTGAAATAAAAACGCGGAAGCCCAAAACAATAACAATGTGTGTTCTTTATCTTTCCGTTAAACGATGAAACAAAACTGCGGCAACGGTAGATAACAAAAAAAAAACTTCGGCTCGAGTCTGAAACACCGAAGGCGTGAGGCGGGAATTTGATTGAATCAATATATCAGAAAATATAAGAACTTACGAATAAAGGTTTGTATAGTCGCCCCTAAAAACGGCCTTTTGTTGGGGCCAAAAAGGACAGCATCGTCACCGTTTTCCCTGGCAAACTTCTCAAGGGCAATGAGCCGAAGCTCGTACGTCCTCGCTGTCTTCTCGTCCAAACTCTGACTCTGGTTTTCGGCCGCAAGTCTCGCACCCGCGGCAAGGTTGGCAGGCATCAAGGTTCCCATTTCAGCTTCGCTCCCACAACTGTCAATGAAGCGCAATACGTTGGGACTTCTTCCCTTGTAATTTTTCTTTTTTGAGGAGGCAGAGGCCATGGCGTCAAAGACACATGGAAAGGTTTTGACATGGACGTGACTGGAAATAATGCGCGGATGAAATTCGATGACGTGATGAAATGTTGTAAAAACGCATGTTGACATAATGATAAAAGCTGTCATCCGGCAGGCTGTCTAATTGGTTAATTTTGTAGGATTCCTACAAGCGCCCCGTGGTTTTTTGCTACGCTTTGCTACCAAATAATAATCTCTCATTATATGAGGCGGGAGTCTTCTTTTCTACCTTTTTTCTTCGTTGCATTGCCTTCTGAGCACTCTTCGCAGGGCTGCAGAGTATAAACAGAATTGAGGAAGCCTCTTCGAATTTTATAAGCCATTGACGATCTGGTGTATTTTTTGTAGGAAACAATAGGGCCTATAGATCGTAGTAGATAATATTAGAGCGTTTAATAAAGTATCAGGGGCATTCAACGGCAATTTTCTGGAAAATATCTGTTCGGAAGACGATTTGAGAACTAGAATTTTCGGAACATTTGTTGTAAAATTTCTTGCTTGCCTGCCTCTCCTAGGATTTTCGAACATCTACAAAATGGTATAATTACCCATTTTAAACGGATATTTACACTAAAAAAGGCCACCTAGAATTTTCGGGAGCCTTTACCTGGCTGAAATTTTCGAAAAGGTAAGTTTTGAGCGCTATAATTTTCGGATCACTAGACTTTCAGCTAGGAAATCCGAACAGATGAAAAGTTTTTAGGGGATAAAAATATGCCTATATCTACCGTTTAAATACTAAAACACGTTCAACAATGCTATGTTAAGTGGTTTTGAACTATATGCTCGTTGGGTGCCCCTGAAGTATTTTCCGTATTCGCACGAGTTGCGCACAGTCTCATTAAGTTAAACCTTATAACCGAAATATTAAGTCCATAATCTGTTTGCTGACTTTAGCCCTCCTTAGAGTGGTTCCAAAACAAGATGTAATAGGGCGCTTAGATCCCGGATGGTGATAAACAAGATAGATGTTATAATTTGATCAGGCTTTTCTCGGAAAGGACTTTTGACCAATAGGATGAGCCAACTCAAAAGACAAGTTTAAACAAATCATATATTAGATCGAACAATTGCACGTCTACCTACAGTTGCGCTCTTTACAGGTCGACGTACTGTGAATAACTCAGTTGAGAGAAGGTTTTGGATTTGACTTCTGTACAAAGCAAAATGAGGTGCGTAGTTACAAAAAAGAAATCAGTTCCATAGTGTTGACTTCCCAAGTTAATTTACCTAAGAAGCTAGGGATCGAGTTCAGTGCTCCTATATCTTTGAATCGGTTCCATATGAACGAAACTCAAATGACCTGAATGGAGCACCGAATTCGATCCCTAGCTTTGTAGGTAAATTAACTTAAATTAACTGATCCTTAACGGTTGGAAATGGCAGGCATAAACAAGCAAGGACTAAGCTTCTTTTGGAAAAAGTTAGGCATTAATAGTTCTCCAGTATTTTGTTTCCTCTATTTTAAATACATTTTGCTTCCTGATGCATTATTATCAGCCAGTTTTCTAGTCTGCTGGGATAGCAGGCACCTCCGGGAGCTCTTGCCTCCATTACAGAAAAGCAATTGAATTTCTGAGTCTCTTAAGGCTCTTTAACCGACACAAGCTTCGCTCACTTTCATCTGCAAGCAGGTTAAAAGGTATCATCCACCCTTAAGCACCCTCCCCGCGTTGATCGGCGCTAGCGCTTTTGCTTTTAATAAATACCCCCATAAACCGTACATTTTCTGAAAGCTTAATAGTTCCAGATTATTGCTTATTCCTTTTAAAAAATCAAAATATTAACGCGATTCAGAAATGAGAAGCTTTTTGTGAAAGTGGGTGTCGCTGTAAATTTAAGTCCAGGCCAGCCAAAAATATACGGAAGAAGCCAATTAAGATCGCATTCGCTTCTTAACACGTTTGACTAAAATACCGTGTCTCAGATTTTTGTCAAGTGGTTTTGTTATTTTGTTATAAGCAGTTGAAGTTAGGGATAGCAAATCATTAGCACTATCTGTGAAAAAAAATACTCTTACTTGAAAACGAAAAAAAAAATCAAAATTCGCAGACACAGTTTTTTAGAAAAACTATGTGACAGTAAGTTGGCCAAATTTCAGCCAAATTGGTTCACGGGTTGCCGACTTGGAGTTTAAAACGTACCCTCAACTTGCTCTGATTTTCATTTCGAGAAAACAGGGGAAAAAGATTTTTGGCGGCGTATTGCCCGTGACGAGATTATAACAGATTATAACACCAAAGCTGTCAATGTTGATGCATACCAGAAAAGGGACAACAATAGTGACACAGCAGGAAAAGGTTACAAACGAAACCCAACAACAGATGAACAATTTATTTCCAACGCTCTGCTCTGTTCGATCCTTCTGTTGTCGTGAAAGCATCTTTAGTTATTGGCGACGGGCGGTTTTCATTTTGAGCCAAGCCAACTTTTACTCGATACATTTTCTAAAAGTTCGACACTTCCCTGGAAAAATCGACAACATACCGCTTCCTGGAGTTTTTCTTGAAGCTGCTCTCCCGCTACAATAGACTTTCAAACGTCCGATTTTTATATGGCGCGGGACCGGTCGCGAATTTGTCGCTTGCTTGGCCGCTTCGTGACCTAAAAAGCTCGCTCCGCTCGCTAAGAAACTCGTGAAACTCGATTTCGCGGTAGTTTCAATGGGTTTTTCAGAAGCTTTCATCTTTTAGCCATTTTTCTTGTTTGTAGTAGGAGCCCTTGTCACTCTCTGCTAATTTCGAAACCCACACTTTGCAAAACGATTTTGTTTTAAAAGTAACTGATTCTGAGTACTGGCTGATTGCTTTCTCAATAAATCATAATTTCACTATTATAAATCTCGCTTGATATCCCCGGTTGCTGCAAAAGAATAAATAAAATTTATTCAACCTTCGTTCTGCAGCGACTGGGAAGCGTATTGAAGTGTCGAAACCACAAGTTTTGGAAAGCTGTAATTTCATATAAACTGATGCATTTCTCATGAAAAAGGCCGTCTTTGTCATACGCAAACCCGGAAGTAACAGGCATGGCTCTATGCTAGACATTCGACTCAAACATATTTTTAATTGTTTATAGCTTTTGTCCTCGTATGGAAGAAATTATTCTCTATTGTAGGAAATCATTAAAAGAAATTATTTTTTCCCAAAGACTTTTTTTAAAAAGTGATTATGACTGCAATTCAAAATTTACACGTTCAATTATATATGAAACGAAAACTGAACATATTTACTTCCTTAAAATTTGGTAAAGTAACTGTTGGTATCCTTTTTAAGCTCTTTCATGGTCGTACTGAAAGCGTGTGTCCCCATACGCTTGATTTATTGCGCGTTGTTAGTGATTAAAAAATGTAAACACGTTTAATTGCAATCTCGGGGGTGTCTTAATGGACGAATGGTAGACCGCCAGCTAAAGATAGTTTCGTTTTTTGGTGCAGACTAAGTATTAGGAAGCTTGAAAATCTTTTTCCTCGAGCGCAAATTTAAAATTGGAAAACTGGACACATTTGCAATTTAAATACTAACGATCGCTTCGCTGTTTTGTCTCATTGGTTTGGTAGTTTCTTGGAAGGAGTTTCTGAATTTCTGTGTTTATTTTGTTTCTGATTACTTTTGTTCTGTTTCGTTTATTTTTTTGCTTTTAAAACGTACAGGTTTATTAAAGTCAAGTATGAGGGACAAATTGTCTCTTCACGATGATGTTGACGTATTACAACGAAAAGCAGAATTTACGTTTTTTGATTAGGTTAGTCAATACTGTTTGGGAGACGTACCCTGAATAGTGTAACCTCGACGGCGGAGTCGTAATCACCACTGCAGATTAGATTGCTAATGTTTGTTTCTTTCACTCGCAGTTTTTGCTTCGGCAATGCATGGCTGTAAGCTCGAAAATTGTCTCAATCATGCTCGAATTCGGAAAGTGGAAAAATGCCACTTCGTAATTGTTCACCCGCGTTTGCTAACAGTTTGCCTTATCCGGTACGGGAGATTTCCCTGTCTTGAAGAAAAAGACAGATCCTTTGTGATCACCTGGGTGGGTATACGACCAAAGGAAGAAGTGGAGTGGGAAGAAAATACCCCCTTCCCTACAACTTTTTTTTGCCCTCACTCCCATGGTCGCGTTTTAGTCGCTATGTGAAATCGATATAGGTTGGGTTAGCGAACCCTAAAAGGGTGCGGCGAGTCGTGAATTCTATGCCTCGCTATCGATTTCCCAACTTCACGATTCAGAGGTCGCAAAACAATCAAACGAAAATTAGAGTCTTCTGTCTAGGAAAGAGTGTTGTATTGTAATTGTTAAACGTCGATATGAGGTAAGATTGCCGTGTTTCCTTACTTATTATTAAGACCGAATCAGCTTTTTGTTTGACCCTAGCGTTCCGCGCAATAATTATAGACTGCATTTTTTCTCGATATCCCAGCTCCAACTTGTGTTCTCTCAGTTTCATTGATTTGTGATGCCCTCTCTGTTTTGTCATTCAGCTAATCGTAGGCATTAATCACTTTCAGCGGCCGAGTCCAAAAAATAGAGGAATTTCGCTTCATTTTGTGGAAACGTAAGGGTGTTTAAAACTAATTCAGCTTCAGTATGATCATGACTACCACAATAGTTCAATGATCGTTTCCGGGAAAGCATAAACGGAAACTCTGGTATTTACATCCTGCTATTTACTGAGATCTCGGTGAAGTGGAGCAGTTTAAGGCGGTTATCTATTTTCTTAACTTACGAGGAAACATGTGCATTGTCACTGCATTGTATGCGTGGTTGTTTTGTCATAATTGAGAGAGAATAAGCTGATTTCATCCTTGTAAGCGAGTTCTTCCAAAGATGAGCTGAGCTGTTATCATCACATGATTGCAACAGATCGATTTCAATTGTTCTCCTACTGGCTTTGAGATCACTCGGAAGGCTTTTGTGACATCACCTGCGCCAACACACTCTATGAGAGTCGATGAATACGAAGGTTCCTATATTTTAGCAGCAAGAGTCTACGAAGGGTCGTCATTGAGGAGAAACGAACGGTTCAATCTGAGGATGTCATAAAATAAAACAATTTTTTTTTCGGGTATTGCTGAGACACGGTCGGCGGTGTGAATAATGGAAATGACCAAGTCGGTAGAAGCCACAATGTAAAAGTATTGGCTATGAATACATGTAATACAGTAAGCTCCTTACATCCCCCAGCCGCCATTCCTCAAACAAAAGGATAAACGGCAACTGTCATAGATTTTCTTCCGGTCTAAAATAATATTGATGATGATGCCGATTACCATTGGACTTAAATAATAACTTTCCTGATCGTACAATCGTAAAGATAGACAAGATAAAACTGAGAAAGAAAAAACTTAAAATGTTCAAACTTTGCAAAGAAACTATTGTGGTTCGATTCTACTGAGAATTTTTTCCTTTGCACTCTACATTAAGACGTTGCCACCTAAAAAGCTTAAACGAAGAGATGGATTTATGATGAGTGTAAGTTTAGCCATGCAAAATTTATTCACATTTTACTTGTTTTATTACAATAGCTGTCTGCTCCCCGTTGGAACACATTTCCACAAGGTTCCAACTGTTTCCACTTTTCTTCTCGGTTTTCTTGACAACCATGCAAACATCATGATCAGAGTTGACATTGCGCGCGCAATCTGTAAGGAAATGTTTTTCCCTGCTTCTCAGACTTCTGCAAGCGTGCTGATTTTGCAGCCTCGACCGGGGTTTCATCAACCTTCAAGGAAACACTGAGCAGGAAGAAATGATTAAGATATGACTCTTGTAACTATGTTCCTTTATACCATAATGCAAATGCAGTAATATCATCACTGTCTTATCGTTAGCAGTTTAAGCTTTTCAGGTTGCAACAGGTAGACTATGCAAAAATGTGGTCACCCGGTTGTTCACAATATGGAATAGTTTTAATCTGACTTACAAATGTGTTTCCTGGCTGTTACAGTGAGAAATCTATCGCCAAGGCACAAGCAGTTGTGAGGCTCTATAACAAAGAAAAAAGACACTCGGAATACTCTGGTGGCTCAGAAGGAATCTCAACTGTCCATATTTATCATCATCCCGTCAACAACACATACAGAATAGTTGGCAGACTGGAAAAAGATCTGTCGGTATGTTTGCCCTTGGTTAATGTTAAGAGTTTTTTCCTTTACCTCCTATCAGCTAGGATGAAACTGTGCTTAAGTTATACACAATGGCTTTTTCCAACGACTTAACAGACAGACGACCATTAACGTTGTGTCACAATTGATTCATCAGGTCAATAATTAGAGTTTAATACTAGGATGGCAAACCCTAAACTCATTTTAATCCAGTCTCCTTTTAATGATGACTTCTTCATTGGTTGCCGAAACACGTCAGTCATAACTATTGTCTTTTTCAGGACCGCACTTAACCTGACGATTGCCTTTCAGCCCTTTATGTTGATATAAAGTCAACTCCCCCTCAAACAACACTTATATGGGATAGACAGTTCTCTAATAAACCTCTTTATAAGGTGGACAACTTTCAGGCTACGATACTGGAAACTTATAACCGTACCAACATTGTCCACCCCTGCCCAAGAGTCAACTGGACAGTAAAGTGCTGACGTGCACTACATTAAAAAATCTCAGTGTAGGTTTTCAGAGTCCATATGACCTTAAGGTGTTAACCAGGTGGGAATCTTGGTGTCCACTGAAAACCCAGTACCCTGCGAGCAGAGGCTTTTCGATCAGTTCCTAGATAAGTCGGGAAGATCGAAGAGCCTCTGCTCGCAGGGTAGATACCCAGGATGTTAAGAAAAAGAGGTATTATTATTATTATTATTGGAAATGTTGATGTTATGTTGGCTGGTTTAAGTGTCTGGACTTATCTTTTGGGAATCTCTCAACTGAGAGGGTTCACTTTATTAAACTAACGTACTGGAGACCAGATTAACAACTGTAGGTCTTCGTGGACTCTTCCTACTTATAACTTCCTGGAAAAAAATGTGGTTAGACAATATTTTATGTTGCAGGTAGTTATAAACTTTGCATTGGTAAAAGGATTAGTCTACGACCAATCAACACCAACTTTTCACGAATGGAGAGACCAAAGTCAAGTTTACGGTTTGCATTTTGTAAGCGAACAGGATGCCCAAGTTTTTGGAAATGCTGTGTCTACCTCGCTGGAAAACCTTAAAACTATTGGTAAGGCATTTAAATGTTGCAGCAATTTTTTATTTATTCCTCATGCTGTTACAAGCTTATCAGTGAAAACGTGTCTGAATCACAAAGCGGAAAAATGTTTTGATAAAAAAAATACAGATACACCACATGTTTGACACGGGACAACCACGAACAACGAAAGTACGTAGTACAAGAACTTATTAACAACTTAGTTACTAACTAAAACTTTAAGATAAGGGAATGAGGATTATTCCGAAATGTTGACGCAGGGATCAATTTACTTCCTTCACTTTAGAGGAGAACCCGGCCTTACGTTCGCCCCCTTAGGCTTGGTTAAACTTTACTAGCAAAATTTCGACCATAATGAGCGACTTTTAATGCACGTACTGTAGTGACATTTTCGAACAGAATTTGAGCAGAATAACAGTAAATACGAGACACTAAGTATATGCAAAACAGTTGTAAGAAAAAAAATGAAAACCTAAATACGAAACAAATGAAAGTAATTAAACACAGGGCTTAAGATTAATGCGATTATTAGCTCTCAATGACGCTCGCATGATTCCTTCACATTCATCATTTATTGACTAGAAATATATAACAATTATTCACCGAAGTGGTGGTGGTGGCTAGTGATGAGTATTTACCGAGCCAGCGGCGAGGTAAAAACCACCACTAGCCACCGACACTGAGGTGAATAATTGTTTTAGTATATACTAAAACAGTGAGATAATTGAGCAGAAAAATGATGATTTTTAACTCATTTACTGTTGAACGATTACAATTTTGGCGCGCAATGACCGAGCGGCCGCGGTCGTCGCTTTTTCTTGCCGACAAATAAAACTTTTGAAGGCATTTGTTTAGCTCTTGCGGGGAAATTTCTTCAAAAGGAGTTGTGAATTCTTCGTGTATTTAAAATCATTCTATAAAGAAACGATTAAATTTAGTTTTAAGTTTATTTATGAACAAGTCAACTAAATAAAGTAACGCAAGACTTAAGCTTAATTTGTATTTGTAAACAAAAACCTTTTTCACTGGTTTTATCGATACATTCAAGTCAAAAAGACAAAGTTTTATACCTATCAAAACTTCCAAACCGAACTTCATCACCTTCTTCGTGTATTTCGGGAACAGCTTTCTTGATCAGTTGTGAAAATTCTTTGTTTGTTACGGTAGCAAACCGGGAAGGCATTTTGCTCGCAACTTACGAGTCGCTCGCTCAGAGGAACTGGAGGTGAATCAGTGAATAGTTAACGATTATTCTTTGAAATCGAGGTGAATAGAGGCAAAATATACACACGAAGTGATCTCAACAAAATCGGAGAGGAAACCATTAAAAAGTACGATTTGATTGAGAGACAGGTCAGCTAGACACGCGACAGTTTAAAAATAGATCTTTGTAGAATTTTCAAACATGGCAATTCACAAGCTTATCACTTCGCAAACAACAGCGTAATGACGTAAATGGAACCTCTAAAAGTTTGAATTGTTTCCTTACCTGAGAAGAAAAGAAGAGCTTTGTTGTTTTCTGTTGACTCGCCAAGATTATAGCCGAAAAGGTTTGTTGTATCGTTCTTCGCATGAAGTGTTGACAAAAATGGCGATTCCGTTCCTTGAGGTAAGACGTCGTCTTCATGTAGCATTCTTTCTCGTGTTTACTTGAAACGTATAGAATTTCTACAAACATTTGCTTTCAAATTTGTTTGTCATAAATAAACTTCGTCTTTGGGCCAATTTTTTCTTGTTAGGAAACGCTGAGTTCACGAAACGGCCTCTTCTAGGCGAACAAACGGGAGTTGTAAACAATCCATCGATCACAAAACTCAACAACAGTAAATGGAAAAACGCCGTTTTGAATCCTTCGAAGTCTTTTCTTGCCTGAAAAAAAGGCAACCCTAGGAAATTGTCGACTTTTAAAAGATCTTTCTCTAAGAAAATGGGGAAAAAACCGAGCTCACACATTATCCACTCGCTGGGAGGTGAATATTGTTGAATAGTCCGAGATAGCGAACCAATCAGATTGCTCAAATCACCAAGATCACTGAGTGTGTATATACTAATGCAGGATATTCACTGATTGAGTAGCCAATCAGAACGCGCGAAAAGCACTATCCACTACTTCAGTCTATACTAAATAGATTTAGCCAAGCCCAAAAGTGAAGCTCTCGAAGTATCTTTTAAGAAGTGTCTGTAAGAAGTAATTCAAATTTCGCTACAAGCAAAAAGCAAACTGGATTCCTCCCGAAAAATGGACCTAAGCCTGCTATCAATTGAAATCCAACATTTGGTCAGCGAAGAACTTTAAAAAACAGGTCACCACAATGAGAATGTGCACCTGAGTTCGCGATACGATCATGTGGTACTGATTAGCAGATACCCTATTTTGACAGCTGTCAACTGACCATAACCTGGATGTCCAATATAAACGGTTGAATACAGATTGTATATGCCCTTATTGAATTCCAAGTCAGGGAAACTTAGAGACATCCGCAAGCATGAAGGGACAGATGTACGTACTGACGATTTTTTCCTCACCAAAATTTCTTGGATAAGAAATAGGGAATTCAGGTGTATGCTTCTGCTTGAATGCATAGCTAACCAAATTTTACTATCCATTATGCTCCGCTGCGCGCGCTTCGCGTTCGAGAGAGCTCCGCTATGAGTAGTATTGTACAGAGTAAAATAAATTAGAATTTTGCTATGCATCATGCACTCACGGAGTGCTGCAAGGGTAGGTCCTCGTACCGCTGTTATTCTCACTCTTTACATAGGACCTCCCAAAATCACTACGCTCTGAGGAAACTTATCTGTATGCAGACGGCACAACAATAAACTGTATCGCAGAAACGATGGATTTGCCAACAAACACACTAAACAATGTTCTAGCTGAACTCAGAAATTTGATGGTACCACACCCAGAAAATTGTAAAGCAATGATCATGCAGCGGAAATCAACATTCACTGACCCTATCCAAGCTCTTCGTCTTGGCAACAACATCATAAAGTGGACAACCTCAGAAAGACTCCTCGGAGTACAAGTTGATAACAAGTTGTCCTGATCAGATCATGCTGCAAATATAGCGAAGTCCTTTGCATCCAAGTTAAGTTTACTCCGACGCATGCCATTCCTTTCTCGGAAGGCAATTAGACACAGAAGTGATACTGCCATCAGTTACATACGGTCTGACAGTGTGGGGATCGTGCAACAAGACTCACATAAACACCCTGGACAAAATCCATGCAAGGGCTGGACGAATTGTATGCGGGTTGCTATGGGACACTAGCGCTGAAGAGGTCTTAATGCAAACTGGATGGGACAGTTTGGAAACAATGTACAAAGTCCCATTTAAAGAAGGTTACACTGTCACGGAACTTAAAGATTGGTTTTTACAGAGGAATTCAGGCCGCAGAAGAAATCAGAACATCATTCTTCCAAGACCAGAAACGAATTTAATGTTATAAGAAACTCCATACGTTATAGAGGAGCAACCGCATGGAACAGTTTAACGAACCAGGAAACAAGGGCTAAAACCTTGAACGGAAATTTAAACGCTGTCTTGAAAAAATTTATCTATTTCTCTATGAGTATTTGTAGTTAATGTCACTATTCCGCTTGTAAGATACGCATGTAAGCGTCACGCAGTAAATGACGCACGCAGACTAAGTAAACAACGACTCCATGATGGCGTAATAAGGGGGTGGGTGGGGGGGGACACAGCCCTGTGGCAGGTTATAGCGACTTCGGGTTATGCGCACAAAATAACAGAAGCCTTACTTATCGCCCCACTACCCTGGGGTAGGAGAAGAGTCTTGGCAGAGCCTTTCTTATCTCCCCAGCGCCGCACGGGCTGGATCAGACGCAGGCAAAGGAATAGCTCAAAAGATGGCAAGACACAAGCAATGCCAAAAGCTTAGGGGAAGTCGCAACGCAGACTTAACCGCAGCACAAGGAGTGACCCACCAAAATTTATTGAGACATAAAACAACAACGACTCCTCCAAAGGGAGGGAGGGCGGGTAACAAAACTACTTTAAATGATTGCTTTCGTGCAAGCTAACCAAATAATGACTAGGAATGGCATTGTCAAAGCTTTATAGTCAGACAGTGTCTCAAAATACGGCCAATAGGCACAGTTGTACTATTAACTATCTCAACTCATCATGACTAAGGTCTGGCCATGAATAGAACGGAATAGGGCTTTGAAAACAGGGACCAATCTTTGCGAAGCTAAGAATATACGATGTGAAGTATATATGAACAGGAGCCCATCAAATTTGATGGGCTCCTGATATGAAATAATTCATTTTTGAACTGCGGTTGTAGATGAAAGTGAAGAATGATCGTCGCAGTAAATTTTTCAATTTAAGCAAATGGAAAGAAGAAGCCTGAAAAAAATCAGGGCTTCAACGGGATTCGAACCCGTTAGCAACGCACCGGTAACGCGGAGGTCACGGGTTCGAATCCCGTTGAAGCCCTGATTTTTTTCAGGCTTCTTCTTTCCAATTGCTTACATTGGAAAATTTACTGCGATGATCATTCTTCACTTTCTTAAAATATACGATGACAAACATGCGACAACTTAGTGAGGTTCTAGCCATGAAAAGCTTTTGTTTTCTGCTTAAAGAATAGAGTGCTTTCATTTAATGAATGAGCCTAAGCAGAGGCAGGCTTCCTCTGCCTATCCCCCTGGGGCTTCATGCTCCATTAACTGCATTTACCCGCTGGTAAATGCCTCATTAGTATTTAGGGTTTAGGCCACGTTTTCCTATTATATTTCCCATATTTGGAAAACTACATATGGTCCAAAGGGCCGAAAATTTTTCCCATCTCGAAAGAAAATGAAAAGAATTTAATACGTATCTGAGTAGATTTCACGAAGTAAGTGATTTTTACAAGTATTGCTGGCAAGCAGAATACTCAACCATCTTACAAGCAGAACATGTGGTGTTAAGCCTGTTCCTCGTTTACACCATCACTGACCCTAACTTCAAAAACCAAAGAATTTCGTACTCTTAAAACTTCTTTTTAATTTTACGATCAGGGTTTCAAGAGTTAAAGCAGTTTGATCCTCTATCTTATGCGAGTAATGGGACAAAGAAACCAGATGAGGTATCCTCACGTCATCGAGATCAGCCACAGTTTGATGCTTTTGACAAGTATTCACCTGGAGAGGCACAGAACGAGATGCAACGTGAGAGACAAAGACCTGGTGTAAGTTTTGCTTTGTTGCCATGTTTCTTTTGTGTCTTGGGGAACAGCGTGCGACCTTCACTCACTTATCGTCGGTAAATTGTCGTAATGACATTCATTCATTTATTTACTCAGAAGTTTAATGACGCATGACTCAAATGTACCACTAGACTGCGCTGCAGGCTCTTGCAAGTAATATGGGCCTGTATTTCCGTCGCGCCCTCCTTTCTCTCTGTCGCACCCTTAACTTCCTACATCTGCTATGCAGGCTAATGTTCGACGCTTGGGTGGGGAGAGCTTATCGAGGCGAGTATTGTAACAAAACACATCATACTAATACATGAAAGTAATACAAACGGACTTCTTGTCAGTGAAAGGAGAAATAAAAAAGAAAGAAAGAAAAAGTAGAAGAAGAAGAAGGAGAAGAAAAGAAAACTCATTTTTAAGAAATTATAGCAAGCAAAATCACAAGAAGAATTTGCAAAGAAAAACCGGAGAACATTAACTAGCTAGTGACAATCTGTAAAGACTCATTTATGCACGTCATATGCTAAAATGTACATTACAGTTACAGAACCAGGGGAAACTTGCGAAATCTCTATCTAGGGGGTTTAATTTTCATGAATCATACAGTCATCCATTTTATTGACAGAATAATTTTTTTAGGAAAGTGCAGTTCCCTCGCCGATTTCGCCAAGGCCACATCCAGTGAAACAATCAAGTAAGTTTCTACAAGGCACAAGACAGACTGCCTCAGCATTATTAAACAGGAAGAGGACGGAAGTCAAACCTCCCTAACCAGGCACTGTTATTGTCACTCAGTGTACTGGTTACAAATTATACCAGGCAATTGGACATGAATTACAAACTTAAATATCTAAGGATCTGTGTGGTCGATGAACAACTAACTGGTGTTCGAACAATACATCTGACTATAAACTAAAACTTGTCTGACAATTGAGAGGAGAAGTCGTTACGCTACGTTGCCATTATCGCAAAATTTCTGGATCTCAACAAGCCGTGGTCCTGCAAATCTGGCAGCCATGTCGATCAGTGCGCTCACATCTTTCTTCGCTGATCAGCCGAAATCGATTAATCGAGTGCACGGGGAGACCAGTATAATTCTAAATATGTTGATGCCACTGAATTGTAGTCAACAGTTTAATACTGTCACCGTACAAACGACTAATTGACGGACTAAACAATACACAACTGTTAAACTGTGACAATAAACGGATCGATACGCACCAATGACATTGAGAGTCTTCATAACCAATAACATCACGGCCTAACTGACAGACGACCAATAACATCGCGACTTAAGTGACCAATCAGATCAACAACCAGAGTATAATATCATCAACTGACGTGATACAACCCACTTTGACTCTGAAGATGACTACGGAACAGGTTGTAAAAACGTCAGTCACCGTCAACAGCAGTCCTATTAAGGACTACGTTCACCCGGACGATGCTCAACCTATTTATGAAATGACTCCCGGGTTCAAACCTTTCACTAGTTTTAAATTTTCTAATAAGGAGTTTTTAAGATGTCACTACGGTGACAGTAACGGCATCGAAAAAAAGCAATAGGTCAAGATTAGAAAAGCGACAACTTGTATGAACAGCACATACTTTTGTACATTTCTTTGCAGTTACTGCACAACTACGACGTCAATTAAACAAATAGACAACAATTATCCATGGTCTGTACTCTTATAGACTACAGAAATGACGTCAAAATGTTCAAAACTCAAGTGTAACCACGAGTTGCAGGCGAGCGGTTTCACTGTAGTTTCACAGCAAAGTTTTGAACTTTTGACTCCATTTCTACCGCAACATTGACAGTTTTGACAGCCATTTCCGTTGAAGTTTCTCGGACAATCGGGCACGCCGGAGAAAGAGAAAAACAAATTGTGTCACCATCCAGTTATTTCTATGGTCTGCATGGTCTGGTACATAGATTTTGACCAATCGACGCGCGAGGAATCGTTCAGTTAAGGTAAAATGTCTAATTTCATGTTTTATAGACCATGTGTACACACAACGACGGATTTCACTTTCTCTATGCAAACTTGGATATTTTTCTTAAGAATTCAACCCCAGGAGAGTTTCCTTGTGGCATATGACAAAGTGAGGGAGTTGACATAATCGATCTGAACTTTCAAAGAACACGAGGTCGCTTTTTATCCTTTTAGCTAGATGATGCTTTATCTTTTGTTGAGATTTAGAAGTTTTGCTACCATGGTAACATGCGGTCACACCTTGCCGGAGGATGTACGATGGCGTATGTTTTTGAGGCGAGAAAAATCAAGAACTATTGAGCGAAGTCTTGTAGTCTCGAGAGGTGGAGGGAACTTATAAAAGTATTACAGTACGTTGGTAGGCTTCGCCCTAAGGTCCATCCACTTACCCCTTCATATACAGCCTGTACCGTTAAAACAGAAGGTATCCCTATCGTATGCCTTCTAATGATACAAGTTTCACATACCTACGTAAGAACACTGAATTCAAAGGCCCTTTTAAGTACCTAAATGACAAATTTCCAACCTTTCATTCTATTCAACTCTTAATATCCCCACACTATTATGGGCCATTATAGGGAGTACCCCAACTTCTAATGCTTGAGAACCCCCCCGGAAAACGATTGTTGCAGGCTATGTGACTTAAACCCATAGTTTACCTGAAACCATTAGTCCAATAAATAGTCCTCATAGACTGATTGGATTGCTAAAACTAATTTTTTGTGGTTCAAAGGGTAAAATTTTTGACCTATTTATCTATCCATGTTCAGTTGTTCATGTCTGTCTCATATATCAGAAACCCGGCCATCTGAGATGACAAAAGATGAAGCTCATTCAAGCATCGTATCGGAGAGTAGGATCACAAACATGGCTTACCTGAACCAAGGAGAAGAGAAAGAAGAAAACGAGGAAGGTAAAGGCAAAGGCCAGGAAAGTTGGCACTTAGTTCAAAGATACAGATTCGATACATTTGGGGTTAGCATTTGACACCGAGGATATTCTTGGTATTGAGTTCAATCTAATGGATATTTATTCCGTGGGATGCCTGTGGCACCTCACGGTAAAAATCCGGTTCGGTTGTACCCAAAATTGCAAAGCCAGCCAATAGGATTGCCTAAAATCTTTATCGATTATCTCTTCTTCCAAGCCGACCAATCAGATTGTACAAAATCTGTATCGATTTTTAATCGATTTGCTTCCTCTGAAAAACGTTGAAATCAGAACGTTCCTTCCCAATTTTGTCGCGCTAGATTCAGGAGTTTTCCCACTCGTGGTTTAGGATGGCTTTTTAACCAGCGAAATCCTTCGGGATACCGGCAAGTCACGAAAGGCGACCTAAGCCAAATTATTTCTTTCCTTCATGATTCTTTTTTGTTCAGGTCTAGCTTTTTCATAAGGTTTTAGTAGCGTCTGGTTGCGGGCCATGATTTCCGATAGATTTTTCTATTCGGAGTTCGCCAGTTTTTGCCGAGCACAGCTAGAGTTCAGTTTTTTTCTTTTCTCATCGAAAACACCTTGACGATGGGAGGTTAAATTGCGTAAATTTCAACTCGTACCCTCGACGATTGGCGGTGAAATCGCGAAAATATTGTCCTCGTCGATCGACGACTCGCTTTCGGCATGGATTGGACACGGATCAGGACCTTAGTAAACTTATTATACCTTGGAATCAGGGATAATCATTAGAACTATGTTAACTTTGAGACCTTGGAAACACATTGCAATTAATTTTTAACCGTTTCAAGAGCATCTTGAATATTAAACTTTCATCTTGGATTAAAACATTGGAACTTTATCTAACTTTGTAACCCTGGGTTCGACCCTGGATAAAGCAAGCGGATGTTTTGTTTTGTTTTGTTCCATTAATCCAAAACTACAAGGTTTATTTCTCTTTGAAAAAGTTACCTGTTGCAACTTACTACCAAGATATGACGTATCTTTATACAGAGAGCATTATGCGCATGTTCTCCATTAGTTGTTTCCGTTAACATTCCAATGTAAGTTACACGGGTAAACCTTGTTTTGATGCAAAATAACTTCTTTTTCTTATCCAAATCGTGCTATGAAAATAACTACATAGCGATAGATCAAAACAAGATCAACTCCATCCTTGCGACCACTGACAACTATAAATTTAGCTTGCGTAGCAGGTATTGAAAGGGGTAGGGGATAGAGAGGAAGCAAAAAGGGGATGTGGATTGGGGAGAAATAGTAGCCTGCCACGCAGGCTACTATAAATTCAGTCATAACCACATTAAACCAACCCATACAGGTAACCTACTCATCGATGCTCATAACATGACACATCTTTCCAGTTTCACGTAATATATCAAACATGAGACGCAGTGTTTCATCACCAGATGAAACACCGAGAAGAGAGTTGAAAATACGACGCGCAGCGAAGTATTTTTGACGAACTTCGAGGTGTTTCATCTGGTGATGAAACACTGTGTCGAATGTTTGATATTTCGTCTCAAACAAAATCATTTTTGAAGGAGAAATTAAGGATGCAAATACTGAGCAGTTTTTCATCCGATTTCCAAACACTCATTAAACATTAATTTTCTTTGTATTTTCTTTATGAATTATTAATGAGTTTGAGAATAATATTTCCAAATTCAGATAGAACGCCACTATGCTTCCATAGACCAACGCATCCCACGGAAACGACTTTAGGCATCTTGTCCTCAGTTTAGTTTAGAAAGGAAATGAGTGTTTGTAAATCAGATGAAAAATTCCTCTTGTTTGCATCCTTAATTCTTCTTCGTGTTACATCTAACACTATGAAGAAGTGAGGTTTTTTTTAAAGCGGAGGCTCCATTGCTATAGAAATCGGAAAACTATCGTCAGCGGACGCCTGTCCGTCCGTCGCCTGTCCGCCCCTACAGACTGGCAGGGAGGGACTAAGTAGACACGAAATCTTCACCTCTTTCCCTAGAGAGTTTTTTGTCGCCTATTTTTTCAAAAGACTTTAGAACTGATTGGCTAATCAGAATCTTTCTACTGAGTATAATAAATAGATTTAGACAGGGCTAAAAGCGATGCAGCTCTCGTTAGTATACAAGCATTTCTCAAAACAGAAACTTTTGTAAAGATTTTTAGAAACAGTTCAGACGTCGGACTACTCGCCTTACTTGAATAAACCTGAACTGTTGTTGTTGTATATGTTTCATAATTGAATTGTTATTCACGCTCTTATTCATTACTTGCCGTTAAAGACTTTTGCACTGTGCTGCTGTTTTCCCCATGCATCATTTCGCGAATACCGCTTGAATGAAGTTTGATACCTTTGTGTACCCTTTCTATCCTCGCCGAAAACAAGTATCTTAAGGTGGCTCGACTGGATTTTTTTTAGGGGGATACCTCCCAAGTTTGAGCCTTAACTACGTCCGCATGAGTAAAGATATGGAAAAAAGGTTACCACAACTGTATTACATAAAGATGAAAATTTCTTATGATCTGGGTTTTATTGCAATCGGAGTCGCCATGGCAACGTAATGACGCCATTACGTTTTTCATTTACTGTTGTGTTTCTCTGTACCAGGAGTTTTTTGAAGAAATCGCTTAAGGGAGTATGTACCCGCAATAATTGCCTCCATTATGGTAAAGTTTGAAGAAATTCTATGAGAGCGTTTTCGAAATATTTTGAAATGCAGTTTCAAGAATCATAAAAACAGTGAAATAGCATGCTAGCCGCACAATTCGCTAATATTTTAAGAAAATGATAAGCTTTGGGAACGCGGCTTCATCTCATAGTGGTTTGATTCCATTGAAAACTGCATACAAAAAAAAAGGGGAATTAATCTGGGCGATCGCGAGTAACAGGAATTTTATTAACTTGCATTCAGCTGCTTTTGATACAGTTTTAGGAGGTAATTTGGTCCATGCCTAAAAATTTCGCATTTTTCCAAAAACGGTCGATAAATTTTTTTATAAATTCGACAATTCCGAGATCAATTGTCAAGAAATATTCCCTGCAAGTTTCAATAACATTGAAAACAGGGAAGGCTTTTGAATAGGGCCTCAAATATAGCCAATTTTCCCCCTAGATTTTGTGTTTACATGCGAGCGTCCTCATTATTCACTGGCATTGTTTTCAAGTTTCATATACACGTGCACATTTAGCAAAAAGATAGAATTTGCATCAAAAAGGACCCTCGGTTAAATCTCCGGGATATGCTAATTACCGTGTAAAGAGGTAAGTGATACATTATAACATCAGAGCAACTCTTTGTGAGAGTTTCTGTGATGTTATAACCCGATTAAGATAATTAATTATTGCATCCTACACGATGAGCCGTGACGTTCACCGTTTCGGCTCTCACTGCTATCTGTGACGACAAGCCAATTATTAGCATATACCGGATATTTCTTCGGAGAGTAATCGACAGTTCTTTTTGATGCAAATTTATATCTTTTGCTAGTTGTGCACGTGCATATGAAACTTGAAAACAATGCCAGTGAATAATGAGGACGTTCACTTGTAAACACAAAATCTGGGGGGAAAATTGGTTATGTTTGAGTCCCTATTTAAAAGCCTTCCCTGTTTTCAATGTTATTGAAACTTGCAGGGAATATTTCTTGACAATTGATCTCGGAATTGTCGAATTTATAAAAAAATTTATCGACCGTTTTTGGAAAAATGCGAAATTGTTAGGCATGGACCAAATTACCTCCTAAAACTGTATCAAAAGCAGCTGAATGCAAGTTAATAAAATTCCTGTTACTCGCGATCGCCCAGATTAATTCCCCTCTTTTTTTGTATGCAGTTTTCAATGGAATCAAACCACTATGAGATGAAGCCGCGTTCCCAAAGCTTATCATTTTCTTAAAATATTAGCGAATTGTGCGGCTAGCATGCTATTTCACTGCTTTGATGATTCTTAAAACTGCATTTCGAAATATCTCGAAAACGCTCTCATAGAATTTCTTCAAACTTTGCCATAATGGAGGCAATTATGGCAGGTACATACTCCCTTAAGCGATTTCTTCAAAAAACTCCTGGTACAGAGAAACACAACGATAAATGAAAAACGTAATGGCGTCATTACGTTGCCATGGCGACTCCGATTGCAATAAAACCCAGATCATAAGAAATTTTCATCTTTATATAATACAGTTGTGGTAACCTTTTTTCCATATCTTTACTCATGCCGACGTAGTTAATACTCAAGCTTGGGAGGTATCAACCCAAAAAAATCCAGTCGAGCCACCTTAAGTGAGTAATAGTTTTCCTTTCTTCTAACGACAGACTCGTCGGCTTTTCCAGCCCGAGTTCGCCTTTTTGAAAAAGTTTTAAGTTGTTGTAACGTTTATAATTTGTAGCGTATTAAGTCTATCGCACCGCGCGACATCTGGACAATTACCGCACAGTTTGTGTAGGTTAACGAATTATTGTAATTAGTAGTTAAAGAAAAAGGTTAAATAGGTTATTTTCTGTCCTAGGTCTGTCCCCCCTTCCAAAAAAAACAACCGCCAACATGGTAAAATTGTCTAAAATCAGATATTGTGAGGTATCAATGTAAAGGCTAGACACAACTGTTCGTCCAGGCCCGATAAGAAAACACAAAATTAGCCTACGGGAACACAAAAGTCGGCATGATTTTTCTTTAAGGTCTTCCCGTAAGACAGAAATACTGACCCTAGAAAACGTTACCGGTAAATCGTCGCTACTGAAGAGACCTATGACTTCGCAAAGTGGTGTGGTGGGGGTTTCAATGATGTAGTTCGGAAGAATACTACTATACTGCAATCGAACTTGAAACATAGTGACTTTCTTGCTGTAAACAAACAACCTTCAGCTTGCTGGAAGAGGTTTTTCATTTTCAGGTGTGTTTGCGAGTTCTTTTTTCTCAATCAACCAATCCCTGCCTTAAAAGGTGAACTGATGCCAAAGGTTTCTACAGTTAAGTAGGGATTTGAAGATTTTTTTCTAGTGGGTTAGAGTAAATTAGTTTAAAGTTAATTTCTTTAATTATAATTGTGATGAAATACTGTATCGGATGCTTGACAGGTGGTTTGATAATCATATCAAACAAGGTGATTTTAGAAGGGGAAATTAAGGATGCAAAGATAAGGAGTTTTTCATCTGATTTAACATTGATTTCCTTTGTATTTTCTTTATGAGTTTGAGAACCCTGTAGTGACAACTCTTGAATGTGCTATAGTTGGAGTCTTCAATTTTAAACAACATGTGAACGTTAACGATGTGCGGTCTATATACGTGGCACGAACATTATTTTTGAATAAAAACTTTTTTTAAAACGTCAGCTTTCCAAGGATAGATACTTGATTCTATATGGGAAATGAAATGAATCAGAATTCCGAAAAAGGACGCAACTGTCTTCAAAGAACAGCAAATTGGACATATTCTGTCTTAAACAGGGCTAGGATTTGGAGGCTTTGGTGGCACACCCCTAGTCAAACTTTATTGAATACCCACCGACCTTGATGGAAACCATGCTCAACGATAAGAAAATCACCAAGAAATCGCAGTGAAATGTCTACGGAATCACATGAGAATTGCCTGAAACATATTCCGTGAAAGCAACCTAGGGAGACAAAGAGAAGTCTGTTATCAGGGACACCCAACGTCAATTTTCGAAAAATATCTGTTCGGAAGACGATTGGAGATCTAGAATTTTCGGAACATTTGTTGTAAAATTCCTTACTTGCCTGCCTCTCCTATGATTTCGAACATCTAAAAAATGGTATAATTCCCCTTTTTCAACGGATTTTTACCCGAAAAGGTCACCTAGAATTTTCGGTAGCCTTTTTTCTGGCTGAAATTTTCGAAAACGTAAGTTTTGATCCCTATATTTTTCGGATCACTAGACTTTCAGGTAGGGAATCCGAACAGATGAAAAATTTTTAGGGGATAAATATATGCCTATATCTTCCGTTTAAATACTAAAACACGTTTAATAATGCTATGTTTAAGTGGTTTTGAACTATAGTCTCGTTGCGCGCCCCTGTGTTATTAACTTTTGACTAACTAGAAGTCACCAAAGATTATTGCTTTACTGCGCTCTGTTCTTTTCCTTATGTTTCTCATTACCTTGGTACTGAAATACTTACGAATGGCCAATGACTGTTTTCTTAACTAATAAAAGAAATTGAATAAAAATATGATTTAAGACAGATATGATAGATTACAGAAACTTATAATCAAAAGGTCACAAATAATATTTTTCATGACATTTTTTAGAAATATCAAACGGTGGTACTGGACTAGCATTTTCTGGTGGTGGCATCAGATCAGCGGCCTTTTGCTCCGGAGTCCTGTGCAGTTTACTTAAGAGTGGAGTTGAAGTGGATTATTTAAGTTGCGTGTCAGGGGGTGGCTTCACAGGCGCAGCTTACCTGGACTGGAAATGTCACGAAAAAAAGAAAGTTGACAGCGGAGAAGGCCAGGGTAACGGAGACTGGCACGAGGATTTCTTTAACCACATGAAAGACAGATCAGGATACATCTGTGACTGGACTGGCTTTTGTAAAGGCCTCTGGGACACCTTAGTCTTCTTCACCCTCATGGCTCTAGTATTGGTCGTCCTCCCAGTAATTAAATGGGGAACGTATGCATTTCCAGTAGCGGTTATGATTGATCTCTTCTGGATTGGAAATTTGATGCGAAAGTCAGCTGACTGCGATGCCGCCTTAGAGGGACAAAGAGGAATTAATGCGTCTGCAGTGCCTGACAAAGACCTCATCGACCGTTGTCTTAGTGGAAATCACAAACGTGATATAACTATACTCTTTTGCTCTCTGTTTGCTGGTTTTGTTGTCCTTTATGTCGTCATCTCAAAACTTAAAAAAGAATTTTTGAAGTATCCTTGCTTAAAAAGCGTTCTGCTACTGTTTGAATATGCTGCCGCTTGTGTGTTAATATTCACGTTTATCCCGTTCACAATTTATGACTTTTTTGCGAAGATCGCTTTGTGGCAACAGGTTTTGGTTGGAAGCATTGCTGTGATTGTCTGGGTTGCTATTCCCTTCCTGCGTAAAAAGACCTCATATGTCCTGATAGTCTATGCTTATTCTTTTGTTATATATTGGAGGGTGTTTAGAGTTGACGTGCCAGTTTTCTTTTTTAAACACGAGGATCACGTGTCTCATTGGCTGCTGTTTTTCTCTGGAGTTGCCTTGATGATTTCTTTCTTCACGACAAATTTGAAAGAGGAACTCGTGCATCGCTATTTCAGGTAAGAAAAATATAGGTCCCACAACTAGAGGAAGTACAACAAGGATCTTTTAAGGGCCCGTCACGATAATGCATATGAGCGACGACTGTGATTGAATTCTCCGGTGGGTCGGAGGAACAGAAAAGTTATACGCAATCTTTAATCACTAAAGCTGTATAAATCGTTAATACAGCTTTTGCAGAACAGTTTTGAAGAGATGGACAAAAAAAGCATGTTTTCTAGGGAGCTGTTTTGGAAATTGTATTATCGGATTCCGGAATCTGGAGAATTTGTGCTTGTGGAATCCGAAATCCTGGGCTTTGGAATCCGGAATCCGGAATCCCTGAAGATTCGAGTCCGCAATTCAAGTTACACTGATAAGGATTCTGGAATCCAGTACCTGGAATCTGGAATCCACAAGCGAGGAATTCTGAATCCAAGATCGTACATGGGGCTAGCTAAAAAATAATTTGATTTTTCAGATGGAGGGTACAGAAAGCGTTTTTTCACGAGAAAAATAACACGAAGCCCCTGACCCTAGCAGATCTGGCAGGCACGAAGCCCGAGTATATATCCAACATTGTTGTGAACCGTTGGAAGAACAACGAGAAAGACAAAACGAACTATACCCTGTTAACTATGTCACCCTCGGGTATACAGCGTTTTGACCAGCAAGGAAAAAGACAGTTCGAAGGCAAACTGGAACCAAAAGACGTCATGTTGTCAGAGGCCATGGCGACATCTGCAGCAGTACTTTCTAGTCACATGGGAAAATATGAAGAATCTGTTGAAGGATTGACTCGTCTTCACACCATTCTTGGACTTGACATGGGTGCTACGATGATAAGTGATAAAGGATACCGAAAGAAGGTAGCATATTGGACACATTTTCGTGATGAATTTCTCTCGATTGAAGGTGATGTCACGTTGCACGGGACAATTCGTTGCGACATTGTTGCGATATTGCTTCCAATGGTTACAACATTGTTCCAACATTACAAAGCTGTGTTGCGCTAGTGTTAATCGTTGTTGCGAATTTTCCCGTGTAACATGACTGTCATTGAATTACGCTTGTTTAAAAATGGCAAAAGCATGAAATTTTCACGATTTCTTCCCCTCTAGTTCCTATGATATATATTATTTACAGTTTCTTTCAACACCTGTTCTGTTTCAGACGTCCGTAACACTGTATATATATTTCAAATTTTTTTCTGAACTTTCATAAACGTACCTTGATCATGATGAAGGAGAAAAGTGAATACAAAAAGATAAATGAACGAATAAGTAAAAGTTCAGTCTGAAGGGATTAAAATGAATTACAAGATAAAAACTGCTCTCCTAACTAAAAATTGATATATCAATCTATAAAATCACTAACTGCGTGCTTTAAAACGGAGGGCGAATTGTTTCGGAGTTGGTCATAAACGCAGAATTTCACTTTCATGATCACCTCTACGATCTTCAACATAATAACCTTCCCAGAACAATAATCTTCAACACTGCCTTCACATTGCAGATAGAGACGTGATTCCTTTAGCTTTACTGTGATGTCACCCTTACTATAAACTTTATTTTATCAATACCGTCATTAATTAACCTCATCACCTTTATCACCCGATTGTCATCGTCTCATTTCCATAACTATTCATTTTGCAGAGGATGTTATCGTTATCTCGACCCATTTTAAATGCTTCTTTGCCATCCTCCTCTTATATCGTTCTTTTTAACTCAACAGTGCCCCCGACTGTTGGCGACGTTTATTTTAGACTTTGTTCGTGGATTTCTCTTGATTATTCCAACAATTTGTTATCGTCATGGAAGCAAACGCTATGAGCCAGCACTTTTGGGATGCATGATAGCTTTCCTGGTAATACACGCCTTGCTGGCGTTTATCACAGTCCTTGATTTAGCGTGTGAAGAGGCTGTCCCAGATTCAGAAGCAAAAGGTTGTGATTGGTTCGTCAGGTGAGAGTAATGTTAGGGTTGATTTCCAGTGTCGCGTAATTTTTACGTACGTACGTGCGTAAAATTTACGTTTGCAAATAAAATAGAAGCAATTCATAAAAGGTCGCTCGTAGGCGTAAAAGTTGAAGTTGACGTTTTCAGGCCCGTAGCTAGGATTTTTTTACGGGTGAGTGCGATTCTTCGAGGAGACGGTGCAAACGAGGCTGGAGGCGCACTAAGGGGAAAAATTGGGATCTCGGAGATTGCATTACAAACATGGACATTTCTTAATTTTTTGGAACTTCAAATTGATTTTTTTGGCTTTTTTTGCAAAGAGACTACTTTCTTTTACAATTTTTGAGAATGGCAGATGTCAATGTCACTGTTTAGAAAGAAAAAAAAAATAGGAAGAAAGTTTTAAATCCGTATAATTCGCTAGTTTGGCTGCTGATCATCACGATCTTTTAGTAGTGTCCCAAACTCAAACCTCCTTGGTTGCTTTTTAGGAGGGTCTGAATGGGGAAGGTAGGGGGGGGGTCCACTTGTCGGTTGTCGGTTAAAATTCAGTTATTTTGTCGGTAGTCGGTTCAAATTTTCCATCTTTGTCGCTTGTCGGTAAATCTCAGTTAATAGGTAACATTAATATTTGCCATATACTTTACCCACTTTCAAGACTTTGATCCCTATTAAACGTGAAAAAGTGTAAAAATGCATCATTTGATTGACCTTATACTTCATTAACTCTGGTTTGTTTATGCACCACGATGCATTCTAAAGGGCGCGGTAACATCTGTACCTGTTCGGTCATCCTAGGGGAACTTGAGTCTTTTCGAAATAACAAGGGCTTCAGTATTATTTTGCAGAAAATTGTAGATGCAATTTAACGTATTACGAAAGTGAGAATTTTTCTGATTCCTCTACCCATCACATTTTTTAATTATCTGAAAATGTTAGGTTTCCTTTTTGTACGAAAAACCTGGGAAGTGAAATGTAGAGAATTAAACTTCAGAAAATCGTAAGGAAATAATTAGATAAACTTCGAAAATTGCACATGAATGGAACAGGCATCTATAAATTTTTAAGGCTTCCTCAAGCAATAGAAAATTGTAGGCAGCATTTGCTTCTCCGAACAGATATTATATTTTACAGAGAACAGTCGTTGGGTGGCACTGATCAAGGATAGCTTATTCGTTGAATTTTGTGCCTTTGCAGGAGCACCAAACGGCAATTTTCGGGAAAATATCTGTTCGGAAGACGATTTGAGATCTAGAATTTTCGGAGCATTTGTTGTAAAATTTCTTGCTTGCCTGCCTCTCCCAGGATTTTCGAACATCTACAAAATGGTATAATTACCCATTTTTAACGGATTTTGACCCTAAAAAAGGCCACCTAAAATTTTTCGGGAGCCTCTTCCTGGCTGAAATTTTCGAGAAGGAAAATTTTTATCCCTATAATTTTCGGATCACTAGACTTTCAGCTAGGAAATCCGAATAGATGAAAAGTTTCTAGGGGATAAAAATATGCCTATATCTACCGTTTGAAAATACGTTCAACAATGCTATGTTAAGTGGTTTTGAACTATATCCTCGTTGGGTGCCCCTGCCTTTGTACACAACTGTGCCTCAAAACATTGTCTCAGTGAATTTCGGTGGTGAATTTAATAGTAGGGTAATGTAAGTTTGCTTGTAGAAAGAAGGAAGGAAGAAAGCTACGATGTCTGGTTTACTTATGTCCCACTGCGAAAAAAGGTTATCCATGTAGTGTTTCCAAACAGTTGGTTTAAAGTCGATTTTGCTTCGACGTTGTGTTTCAATATATGCCATGAAAATGTTGGCAAAGGAAACTGCTGTCTTTGTGCCCATCGTGGTACTGTGGGTTTGTAGATGGAGCTTTCCACTGAACTGGAAAGAATTTTCTTTGAGGATTAATCTAAGTATTTCTCGCAGGTAATTAACGTGAATGAATGAGTGGGTTGTTTTGTAAAAATTTTCATACGCTCTGCAAACTATTCAATACCTCTTTTGGTGGTATATTTGTAAAAAGACTTGTAACGTCCATCGAAACAAGAAATGTTCGGTTTTTCACCTTTGTCTTTCAATAAAATTTAAATCGGTGGTATCGTTGTGGTTACTTACCAAAAACGTAGAAAAAATACAATTATGATGCCCTGCTCTCTGAAAAAATATAGATAATGTCGGTCCATGTCGGTAGTCGGTTAATATTTTTCCTGTCGGTAGTCGGTAATTTTTTTCGCGTTTTGTCGGTAGTCGGTAATATTTTTCGCCCTTTGTCGGTTAACCCCATTCACACCCACTCTTAGCAAACATATCAGGGACTTCTTTTAGAACACTCTGTCTGTTAGATAATAGATGTAGATAAGAGCCAAGTGAAGAGGGCCTCCCTTGTAGGGTAATATTGGCAAAAGGAGGAATGATAACATGTATCCCGTCGTAAGACTTGCATAATTATAATACACTCGAAAAGGCTTGGAGTTGCACTGATGCAAGCAACACTCTGGACCGATTGACAGTGGAACGTTTTACAAGAGTAGGGTAGCTTTAATAGGACGGCTACAATATCGTCGAGCAGCGCTAAAGAGCTGGGACCAGCATGCCAGATATCCTATTCACTATTAAAACAAACCCTAAGCCGCTAAATAAATAAATAAATAAATAAATAAATAAATAAATAATATCACCGAGACATTGTTTTAAATTGTTCATCAACCAAAAAAGTGGGCCTCTGTGGCCTGTGTGTATGTATGTGTGTGTGTGTGTGTGTGTGTGTGTGTGTGTGTGTGAGTGGGGGGGGAGCGCACCGGTCGCACCCCCCTCTCTACAGGCCTGGGGTTTTCAACTTCTCGTTTAAGCTCAGCACTTTTTATCTTGCCTCTATTTTATTTACGTGATTAAAATTTACGTGCCTTGATGTGCGTATCCAAAAACGCGTCAGTGGAAATCGACCTTTACTGTAAAAGACGACTTTTTTGTTCTATTCGATATTCAACTTGGTATTATAGTTTTTCCCAGCTGTCGCGAGTTTTAGATGGCTTTTCCTTCCTCAGAGTCATAATGACAAACACTGATCAGTTGAGGAATTGCCTTTGTAGGTTCTCAATGTTAAGGGGGGTATGTTAATTTTCTTAGTGGTTCCAGGGATTATTATGATTATTAGCATTTATTACCCCCATTATTATTATTATTATTATTATTATTATTATTATTAATATTTACCGCTAGAAAGATCTTCCCCATCATTTGAAAGACCTCCCAAATTTCTCCTTCCCACGGAGATCATTAGACAATATTGAAGTTGACAATATTCTCTCTTTTCTCCATTTAGTGTATAGTGTGTGTGTTATGTACTTACTTATTTTATTGTTTTTTCCTTGCTTATTTTTTACCTGTCACCGAGGTGTTAAAAGTATCATTTTATGGCTACAAGCTAGCATGAAAACGTTTGCTATTTAGCTCCTAGACATCCTTTTATCATAACGTATCATAACGTTGAAAAATGTAAAATTCACTCCAGTTGGATGTAATAATAAAGGTTGTTATTGTTGTACTTTTTTATTTTCATCAGCATCATTTATTTATTTTTATTTTTTTATTATTTATTTTATTATATGTTTTTTTGGGGGGGTAGGGGTGGAGCTGTAGGGTCGAAATTTAAGCTCACAGTATTATACATCTTTATGGCAAAAGAAACCATCCAAACTTGGCTCTTTTCAGGTGGCTCACTGCGCATATTCCTTTCGTCTACAATGTGAGATTGTTATTCTCCAAGGACAACCATGGATCTATTCCGCCAGCAGTCCTGTTACTCAGTGATGGTGGTCATTACGAAAATCTCGCTATCTTGCCACTGTTGCAGAGAAAACTAAAGAAAATTGTTGTCGTCGACGGAGGTTATAAAGAAAATGAAGAGGACTACGGAAAGAGCATTTTAGATGCATTGATGCTTGCTCGTACCGAGCTGAACTGCTCATTTTATGTTGAAGACGGTAAAGATCTCATTTCAGACTTGATACGGACGTTTGTGAACCCTTCAAAGCGGATAAAATCACGTTATTACAAGTACGTATTCTTCACTTAATTTTCAGGAATGATACTCTTTTGGCATGGTAAAGTGGAGCGAGTCGCTCCAATAATCCAGTGTACAAATTGAAATAGGTTTCTTTTTACGTCTTGTGCTTTGATCACTCGATAACGTTTCCACTAGGTATTTTTTCAGACATGATGAAAAAAGATGGTCGCAAGCCGGTGGTTTGGAAACGTTACTTTAATTTTGCATACTTTTAAAATACAATTCAATCACGTACCTCTTGATTAAGAGCACACAATAACTTAATTTCATTTTTTTGAATCAGTTCAGTTCGATCATGTTCGTTATGAAATATACTTGTTTAAAATGGCCATTAACAAACCAGAGTTAACTCGCAGTCTACAAATGATTTTAAACAGATTTAAAGTCCACTACGATGAAGAGAATAATAGTGAGCCGGAACGCGATGGAGAAATCATCCTTCTGGTTCCAAGGAAACCCGAGGATATTCGGAGCAAAGAAGAAAAGCGACGAATTAACTTGGTGCTGCTGCGAGTGTTGTCATAGCAAATCATGTTTATGTGCTTGTTTGTCCAAGTGCCTTTGTAATGCGTTCCCGCAACACAGCACGGCCAACCAGTTCTTCACACCCCGAATGTTCCAGGCTTATCACGAGGAGGGAAGCAGGGCCTGCGAAGACGCTAAAGCTGATGTGTTTTTGCAAACTGTTTCCTCGGTGGTTGATGTGAGAGACCGTTCGACAGAAGAACCAAATACAGTTGCTTCTCAACCGCTAAGAGGCGACAGCTGTTCTGTGGATGAGAGAACTCAATTACTCGGAGACCACGACTGAAGTAAAGTTAAATAAGCCCTAGCACTTGCATGAGACTTTATAACTCTCCTACCCATACTATACAAAGACCCAAGTCACTCGCCGAGCAAAGATCCAGGGCGCGTGATCAAAGTTTAGATTTTAAGAGATCATTGCATGCACATTAAGATGAATAAAAAAAACTACTTTGCCATGTACTGCAGAAATACTGGACAGAATCCCATAGAATTGCAGTGAGGTAGAATAATACCAACAGACTCAAGAATAGGTTCTAGAAATTGGACTTTTGCGTTTGCGCCAGTATTGCACATCATGACCTGTTTGTATAATCTTAGCTTAACGTCGAAAAAACTGCGATTTAAGGTGGCTGAACACAGTTTTGAGGGCAGTCAGCGGTAACTCGCGTGACGGCGCGTGTTTTAAATTAGACAAACAAACATGGCGGCGAAAAAAGCAATGGTACACAGAAGACGATTTCTCAAAATCTACTCATTAAAATTTTGTGATATTTGGCAGAATTTTTACTTTTCTCGTATTTTAAATAATGAGAACTTTAAAATGGAAGTTAAACAGACGAATTTTATGACACATTTAATAATTACAATACAATTATATTATTGATTATCTAAAATGGTAATGATTAATTATAGTAAGCTGCCTGCAAGTTTATAGGAAAATCTAATTAGCGAATTTTATGTAAACTGAGCGAAAGTGAAATTTTAAGGTTGTATTCAAGCATTCATGTTGCCATGGAAACAACCGGCGGAGAACGTCACATTTTACCTGTCAATAAAAATCTTTCATCAGTATATTTTTCACTTGCCAAGTTTCAGCTTGTGAGCTGCAACCTTTCTCTTGCTATGATTTAGCAAATGACATGTACTAAAAAACTGCCAAAACTGTGTTCAGCCACCTTAAACTGTTTGTTATTCGCAGACTCTTTCTGTTTCGACCAAATCAAACGTAAAACAGGATTCGCAAAACTCCAAGACCATTTTCTCGGAGGTGATAGCGCAGTGAGTTCAAAAGGTTATTAATGATTTTTTTTTTGCAGTAAGAGTTTAGTTCTAGATATCTTACAGTCTAAAAAAGACATCGAAGTCTTCTATCTCATTAATCATTTATTATATCCAAATTGCTGTCGTGAAAACTTGAAGCCACTTACCTCTCTCACCGAAGCTTTTTGACCTGATCAATTTTTTTAAACCACCTTTTATATTGGCTGGCTCTCCAGCCGTTTGAGTGGTCTGGTTTCAATCCTTCCCCAAAGAATAACGCAGGCGGACAAGAGGGCTTGTTATCTAGCATCTAGTGATGGTTGTTAAATGTAACCGCCCGTGAGGTTACTTTTGCAAGCCTCAAGTTAGAATCATTTAGTTGTTTTGTCCTCGCCTCAGCCGAGAGCTTTTATGCTAGCTCATGTATTACAAACATAATATATTGATTGAATAAACTGGTCTTATTTTTGTTAGAAAAACCTTATCCATTTTTCATCATTTTACAACTTAAGCATCGAATGGAATAGTTGAATGCTAATAATATCCCAACTTAGTTGTCTTGTCCTGATGACACCTTCTTGTAGTTCTAGTTCCGTTAGCCTCGGCACTTTAATAATGCCCGGAGCTGGTTTAAGGCCTTACTGCTCTTTTCAAAAACACGCGAACTCTGAAGTTCAAAAGCCAACGTTTTTCGCTGCTGTCAATCATCACCTCTTGGGAAACAGGACTTTACTTAAACGGGTTCAAAAGGTCATGATTTGTGATCTGTGATTGGTTGATTTCGATCCTTTTTGTGTGTTTCTGTGTTTCAAGGTTCGTTGCTTGTGATCGTAATTATGATTGACGGCAGAAAAAATGCAATTGTGAAAGCGGCTTTTGAACTTTAGAGTTCGCGTGTTTGTGAAAAGCGCAGTGAGATAATAGCGACCGCTTTTTTGCCAAGAACAAAAACAGGAGCCCTGACAAAAATCAACCCTTTACCAACCCGTTTCCGTTATGACCCTGGCCTGACATGTACCACCGCACGCAGTTATGCCGTCAACTCTCGTTAATGCCGAGACCCTTAGGACCGCTTCTGGCCTTTAAGCCCCAGTATCCAAATTCTCCAGACTGATCTCCATACATTCTCTTGAGGACTTAGTTGAGAGAAGTTGATAAAAGATCAAAGCAGTTTCCTTCTTGTCACAAGAGATCTGGGTAAGAGATTACTGGAGACTATATATTTATTTTAAAGATTGCGCATTATTAAAACCCGATGACTGCTACATGTAATCACTAAAAACAGGTCACTGCTGTGGTGGTTATAATGACTGATATTATGTGACATGCATGTGCTTTTTAATTTCACCTAAAATATTAAACTCAGCATATAATCAACCCATTTACATCAAGTCGACATGATTCACCCATTCATACTAAAATATGTAAATACTTAAAAAATTACGCTAAACATCGGCGTTAGCTTATTTACATCAATACAAATAATTCAATTCAAAATCTAGCACAAAGTATCCCTCGTATCAAAGAATTCAATGTTGGAAATGACAGCAATGATATCTCGCTGCAGTTATTATCACGTGTTTGATTATCACGAAACATGCGCCCGTAGGCTATGATGAGGTGAGGTTAACGATTGCAGTTGTCACGTGGTGACATACCAGCGTGACATTAGAGCTGGTACCAGACTGAACAGAGTCTCCTTTTACTTTTGCAGCATTTCCAGCCAAGTCTGGAAAAGTTTTTAAGTCGAACATAAGGACCCCATAGGTATTGATACAAATTATCAGCACTGTCACAGCTGGGAGATTCATTATGATAACAATTTTTCCGGACGAAAGAAAAGAGTCGTATTTGAATCGTTTCTCAAATACACTACTCCGTCACATAGTTGTGTTTCGGCGTAAACCTTCAAAGAGCTACAGTTCTTGTGATTTAAAGGCAGATCTTCCATATACCAATAAACATAGTAACAGATAGATAGTAATTACAGTATTAAAGTATTAAAGGGATTGAAATAATGGAGAAGTTATAAAAAGGATTGTGTATTAAAGGGATTGTTTTATATCGAAGCACTTAGTTATGCCACAAAAATGTCACGCTAAACACTGGTGTTAGCTTATTTACATCAGTACAAATCATTAAATTTACAATCTAGCGGGAACAAACAAGCGATATTGTCCTTTCTCAAAATACAAAATTACCAAAAGTACCCATCATTTCAAATACTGAACTCAATAATGCAAGTGGCACCAATGATATTTCCGTGTGTTCATCGCTGCAATTACTATCACGTGTTTGATTATCACGAAACATGCGTGCGCAGGCTATGATGAGGTGAGATTAGCGATTGCAGTTGTCACGTTGCGACATACAAGCGTGACATTGGAGCTGGTACCAGAGCCTCCTCCAGCTTTCGCAGCATTTCCAGCCAAGTCTGGAAAAGTTTTTAAGTCGAACATAGGAACCCCATAGGTATTGACACAAATTATCAGCACTGTCACGGCTAGGAAATTTATTACAATACCAGCTTTTGCCTGACGAAAGAAAAGAGTCGTATTTGAATCGTTTCTCAGTTGACTTTGCGACTGGGCCAGTTTTCATTAGAGTGTATTTTAATTTTACCTTTTGCTTTGGTGAGATTTTTTATTAACCTGGCCAATAACAGCAAGCACAGACAATTCATACGCAATGAACCAATCAAATGGCTAGGAGGTGCTAAGGGGAGGAAAACGTGACGTGCATACAAATTATGATTTGCTTTGGCTGGATTTCTGATTGGTTAACGCCATGGTGTGATTCTTTTAGCAGCCAGTCACAAAACATTCCAATGCAAAAGCAAAGGAGCCACGATAGTAACTAGGAATTCAATAAACTAATGACAAAGACAGTGAAGCAAACACCATCATAAAGTTCCAAAGAATGGGACCTTTAAGAAAGACCATCCCAAGAACCATTGGCTTTATTTTCGTGTAAGCTGTAATGGATTAAGGCGACACCAAATCAATTATTTTAATGAGTAGTCAATAGAAAACCTCCTTGATTGCAATCTATACATACCATGTCCTTGACTTTGAGGTGTCCATCAGCAAATATAATTGCATTTGGTGGAGTAGCGACGCGCAACATGGAAGTGAATGAACAAGAGATGGCAGCAGGAAGCATGAGGTACCAAGGATGGACATTGATTTCCTCTCCCTGAATAAAAGATACATAAAAAATCAGTGTTTCTGTTTCTGCATATTCAGGACAAACCTTATAAAACAAGCGACAAACTCAGGCACCAACCCAACCTCGTCCCCAGGGCGCTTTTCCCTGGCTTTGGACCCCACCTCCAAAGCCAGGGAAAAGCACCCTGGGGACAAGGTTGGCACCAACCCCAGAGCTGACTGAGCTGACTGACTGAGCGGTTAGTAGCTTTTGCACATAGCCATAACACAGGGGCAGTGTCAGCCCACCCTCTGCTCATTAGAATGGCATAGCAGTCAGATCCAAAGTCAGGTGCCAAGGCGAGTTAAAAGCACCCCATTAGACGCAGACTCCACATAACATTTCTTACTACGTACAGCTCTCCTCAGTGGACACTTCTGCTGGTTGCACAGAGGCCCGCTTAGGGGAGGTTCTAGCTCACCACTGAGCACACATCTAGAACCCCTCTATCAAAAATCCCTGCATCGGTCCCTGTAAAAGTCTCCTAATAAAGCATCCACTTCATTTATCACCACAAAAAGACAAATGGATAAGAAATGATACCTGCAAAGAGCTTGAAAATTGTAAAAAACTCAGCCCTTCATCAGGTTGTTGAACATCAAAAAATACCCTTGATATTAATAACATTTTATTTCTTCCATGGCCATTTAATTTCATGCACCCGCGGTAGCAGTGGACACGTAGAAAAAATTACAACAGTAAACAATGGAAATTTTACAAAGAAATGTGGGATAAGTTAAATAATTTGCGATTCAGCATGTCGTGTGATATACCTGACCACTAGCAGATGAAAAAATAACAGATTCCCATTTTTGGATATTTTAGGGTATTTAAAGAATACCCATAAAAATCCCAAAATTGGCAAAGTGAGACAAGTCCCAACAACGGAATTCCCAACCAAGTTCCCTGATTGGGACTTGTCTCACTCTTCCAGTTTGGGATTTTTGTGGGTATTCTTTAAATACCCTAAAATATCCAAAAATGGGAATCTGTTATTTTTTCCTGTGTAGGACGCGATTGATACTGAAAGGTTGACTTATTTAGATCTTAGTTTTGACAAACTTAAACTCCATCTTCAATTAATCTCGAGCTTCCCAGAATGGAAATAAAAATACGAAAAAACAACCTGCTTCTTGCATACGATTATATTGCAAATGGAGCACTGCCGCCTTGATTAACCTCTTCTTTTTAGTAATTAATGACAATTCCGCTGGGAAACTACCTTACGTTCCGTTTAAAACTTCAAGTACAAAGGTCTTATCTTTCTCACGTAGTTTTTTTGTCCACTGAAAAAGCATATTCTTCGTAAATCCAAGACCTTCGCTCTACAGTATCTTGGCCAAAAATCATCTCAATTGTCTCCAAAACCTCTTGTTCGAAAGCTTGTTTCTTTGAGTTTTCGTCGCCATTTTTTGGTTGTGGCGATATTTTTGATCAGCGGCTTTTATGTGACCATAGACAACTATGTATTTGACCACTCGAACTTTCCGAACATTATGAGCCCAAAAACCAGCGGTTAAAACCATTGCGAAACAATCTGAATGTGACGCGCGAAGTTTGACGTGCGAGATTTCTGGACATGCGAGTAAAACAGTTTGTCTCCTTTTCGCTATTTCATTTCCATTTAACGAATATTCTTGTTGAGTTCAGAGTAAGAAGAAGTCACGAATAAGCTAAAAGACAAACTCACAAGCGATGTCAGTATTGGAAGAAAGATGGTGGCTGTAGCTGTGTTGGAGGTGACCTCAGTGAATGTAGTAATCATTACACAGACGATAATGACGATTGCATAGCTTGGTATGGCATCAAGATAGGCTAATTGGGTTCTAACCCACTTGGATAAGCCAGACACCTGTCAGATAATTAAATCACGAGGTAAAACTACAAACAATTGAGAAACTTAACAGCGACAACAAAAATTTTTCTTTTCAGTTGCAAGCCTGTACTTGCAGGCATTTGAAAAAAACTGGGGAAAGGGGCAATATAGACAACATAGGACGCACGGGAACCTAGTTCCTTGTTCCTAATATCTGCACGGCTTTATGTCCCATCCCCCCACAGCTAAAAGTTGCTCGAAACGAACAAAGTTCCTTGAAATATGGGAAGTTGCCAAAAAGTTGCCGAGCAACTTGTGGAAAGCCCTACTTTTGACCAATAGGATGAGCCTGCAAAAGAGAAGTTTAAACAAGTCATATATTAGAACAGTTGCGCGTCTACCTACAATTGCGCTCTTTACAGGTCGACGTGGTGTGAATATTTCAGTTGAGAAAAGGTTTTGGATTTGTATGGTGTGATTTGACTTCTGTAAAAAGCCAAATAAGGTACGTACTTTGAAGTTCCGTTCATATGGAACCAATTCAAAGATACAGGAGCTCTGAATTCGATCCTCGGTGTTTAGTTACTGAATGCAAATTTACTTTAAATGTTGGGAAGATGGGTTTGCAGAATGATACTCTCTGATAGTTCGCCAGTATTTCGTTCCTCGATTTTAAATACGTCTGCTTCCTGATTCATTAGAGAACTTTAGATTCAAGGACGAGGACGATTACGATAACGAGATTTGACTTAAAGTTTTTTCGCGTATCCTCAAATTATAGACTCCTCGGAAAACTTCATTTTACCATTTTTTATTAGAAAAGGTAGCACTATTACTTTCAGTGAAGGAAGTTACACCCACTTCTGATCGCAAAATGATAAAACTTCTTTTAAACGTTTAGTAACTTGTTTCCACCTTTTCGACATTCTCGCTAAAACTCGTAATCATCGACGGCTACCACATTTTCCCGCCAAAATGACGCTGGTTCACGCGCGCGCACTACTTAGTATTGAGAAAACTAATCTCGTACTCGTTGTTGTACTCGTCTTAGAATCTAAAGGTCTCGACTATTATCAGCCAGGTTTCTACTTTGCTGGGGTAGCAGGCACCTCCGGCAGCTCTCGCCTCCTTTATGAGTCTTTGAACTCACTCTAACTAACACAATCTTCGCTCGCTTATATTTGCACGCAAGTAGTGATCCTGAGTGCTGAGAGGATTGTTTTCGCCTACAGTTAGTTAATTGAATCATGATTTCACTATTCTAAATCTCGCGTAATATCCCCGCTTGCTCCACTTGAAATTTATTGAGGGTCGTACAGGGGGGGTCTCTCGCACGGTTCACGAACAGAAGAAACAGCGAATCACGGATCACGGCTATCAAAATTTCATTTTCCCGAATCACGAAAATAAACAAGTAAGGTACTCGTTGTAATAACCATCTCTTACGGTAGAAAGAGTGTTTAAAGAAAGCAAAATCGTTAAAGGCTAAGTAAAGGTTGCTTTTGAAGTAAAATAGCATCGCCCGTGTTTGAAGCTGTATTTTACCTGAAGTATTTAAAATTTACTTGCCTTGAAAGTTAACTTTGTACTACCATCGTCATCCTGACATAGTCGCCGTTTTCTCTTGTTCTTCTTTTAACGTTGATTACTTATTAACCTATAGAAAAGTCGGTCCGTGTCTTTCAGACCCGGGGGAGGTACTGCCATATATGAGCCATATAGGTATGTGCCGCTGTGAAGGGTATGGTTTTCAAGCAGTTTACTCTAGGATAGGGTATATAAATCAGAGCGTTTGGGTCTAGAATAGGGTATCATTTTTCAGGAAACTGATCAGTTGGTTGAAGATTTTATCTAGACTAGGTAAACAGCTACTCTAGGATAGGGGGATTTGGGGAGTTTACTCTAGTGTAGGGTAGCAAAATTCAGCTGAACTAGCTCTAGTATAGGTTAAGGGTTCCAGGGTCCCAGCGGCACATCCCCACCCAGAAATTCCTAAAGTACCCCCCCGGGCTTTCAGAACGGTCCTTGATGTCGTTTAATAAGAAGTACCGTAAATAAATTCCTACCTTGTAATGAAGATGTATTTCCTGATAGTAGCGGCCTCTCCTCGTCCCATTGCTCTTGTGTATTTACCGCAAAGGCCTTGCTGCCATCTTTTCCCTTTTCGAGACGACAAAATTTAAGTTCAACACAGGAGCCGAGGCCACGTTTCTCAGCCTCTGCCTTTAATACGGCAAATTCCGCGAACTTTTTAGTAAACGCTGCCAAAGATGAATGTTCATCTGTAATTGGAAAGCGAACTCGTTCCTTTCCAAGAAAATTAAGCGAGCCGACAGACTTTGGGTCAACGTAAAATACAATACATTCGACCCTCATCGTACTATACGTACTCGTACCCTCCATATCTCGGATGTTTCGATGTTTTGGATCACTGTCCTTTGACCTCCAGTGACATAGGAGACCATAGGCATAGGAATAGACATCTGATCCATGATAGGCATGTAAAGCACGTGAATTTGCACAATGGATTACATCTGTTACTTGTCACATTTGATATTTTCAGTCTTAAAATAATTCTTCCGGAACACTCGCATCTCAAAATCACGCCAAATAGAGTGGTGAAATCACGAACATCGGTTAATAATTCAAGTTCTTCACGGGTCACGCAAAACCTTCAGATCACGGATCACGAAGAATAATTTATTAAATTCACGTTTCACGGAAAATAAAACCAGCCAATCACGCATCACGGGAATACCCCTGTACGACCCTCTTTATTCAACCTTCATTCTTCAGCAACTGCACCTGCTAATTGAGGGCGGAAAACATTTACATAAAGACCATTATAACAATTATTATTATTAACAATTCAAATTGTTAATAATAATAGTAATAATGATAATAATAAAAATGACCGTCTTTTACGCAAACCCGGAAGTAACAGGCATGGCTCTATGCTAACATTCGACTGAAACATATATATTTATAACTTTTGCTGCGCAGTATTGCCTTAACTTGTACTCGTATGGAAGAAATTCTCAGTATTGTAGGAAATCGTTCAATGAAGGAATTATATTTTCCAAAAACGTCTATTAGTGAGTGTGATTGCAATGCAAACTTTACACGTTCGATTATATATGTAAAGAAAACTGAACATATTTACTTCCTTAAAGTTAGGTATAGTAACTGTTTCTATTCTTTTTAAGCTCTTTTATGGTAGTGCTGAAAGGAATCGAAATTATCACAAAATCTATTTTAGCGTGAGTCCCCTAAAGGTTGCTTTATTTATTGTGCGTTGTTAATGATTTAAAAATGTAAACACGTTTAATATGGCTGGATATTTAGGAACCGCTTCAAAGCACTCTTAAAACGGCTCAGGCTTCCAGCCTCAACAATATATCCTGGTAGACTATTCTGGTCCCGTACGATTCGGATAGGAAAAGAATATTTCTAAGGATCAACACTTTGCTGGCTTAACATATAGTTTATACGGATGGTTAGCGCGGGTTGAATTGCACTTGGTAAATTCGAAGAGGTCGTCAAAGTTAAGTTTGTTCATGCCAAAAACGATCTTATAGCATTCAACTAAAGAAAGAAACAATCTACGTGTTTCAAGTCTAGGCCACTTCAGCTTCCTTAAACGATCTTCGTATTCCATCTCACTACGTTTTTGCCCGAGAGCAAGCCGAGAGGCTCTTCGCTGAACTCTTTCTAACACTAGCACATCTTTAGCCAAATATGGGTTCCAGGCTGGAGCAGCATATTCAAGAACCGGGCGCACGAGAGATTTGTATAACGTAGAGAACGCACCGGGATTCGACGAGCCCACTGTTTGATGAACCAAACCCAATAATTTGTTAGCCTTTTTAACGGTCACGTTAATACTGTTGGCAGACGCCGACTGAGTGTAACGTCGGCGGGGGTGTCGTAATTACTGCCGATGGCAGATTGGATTGCCAGTGTTTGCTTCTTTCAGTCGCAGTTTTTGCTTCTCCATTGCTATAAGATCGAAAATCGTCTCAATCATGCTTGAGTGAATTCGGGATCCGGTTGTAATCAACTGGGTGGGTGTAAAGCCGAAGGAAGAAGTGGAGTGTGGTGGAGGGGGAAGAAAATACCCCCTCCCCTACAACTGTTTTTGCCCTCACCCCCATGGTCACTTTATAGTCGCTATGTGACATCGATTATAACCCTGAAGGGTGCGGCGAGTTGTGAATTCTGAGCCTCGCTATGGATTTTCCAACTTCACGATCCAGTGGTCGTATAACGATCAGTCGAAGATTAGAGTCTTGGGTCTAGGAAAGATTGTTGTATTCTAATTGTTAAACGTCGATATGAGGTAAGATTGCCGTGTTCCACTGCTTATCATTAAGATCAGATCAGATTGTTGTTTGACCCAAGCATTGCGCGCAATAATTTAAAATAATTATTATGGACTTCATTTTCGATCTTCGCTTCAAGTTGTGTTTGCTCAGTTCATTGTGATTCCCTCTCTGTTTTGTCATTCAACTAATCGTAGGTACCGAGTCCCGAACAAAGAAGGAATTTCGCTTGCTCAATTTTTTGGAAACGTAGGGGTATTTACTAATTCAGCTTCAGTATGATCATGAAAACCACTTAGTTGAATGATCGTTTCCGGGAAAGCATAAACGGGTACTCTGGTGGTTGCACCCTGCTATTTAGTGAGATCTCGGTGAAGTGGAGCAGTCAAGGCGGTTTGCGGCTATTTTTTTCTTAACTTACGTGGAAACACATGCATTGTATGTGTAGTTGTTTTAGTGTCAGAATTGAGTGAGAATAGGCCGATATCATCCTTGTACGCAAGTGCTTTCAAGGCCCGCTTCAATAAGGATGAAAATATCAGTTGACAAAGGCACTCAGCTGAGCTTTTATAACGCTTTTATCATCACATTATTGTAACAGATCGATTTCAATTTGCTTCCTAGTGCCTTTGAGATCTCTTGGAAGGCCTTTGTGGCATCATGCGCGCCCACACACTCATGATCTATGAGAGTGCATGAATGCGAAGGTTCCAATTTTCTAGCAACAAGAGTCTGCGAAGGGTCGTCAGTAAGGAGTAACTAACGGTTCAGTCTGAGTATGTGTTATAATAAAACAATTATTTTCGGGCATTGCTGACACACCGTCGGCGATGACCAAGTCGGTAGAAGACACAATGCAATTCACAAAACTGAATCAAGATATCGGAGGCAGAAGGAATTCAGTAGTAATTTATTATGGCTTCGGTTCGTAAGGCACGCTATACCTATTGCTAGGGTAAATGAGGCAAACGGTTTGAGTGCATCAGAATTACAGAAGAAGGATGTAGAATTGGGGAAGTTTTTGCTTTCTTCAATAACAATCTCCGAGTTAAGTTTTGTGCTGTTCCAAGATAATTCAGCTGCGATTTAAAAATAAGAAATATCAATGTGTGGCATCTGCATTGAACCAAGTCACAAATCACGAGATCAATAGACAAAACAGAAAGTTAATTATGATCGCCAAAAAACCTCTCTAAGGCACTGATTTATGGCTTAACACCATTAAACTATAACATCTTCAACTGAGAATCGATGAGGACCCCAGAAGTAGAGAGAAAGTTGCAAATGCTTAACGTGATGAATTTCATCTGCAAAGAGTAACCCTCGGGTGGTGATGCATGTTTTAACATGTTCGCAACTCATAAGCCACAATCAATAGAGTAGATACTTATAACCTATTTCTTAAATGCTAATTAGAGGTGCAAGACCAGCTTGTGTACGCATGAGCAGTTTCCGTCAGAATATACAGCGGTGATACTGGTTGCACTCACAGCTTCACTCAGTGTTCCAAAACAAATGGTAGCCACCTCGCCCCAGTTGTTAAAACGTTGGATAACAATATCCACTGCATATACTGTAAAATTCCGAAAATAAGTCCCTCCAAATATAAGACCCCAAACTCGGAGCGCAAAAAAACCCTCCGTTAAATCGTCCATCCGAATATAAGCCCCCTGGGGCTTTTACTTGGAAATTGCCCTCAAATGCAAAGTACTGCGAAACAATCGCGCTACAGTAACAAATATATTTTTGTATTTGCCAACTAACTATTACGTGTGCCAAATGATTGCAGTCAAAAAGTGTCACAGTATATTGCTGTTTGCGTAGTTCACTCTTCACTCTTGCCTTAGATTTCCTTGGTCCATAATTATAAACAAACTACTTGCATGGCTGCGTTTTAGAAAGGTCTACGTCCTCAAGGCGAGTTTCAGTAAAACCTTTTCTACAAATTACTGACACAAATTTCCCTCCAACTATAGGCTAGCCCAATCTAATTTGTGACGCAAATGTTCCTTCAAGTATAAGCCTAGCCGATTTTGAAACGCAAATTTCCCTCCAAATATAAGCCCTTCCGAATATAAGCCCTTTCAAAAATAAGCCCCTCAAAAAGGGCCTTTGAAAAATATAAGCCCCACGGATTATTGTTGGAGTTTTACGGTATCTCTATCCAGTGGATAATGCAATTGGTTTCCCTAAAACCTATCCGCTAGGTATTTATCCTGTGGATAGCGCCATCCAACGTTTGAACAACCGGGGCCTCTGCCAAGAATGCCCAAAAAATATTCTGTTTGAGCTAAAAGACCATGGATTGCATTTAAAACGTACAGCACTTAGAATATACCTTCTTTTTGCTGATTTTCGTGACTTTTCAGTTACAAAGCCGGGGGAACATTGCGGCATACATTTGACGTTTGCTTGAAAATTTTAAAGGCGAAAATTCATTGGTTCTGGCAACCCGACAAGTGCATTTGTTCGGGAGAAAAACCATACGGTAGAGACTCCTGGCGCGTCCTCTCCAAAATTAGTAACCGATGTGATTTTAACATATTTACGGCCTAATGAGCCTTCAAAATATGATATAAACAATAGATCACTTCAACAACACTTTTGATAACTAAAAGTATCCTTAAAACCCAGCCTTTGGTCTCATCACTGCCTTTGTGGTTTTAGCTTTTCAGGTGACATGTACAACGGGTAGGTTATGGAAAATTGCCAGTGGTCAGTTGTTCATAATATGACTTTGTTTTAATCTGACTGGCAAATATATTTCCTGTCTGTAGTGAGAAACCAATCTCTGAGGCAAGAGCATCTGTAATGCTCTACAGCTATGAAAGAGATGAGTGGGAAGACTCCGGTGACGCCTGGGTCCAAGTTTATCATCATCTTGTAAACAACACATACAGAATAGTTGGCAGAAAATTCAAAGATGAGTCGGTATGTTTGCAACTAATTAATGTTAATAAGAGTTTTTTAGATTTACTTTTGATCAGCTAGGATTGAACTGTGCTGAAGTTATACCATGTACACACAATGGATTTTTCCATAAGCCGTGTGTATCTTGAGATGATGCAGTTCTTAATTGGTTGTCGAAATACGTCAGTCACTATAACTACAGTCCTTTTCAAGATCGCATTCAAACTGACGATCGTCTTTCACTTCTTTTAAAATGTTGATATCAAGTCAAATCTCCCTTAAACAACACCTTAATGGGATAGACAGTTCCCTAATAAAAAAAAATTCTATAAGGTAGGCAACTTTCAGTCTATGACGGACACTTAGAGACGATACCAACAATGCCCACCTCTGCCCGACAGTGAAATGGACCACAGGTGTCCCAAACTTACTATGTGAGCGCATGTTAATAATTTTCACATTTGCTAATATTGCATAACGTAGCGTTTTATAAGGTTCAGACATGAGAAAAATAAAAAGTAGAAAAAATATCGCATTATCTTAGCTTATCCTGCAGCAAAGAAATAACACAAAGCCCCTTTTTTGCTGTACTTTGAGTTCCTGTGTCGTTTTGAAGCGTTTTGGGCTGGTTTTGCTATGAAGGTTAAGACAGCATAGCAAAACCATTGTAGGTTTTCAGAGTCCATATGACCTTAAGGTATTAAACAGGTCAGGGAATCTTGGTGTCCTCTCATACCCAGTACCCTGCGAGCAGAGGCCTTTCGATCAATTCCTAGACAAGTGAGGAAGATCTAAGAGCCTCTGCTCGCAAGGTAGATACCCAGGGTTTTACGAAACAGAAGTATTATTATTGTTATTTGAAATGTTAATTTTATAATGGCTGCTTTAGTGCGATTTTACTTGACCCGTCAACCAGTTAATTATAACAACTGGTGCAAAACAGCTTCAAATAAATAAAAGAAGTCAATTGAATAAGTGCATAACAATACGTATAGTATTCTACTACCTACTTCAAGGGCCAAGTAAAGTCACTGTGTTTGGACTCAGTATATCTCCCAACTGATAGGGTGCATTTTGTTTAACACTGGAGGCCTGCGGGGTTTACCCAGACTCACAACTGTAGGTCTTCCTGGTTTACTTACTTATAACTTCCTGGATAAAAATGTGTTAGACTATATTTTATGTTGTAGGTACTTATAAACTCTACATTGGTAAAAGGATTAGTCTACGAAACAAGACCAACTTTTCACCAGTGGAGTGACCAAAGTCAAGCTTACGGTTTGCGTTTTGCGAGCAAACATGATGCCCAAGTGTTCGGAGATGATGTGCTTACCGCTCTGGAAAACCTGGAAACTAGTGGTAAGGCAT